>UESW01004713.1:355225-512116 GCA_900491605.1 Calamus simplicifolius | reverse complement strand
ATTTTTTTTTTTAAGTAATATTGAAATAATGTTGAGTACCTAAAACGTAACTTTTTGATGCGGTTGCCTCCAGTCGGCAGAGAAATCAAGGTCATAAGAACCCCAGGCTCAGGCTCTGCCACCCATTCATCTTCTTCTGGCTCTGCCGCACATTCTTCTTCTTCTTTGGCCTCTGTTGTAACCGTTTCTTTAGAACATTCCAGCTTCCTCTGCGGCACCCGCGCAATCTTCAAGATTACACGGTTGGTGATTTTCTTGATGAGCCTCTTGAGACCGAGACAAGGAAAGCATGAAAACATCTTTCTCTTCTTCGTGTTCGCGAGCACTTCCTTTGGACGAAGGAAAACTCTTGAGCACTCTGCTAGAAATTTTGAAAGTTTGGATGGAGATCATGGCTAACAATTAAATAACCAGAGGAGACCGAATGCCACGTCGTACTCCATCTCCTAATAGAACTATCGTAGCCTTATTATTAGAAGGTTGGTAATTATTTCTCAGTTAGAAATTGTTTCCCCTTATGCTATATTCGTGAGGGTAACAATCAAATAAACAAAGGAGTCCGAATCGTACTCCATCTCCCAGCCGAACTAATCGTAGCCTTATTAAAAGGCTGGTAATTATTTCTAAGTTAGAAATTTGAAATTGTTTCCCCTTCTGCTATGCTATATCCGTGAGGGTAACAATCAAATTAACCAAATTAAGGAGTCCGAATCCACAATGCTATCGCTTTGCACGTCGCATTGGTCCTCGAATACCAACTCCCTCGTGCCACGTCGTACTCCATCTCCCAGTCGAACTATGGTAAGCCTTGGTCCTCGGCTTCCGACTCTCCCCAAGCCTACGGGAACGAGCTGTTGAACAATGGTTCCATGCACCGACTTTGTCCGTATTGCCTGGGTGTCTGAAATAAGAAATCCATGTCCATGCGTTCCATGTCAAGTATGCAAGTGATTCTGTAATGTAGTAATGTAGAAGGTTTGTTGGGTATGTCATGCACCGACTTTGTTGTTTTACCGAGAAAGAGCTGTTGGATGGTTTGTTGGGTGATGGAGAAGGTATTGTTTGATTCCAATTAAGTTGGAGGTGGTGTTCATAAAGTTGGTTAGATTCGATGGGTTGATGATTCTGGCCAATGTTGCAGAGAGACCAGAGCCAAGCTCACCTCCGGGATAGTGGCGCCGTACCTTTTCCTCAGCGCTTTGCTTGGGTAACTCTGTAGATGTGTGTAAGAAACTTTGTAGGCTAATTTCAGCTTAAAAGCTGAGGTCTTCTCGTGTTGCAGGGCCACACTCACGCAGTATCTCTTCTACGTCGGAATGCAATTTACTTCTGCAACGTGTTTGCCTGTGCATTCCTCAACATGCATGGTTCCCGTGTTCACTTTCCTGATAGCGCTACCATTCCGGTCTATTTCTATCCCCTTCTTTCTCTCTCTCTCTCTCTCTCTTATATGTTCGTATATTGATATGGCTACCGTCGAGCAATTCTTTCCCTTCAAAATCCTGCAGTCTGGAGACTCTAAATTTGAAGAGCAAGGCTGGAATAGCGAAGGTAATTGGAACGGTCGTGTGCCTTTCTGGAGCTATGCTGTTGACGCTATACAAATTAAGGCAGGGCCTTAACTAGGACGCCGCATCACCTGAGCGGCCGAGAGCATATATAGGGTCCGATCGACTGCGGACAATAAAGGCAAGAAATGGATGCTGGGGTCCATAGCTCTGCTTGCAGGCTGTTTCAGCTGGTCTTCGTGGTTCCCTCTCCAATATTAATCCAGGGTTAACAAGAAATATCCATCTCTCTATTCGGGTGACGTTTTTTCTGAGCTTCCTTCAAGCAGCAACACTGAGCTTGGCCACACAACGGGACTTCATGAGGAAGGCCTTGAAATCAAAACTGGATATCTTGACCGTAGGATACTCAGTAAGCAATCACTGCCGGTTTTCATGCATGATATATATATAACTCGCTGATATTGCCTTCTCTTAAGAGCATACATATATGTGCCAACATGTCTAGGAATAGCAGTTCCTCCATTTCTATGAGAGAGCTAGGAGAGCTCAGCACAGAGCACAGGGTCATTGTCAGTAGACTCGTTGGCGAAGGTCCGAGGTCTCGTCTATGGAGTGCGCCTCCAGCACCCGGCCGCACTCGGATGAGCACACCGTGTCCCGCGACGAGTGGTCGAACACCACCTCCGTGCTCCGCTAGCAGTCCCCCCCCTTGTTTTCTTCCCTCTTTCTCTCCTTGTTGTTTTCTTAATCCACGCGATAGGCACGATGAACAGAGATGCTGTTTCAAGGACTGGAAGCTTCGATGGAAATTTTATGATAACGGGAGCACAAATTACTTATTGATATAGGTCGCGTGGGATGCACGTGAGAGCGTAGTTGGACTTGGACTGACATCCATAATCATCTTTAATACACGCAAAATACGCTCGCTGCAAAGCAAAGCTTGCCTCCAAGCACCCATATACAACAACAACAACAACAACAATAACAACAAATAAAAATAAAAAAATAGGCCACATGAAATTAAGTGAAAAACTATAAATAAAAGCTATTGAAAAGACATAATCCAAAGAAAGAAGACATCTTAATTGCTACATGATATATCATGTTGTTATTGACTGCTCGTAGAAAGGATAAGAAAATTTTGAATTTGATATTGATCATCGCTGTACTAATTTGCTGCTTAATTTACGATCAACGAGAGCGTTCTATTAGCAACATATGGTGTTAACGCATTCTGGATTTGGTTTGAGCGACCACGCGACGTCCAGTCCAATTCAGCAAGCCTAAGAAAATTGGCAAATTAATTTGGCATGCGCATGCGATGCACGGCACCAACTAGCTATAACAATCCAGGAGCTAGAGCAGATTTTTCTCTTACCAGTTTTTTAAGTATCGGATCATCAACTGGAAGCTTACAACACTATAGCTACGCTTGGTGCGGAGCCGAACCTTGTATGATGGATGTACTCGGGCTCTTTTCAGTTCAGGGAACGAGCTTCACTTTTGTCACGCCCCAGACCCTATATTGGATTAGGGGTGGCAACCCACCGCATGCCTGGCATGCAAGGCGTCCCGAAATATAACATTTAATACCTATCGTCCAATTTAAATGGATGTTTTAAGCTTAGGACAATCTCAAACAGCTTGCTTGAGCCAAGCCCGCAACCTATTGCTTATGCGGGCTCGATTGCGGATCCCGATAATATAATCATTCAACCTTTGATATCCTAATAAATAGGCTATATCGTTTAGTTTTAATTGAAATTATGTATTAACAAGATGTTAAGAATTAAAATGAATTTGGGTCCAATAATTTTAAATGAAAGTTTCAGGATTAAAAGTACATTTTAGGCTCCTTTTTTAATTTTTTAACCCCTACTAACAAGCATGTTAATTGTGTTAAATGAATTCCATCAATCCCTTCATATCTTTGATGGTGGTTTCAGACAAATAACTTGCCCTCACATTAGTGACTTTGTTATTAGACCTTCTATGATGCTATATGCATGTGGAATGATTGATTAAATTATTTATATATTATTATAATATTATTTTATCAAATACTTTTATAAAATAGATTGTAGTATTTTTTGACAAAAATGTTTTCAATTCATTTCAAAATACCTTGATAAAAATCTCAAATCTCAAAATCTCTTCTCAAGCTATTCCAAAAATGAAAGTAATGTTTAATAAGGTCCTTTTGTTCTTATGAAAATTTGAGTTATATTCTAAATTTTATTCATCCGGTTTCTATTTTCCAAAACCCATATCAGGTTTTTGAAAATAAAATTTTTGCCAGCAAGACCTTGGGCCCATGGAATTGAAGATGAGATCTCTATTTGAAAAGGAACTTTGTGTAAACTATTTAGTGTAGCTTTGTCGTTCCCATTCTTAAAATCTAATTTATGCATATATTATTTATTCTTTGTATTCTTCATGTTTTAAATTTATGAAATATTTTTTTATTGATCTTTTATTTTTATACTTTTTTGATATTTTTAGTATGCATACGTTGCAAGTGTCCATTTGTTACCCTTCATATAAGTGACATATTTTGATCTTGGCTTGAAGGAAGAACCTTTGGTGGTATGGCAGAAAGCAGTTGAATCTCACCTAGTCCTAGTTTGGTAACCAATTGTTCTTGATTAGCAAGGGAACAAAAAGGGCATCAAGGTTGCCTACCAATTAATTCCAACTTGCTTTCAGTCAATCCCTTGTACTCAACAATATTTATGGCTCGGTATTTGTTTGAATCCACATGTACTTAAAGTTTATTTGGATTAATTGTTGACTAACTACTAAAAAAAAAAAACAATATTTATGGCTCGGTATTTGTTTGAATCCATGTGTACTTAAAGTTATTTAGATTAATTTTGACTAACAATCACTAAAAAAAAAAAAGTTTGCTGCACCGAAAGGCAATGCAGCAAATGCACAAATGCATACTTATTGTGCCATCCTTCGGTATAGCAAGTTTTTCAAAATAAATTCTCAAGGCCTTGATCTAATCATCTTGACCAACTTCTTTATTACAATTCCTACTTAAATATGATGGAAAGCCACTCGTCCACATCATTGTTTAATAGCTTTTGCTTTAGTATTTCATTTTTTTTATAATTTTTTTAATCATTTAATTTACTTTTAATGGAACAAAAAAATAATCAATTAGACTTGGGGCATCTGTGGCTGATGTATATAAATCAAAATGAAGGGGCTTCGGTTTTAAAATATGATTGTGCAAATAAGACAAGATTAAGCAATGAGGACCATCTTTGGCTAAATAACTCATAAAAAGGTTTTTGTGCTTTGGCTAAATAATTCATGAAAAGGTTTTTGTGCATCGTACAAATCATGCACATCGCATGCAATGATTGATCATGCGTGACCATATATAAAGATCTGTTGCTTATGGTATAGCTGACAGAATTCCAACCGATAGCCGGAGCTGACAGATAGGGTCCCGTTGATCTGCTTGCTGTGTATGGTAATTTTTTTTCCCTCCTTTATTCTTCTACGCTAAGATGCGACGAATTTAGACCTAGGAGACGCTTTTGAGGGTTTTAATGGTTGGTGAAGGTAATTTTAAAAATAATAGAAGTATGCCATACCAAACCTTGAAAAGAAACATAAGTGAACATGCAACAAACTAAACAAAACAAATTAAATAGACTACAGTTCACATAAGCTACACCAATATATCAATAATTTGCATATTTTTTGAGCAATAGCAATTTGTCAAACATAATGGCACATCCAACAAAAATAAATAAAAACATAAGTATAGTATTAAACTTTATGTGAGCCTAAATCACAAATTGCTTATGTAAGCCTTCAGCACTAGCTAGAAAGGAAAGCATAATCATCCATCCTCCATCGTCTGTATATATCATTCAAAATGCTCACACATAAAACTAAATATATGGTAACATGAGATTTCACATGATAAACCTTTATTACAGAAGAGCTATATACGGTATCCCTTAATTTATAAAGACCATATGCTTGGTCCACTCATTTATAACAATTCTAAAGCTCACCCAATAAAATGAGTCAAGAAGATATACTTGAATTTCTTAACTCTATAAAAATATCCAACTAACTCTATATAAGTATCCAATATTTGCAAGCAATAGCTCTCACAAAATTCTAGAAGTACCAAGCCATAAATTGGTCCAAAATTCAGCTTAAACAGCTATTAATCATCTTCTAGTTGACAGTATGAGATTTCACAATGTCACATCTAAAACAAAAATCCTCATTCTCCAACAACAATTATTAGCACATCTGGTTAAACGTCTATTGGCTCGTTGAAGGCTTCTCGTTTCCACACCCTTTCCTGTTGCAGACGGTTCGGAATGGATAGTTAAGATTGTTGCATTTGTTGCAAGTCCAGCTACCTTCAGGTGCATCTGAATAATCTCTAGTAGCACGACTAGAGGCCTGTTAGAAATAAACGAGAGAATATAAATGCTGTTAGAATTACCGCTAAAAAAGGAAAAAGGTAGAGAGTGAAATAAAAGCATGAAAACAATCACCAATAAGAAGCAATACGTTCTCTTTTTTCTCTTCATATGCTTCAACATAGTGATCGACCATTATTAACCAAACAAGATCCTTGGCAACGGAACTAAGAAACTAGAACTCTGAATGCAAATATTTTAGCATTGTGCAAAGATCACATCTTAAGAGATGCATATGCCTTTTACAATGACTAAAGCATCTGATGGATCACAAAACCATAACAATAAAAGATTAAATGATAAATTACCTAGCAACAAATAAAAACTATTCCATGAAGGCCGTTTGAGCATCCAGCCCTTAATAAAAAGTTTCATGAATAGCTAATAAGCAAGCATAAATGCATCTGAGCTTGTGCGCACACACCGCCAACATATGCCCCTCATATACAAGTAAGTTGTTTGCGCACGTGCTCATTCATCTAATGCATGTCATGGCATGAATAGCTCACAAGGACTACTCATATTTTGATTAGAGGTGTAACTTGGACTTCAACCAGAGGTATAACTTGGACAAGAGATAAAAGGCCCTTCACTTGCAGCCAGCAATATGATTAAAAGCAGTTTATTTAGGATAATCTGTTTGTTTACTTGTTAAAATAGTGTTACGCTTGGCTCCTCCAACTGAGGAGAGCAAGTATATCCTACAATAACTTGATGTCCCACATAAAAACATCACATCCCAAAACATTAAAATAAAGAAAAAAAATATAAAGATAACCACAAGCCAATGAAGAAAAGGTATTGATAATCCCTTCGATCATTCATGACAAGTCTCAAACATTAAGCTCAACCATCCTTATTACGATTTGTGAGTATTGTATGTAACCATGTACTAATCACCTTGACTGCCTTAAATAACTTCACTTAAAGCATAAGAGACAACTCTTACCAAAAAGAAAAGAAAAGAAAAGATAAGCATGAGGCATTTAAAAACATGGTGTTTAGCCATATTTTTATTTTTCACTAATATATTCAAATTATTAATTCCAATTTACACTTCAAGCATGTCGAATATATCAGCATTGGCCAAAATCTATCCTGCTAATCTATACCACTTTTTATCCAGACTACATGGGAGTAATCACCATAATTTTTAAGACAATCAAGGTGTAAAATAAAATAAAGAAAGTGTAGCTAAACTTGTAGGCCACTTGATGCAAGCAAACTTTATGCTGACATAAAGAATTTTTTTATAAGACTCATATGAGCAACACATCACTGAATAGATTCAACTGAGTCTCCAACTTTACAGGAGAATCTAATATCAAACATGTGCGTGATGCCAAGAGGGGGAGATAGTGCAGGTGTGTAGGTGGAAAGGGAGGGCAGGGGCAGACGGGTATAAGCAATGCTGAGACATAAAAACAGAGATGGACACAGAATAAGACTTACACTTATAGGTGTAGGCCTCGGAGCTCCACATTTCTTCATGTTGCAAGTGGTTCTGAAGGCAAAGTTAACATTCTCGCACTTGGGACACATCCAATCACCTTCCGATAACCCATCAGGCCCTAATACAAAAATTAAGACAAAAAAGTCACGCCCACATGAAAATGAAGACAGATAGGAGACAAATAGATGCTCATGAGCATAAGATGAACAAATCAAGGGAACATAATACAATGTAAGACCCACTAACAATTATTTCAAATCTGGAACGATCGTTTTAAGGTCTTCTGTAGCCAGTGATAAAATCAATGCCACTAAGCATAGAGGAAAGCACAAATATACACAAATATTTATGCATCCATGTAATATTCATATAGAGACATATATGAATTCCTAATTTAAAAGCCAAAGAATCACCATGCACTCTCTCTTAATCTGACACACCCAACGCCCCCCCCCCCCCCCCCCCAAAAAAAAAAAAAAACCAACAAAAACCCACCTCAACCCCAAAAAGAAGGAAAAAAAAAGCTCCTCCAATTTTTTGTGCACACTCTCCTTTCCAATAAGACTCCACTCCTCCTTCCCTGTTAGACTAAAAAATATACTTAAAAAAACAAAATTTTTGTTTATTCCAATGCTCAAATGCATGCCAGTTTTAAGACTCCACTACTCCTTTCCTGTTAGATTAAAAAATATACTTAAAAAAACAAATTTTTTGTTTCTTCCAATGCTCAAATGCATGCCAGTTTTAACAGACGTCATCGACAAGATTTAAAAAGCATAACAGTCATTAATATTCTAGTGATAATCATTAATTAGTTAATGTCAGTAACCAACAGAGGAGAATATCAAATTAATGAAAAATATGAACTAAACACTTAACTTTGCATATAGTGGTAGAAAGAACTGGTAACATATAACAAAACAGATGAAGAGAACACATGTATGCAAGGACAGGAAGTCGAATTGCCCATGGCAAATAATAACTACTGCACCAAGCTAAACAAGATTCTAAATATCTGTAAGTTCAAAAAGATTTTCTCTTGTTACCTCCACGGCGTTTTCGTGAGGCACTGCCATCAGGTAGAGCTACTCCAGACCATGGACTTGGCATCTTTGAAACCCAAATGGACTAGATAATTAGACATTGTTGAAAAAATCTATAGAAGAATAACAACATAGAATCGTGCATCCATATTTAGAAAATAAAGCATACCGGTAATGGTGATCCTCGGTACCCATATCCATACTGGTCCATACTAGGGCCAGGACCATAACCCATGCCTTCAACACCCACAAGCATTGGCAGAAGAATAAAATCAGATTCATGGAAGATGCATCAAACGATGTATGCTAACAGCTACTTGCATATGCATCAAAATGAAAGAGAGACCCCAAATTCCCTAACCCTTCCAAAAAGGGGAGGGGGGAAGGGGAGCCCTCCAATTCATACATTTACTGTGCCAACATTCATGTACATTGGCACATAATGGCACATGTGCACACGCGCACGAAAGAGAGAGAGAGAGAGAGAGAGAGTACCTCCCATTGGTCCAGGTGGACCATATGGAGATAAAAGACCAAATGGTCCAGAAGCGCTACTCTGTGGCCCATAGTCATAACGCATGCCAGCATGTGGAAGTGGGACACCGTAGCCACCAGAAACTCCAAGTGGCATGGGCGGTGGTGCCCCAACACCTCCATAGTAAAGAGGAGCTGGATGATCAAAAGCTCCAGGGATAGGTGTTGGCCCTATTCTCTGGTGAAACAACAAAAAGTTAGCACCTAAATTTGAAGCTAAATTAATCATCAATCTTTGGACAAATTGAACATATTTTACAAGAAGACCAGATTGATACCCAAGAAAGCCAGAAGGTAAAATTCCCCACTTTGTTCATGCTAACACAATGAAAATAGCAACCATTATTTAGGATGCAATCAATGATACAAAATCTATCATGGTTAAAAACAGATATCCAGTTATATATAAACTAATTTCATTTGAACTTTGGCAATCTATATGGTTGAGGAATTGACGTATTGATTTGACCAAGATTTTAAGTCCCATAAGATGGGGTCATCCTGATTTTCCATAGGATGGGGCAATCCACCATTCCGCCCTATCTCAAAACTTATGATAAGGAATGTCCTAAGACACGCCAATTAAGATATTGCAACAATGGCAAGATGGTCCTATCTTGACATTGCGATAGTAACCTATTCCGGCATCCCATGGAATATCCCGCTGGAATTTGAAACTATGGACCATCATCATTCTAGTTATTATTCCACACACAAAGGATAGTTTTATCTTTCCATTTTAAAATTGCTAACAGTTAATCTTATCAATTAAATATGTTTTGATACAAATAATGAGCTTTTCAGTAAGGCTTGGCTTTGAGCTAGCATTGTAATATATAAATTATGTTTGCACAGACATCTCATGCCATAATAGTTAATTAAAACTCTGGGAAAGAAAACTAACATCGTTTGTAACTTCTGACTTTTTTACAGTTACAAATGAATCAACCTCGTATGTCTAACATCACTATCTTAATGTTATAATGATGTTAGTGGAAAACAAAATGATATCAGCAGTCCATTTCTCCCATCTACAATATGGGTACATTGAAATATTCATCAATGACAAACAATAATGACATGTAAGAGGCAATACATGGTTTAAGCTACAACAGTAGCAGCAATTCTACTGATGCTCGAGAAATCACTCCTTACCACATACTTCATCAAATCTGCCAGATCAGCCAACAAAACATCTATGCATTTGTGGTCCAATTTGAGGACAAGACTGTTGATGACTTTCATTAAGTACATATTCAGGATGATTGAACAATCTAATTCATGCTTTGACCTCTTTCAATATCACAATTCATCAAGCATTTAGTTTGATAATGTAAACTGAAAATTGAGGCATGTGTTTTAGCCATAAACTAAACTGAAAAAAGAAATACATAATGTATAAAGATAGTGATGCTACAGGAAAATTTGGCAATGTACATTCCTTGCTGATCTTCTTAGTATAATATGACAAAGCTAGGAGAAAATCAGCCAACACACTAGACCAAACTCCTACAATGGTATCCCCTTTTTATTACCTCTGTGTTTTTTTAACCTTTCATTTTATTTCTCATTTCATCTCCCACTTATTTTTGGCTTTTGTTGTTGAACTTAAAGGACATATTCTACAAGTTGAAACTGTACCATCTCTCCTCCAGATGATACCAGGGTTTGCACTTCTAAACAAATGTAGAATTATTCATGGCATTTGAAATCTAGATTTAAACAATAGGTAGCATAATTTAGTCGATACCAGTCCATTATTCATGTTCTCATTTGCTTCATTTGTTTTATACTATATCATATACCCATTGTCTAATGCACAATTGCTAGAAGTAGAAAAATATACATTTGTAGTCAGTGTCAAATCATGTTCCTGAAAGGGCTATGACCTTTCGAAGTTTTTCAACTTTCTTCTGCTTACACCACTAGTTACTGCCTGCCAGAAAAATTCTCTCATTGGTGACATAATTTATTTTAAATGTTCCATATTTTTTTGTCCTTTGCAATCAGGAAGGTCATTATGCTGCCCAAAGCACACCATGATTGTTTTTGATAATGTGATTTAGCAAGCATATGGATATTTCACATATCTAACAGGCATTTCAAGAATTGTTCCTGATAAGTTCTGTACCCCAGATCTAATACAGTTTTTATTTTGTATTTTCCGTAACAATAACTTTATATGTTGGCAGATTGCTACTTATAGGTCATTATCTTGAAATCAAACTGGATATCTAAGGCTCACTAGAAATGTGTTCTCTACAATGTAAACAGCCACTTAATAGGGAGCGCTTATCCTTGTTCCTTACCATGAGTAGTTAGGCTCATTGATGATGAAAGGATCATCAAGGCCCAAAGCTATTGGCATTGTTATTGCTTCCACTTCTCTCTTTATCATCATCTTGTTCTCATCGTTGTTGTCCTTTAATTTTGCAATGTCTTATAATATTATCTGCTCTTCTACAGAATCTAGAATCCTGACATCAACTTACAGAGAAAAACAAAATAATCACAATTCACGTGCATTTAAGTTTATACATGGTGCACGCATGATGCACAACTCATTTTTCTCTAAGTAGCAGAAGGAATAACAATTCTTCATTCTAAACCACAGTAGACTAAAATTACAGAAGAAATAGTAACTTACTGGACTTGGACTGGCTGATGGTCGGGGAGCACCACATTTTCCTCGATTGCATACAGTTCTGAAACTGAAATTCATGTTACCACATTGAGGGCATATCCAATCTCCATCACCCCGTGAAGCTGATGATTGTTAACAATTTCTTTTTAGAAACCAAACAGTAAAGTACAATGGTAGTAATAATACAGTGGTTTACAATGAAAAGCCCAAATGTAGCTCCACATCTTACTCCCGATGATTTAGAACATCCCCTAATAATTGCTAGACTGTTCTAGTTGTAGCTCCAGATGTGTTTTATCTAAGGGAATGAAACTATGCAGGGAGAACAAGCACTGATGAATGGAGTGATTTACCTTCCCATCTAGAATCATTCTTCTCAGTATTAGATTTACTTCTCAGCTCTATTGTTAAAAGCTAAATCTTCCAAAAAGTTGGTAGCACAAAGACATAGAAGATGGAGATGCATATGACACAGGACATCAAGCCCAAAAGGCATCAGTACTTGAACATCAAGTTCATCAGAAATCCATATGGGCGACGTTACATATCTTTGCTTCAGAAATTTCTTTCCTCTTCATTGTTCCATTATTGATAACAATTGTAAAGAATAGCAACTTCCCCATGACGTACATTAGCTAACAATGAGTCAAAAATCAACCAATTTTTGACTCACTTAAAACATTAGAGTCAAAACCAGCTGTAAAATCAGCCTTAAGCCAGAAGGTGATTGTAACTAGATTGGAAGGACTCAATCGATTTCTCATTCTTTCCTTGTCTTCATGGCAAGGAGACAAAGTCACCCAGGCACTCCACTATTGGAACTCAGGCCCTCAAAATAACAAAGCGAGTTCTATTACCAGCCCGACAGGTCCCAATAATCCCTCGGGTTAAATTTTCAAGATCACGACTTTAGCATCATATAGCTGCCGCCTGATCACGGGCAACTAATACCCGCAACCATTTGAAGTCAATTAGATGGACCTAAACAAAAATCATCTATAATTGTATGAATCAAGAGGATGTATAAACCTAAGATTACCAAAGAACGCGAAAATCTCTGACTAATTAATCGAACTTTCAGAGTTGTGACCATAAATTTTTCACAAAAAAAAAAAAAAAACCATCCAGCAGAATTAAAATAACCGTGACCTACCTTCATTGCGGGACCTTTTGGATCCAAGCGAGCCGCGATTATCCACCTGCATGACAAAAATATTACATAACGAACATTGTCACAAAATTAGCCTAACAAAACCACTTGCAAATAGGGGAGGAATTTTTTGGGGGACTACTTAAAATTTTGTAGAGATAATCGGTACAGATGACTTCTTAAACCCTAGTTTTGCCGGGGCCCTGGGAGACGCCGCGACGGGAAGGAGAGCGCTCACCTTGGCGGAAGCCATGGGGCGGACGAAAGGGGCCGAGAGAGGGGGCGTAGGATCCGAGTAGAGCGGCGATTGGAGATGGCGAGGCGTAGCTAAAGACCGCCGCTGCGGCCCCCTTTGCGTGCGACTCGAGTCTTTCCTTCGGCGTCTCGTCTAGGGCTTCGGAGGCCCATTTATATTCTGCGGTGGCCTGCTGCGCCGTCCTTACAAGGAGGCGTCCGATGCGCGTGAGCGATGGACGGCCGTAATTTTTCCCCTTGTTCTTCGTCCTTACACGGAGTGATGCTGTGATGGTCCTGATAAGTTTCTTTGAAAAAAAAAAATAATAAAAGTCCAGATAAGCCACCAGGTTTACCCATGACTTAATCCAGTTTTGATCCCATTAAATCCAATACAATCCATATTTAAAAATCTATATATCGAATCCTAATATCGAACCCAATTTAAATTTTAAATCAGATTCGAAGCTTATATTTTTTGTTTTACCTAACTGGACAGTATATCATTACAACCAAATTTTAGTCAATAGAAAATAGGCAACCCAATCCAAATCCAACTCCAATTCCAATTCAGTTCAACCTATAAATCTGAATTATATAAATTTTATATTTCTTTATTCTAATTATTTTATTAATTTATTAAATAAACTTTCATTTAAACTAAGTATATCTTTCATCTTAACAATCAAACGGATCTGCTTTTGTTTATTTTTAATTAATTATATTTCAATATTTACATTTTATTATTTATTTTCATATATTCCTAACTATAATATTTTCAAATGATATTATAAAATTAAGGATAATCATTTACACATGTAAAATAAAAGGTTTTTGAATGAAAATTTAAGTTTAAATTGATACCTTTTTATTTATGTTTTTATTATATTTTATTCTATTATTAATTATTGAATTTTAACTATAAACTAATAATTAAATGCTTAATTTAAATACAAATATGATCCGATTCAATTTCATTTTGAATCAAAATTTTTGGATTCAACTTCAATCATACATGACCTTGAATCAACCTGAATGACCAATTAGATCTAATATTATTTTCATGGATCTAACTTAACTTGATTCAATTAGTAAATGGATTAGGTCTAACTCCAAAATTATGACCTAAAAATGAAATTGAAGTATAAATCAATCCAACCCAGCTTAACCCATTTGCAGCCTTAGTGATAAGCATTCAATACCTTAAATTCTAAATTGTAAAAACTTGATATTAATAAAAAAAATAGAATAGACAAAAAAATTTATAAGCAAAATGAGATGTTTGTTAAGTCAGAGCCAACCAATCATAACCAATCTAATGGTTGGCTAGAGTTGCAGTTGACTAGCTTCTCTATAAATATAGCTTGCACAGAAGTAAACAAGTGGTTCTATAACTACCTGATATATATGATATACATACATATATACATACATACATACACACATATATATATATATACATACATAGATATATGCGTATATCCACATCAATATATAGTTTGACTTAGTTACACTTGAAAGAATTTTAGTATAAATTAGATGATAGAGATCCCCACTAATGATTTGAGCTATTGAGTATAATTTTCTACATCTAGCATGCTTACAAAAAAAATCACATAATTTGGACATCTTAACCTATGCATTGAGTGGTTAAAAAATTAAATAATTTAAATAATAAGAAAAAAAATGTTTTTTTAACTATTTAATAGATGGGTTAGAGGCCTCACAAATTAGATAATTTTTAATATATAGATATTTTAGTGATTAAAAAAATTACATCCAATAATATAAACTATTGATATGAAACCTCATCATCCTATCTATAGTTGATCTAATCTAAATTGTGTTCTTTTGAATGCAACTAATTGGTTGCATGGGTCGATAAACATATATAAATACATGCACAATGAAATATAAATCTATATATATATATATATATATATATATTGCATACTTTGGTTTCCTAATTCAATAAATAGCAATGACTAAATTACCTTCAAACTTTTTTTTTCTTGTCCTTTTATGTTTTTTTCTGCAATGAGAATGAAGATGGCTACGATAAATCCTCCCAAACAGCTCTTAGTCCGGCACAGAAAATTGATTCAGACTTGCATAACTTAGACCCAGCATAAATAACCCTGATCAACCAATCCTTGATGATAGAATCCAACACCGGCACATCTCTACGTATAAATTCATGGAAACAAATCTTATCACTATCACGGTCTGAGGGCACCCAACAAACTTGAATTGGATAAATTTATATTTGATTGGCTCTCTAAGCCAGCAGCGTCCCACTGCCGCTTGTACCTGCGATATCAAACTCAATTTCCTGTGCATTGAAAGATGCCACCGGTTTCGAGCAACCGAAGTATTGCTTCCATGCAGAGATGGGCACTGGACCGTGCCGCTCATGGCATGGCACGACCCAAGCCTTGATGGGTCATATCGGGCTTAAAAAATTTTTTTTATTGACCCAGCACGGCACGACCCATGACGGGCCTGAGCCGGCCCATCGTGCCGTATCGGTACGGCCCAGATGGGCCTGAGCCGTGCCGGTCCAGATGGGCCTGGCCCATGCACAGTTCAAATAAAAAAAATTATAAAAAATATAATTTTTTTAATAAATTAAAAAATTATTAAGAATAAAGAAATTTTATTAATATAAAGCCACCATAATGGTGGGGGGTTTGGCATAGACCCCTACCAGTTTATTAATTTAAAATTAAAATGGTACATAAGGAAGGGGGGCTAGGCTTGACCTCTAGAACATAATACAATAATAAGAAGAAAAAAAATAGAAATATCGCAACCGTCAGATCATCGCCGATCGGATGGATCGCAACCATCGGATCGATCATCGCCGATCGGGATCATGGCTTGGATTGATCGCAATCGTTGGATCATCGCCGATCGAATGGATCGCAACCGTCGGATCAATCATCGCCGATCGGGATCATGGCATGGATCGATTGCAACCGTCGGACCGTCTCCGATCGGATCGATCGCAACCGTCGGATCGATCGCAACCGTCGGATCGATTATCGCCGAATGGGATCATGGCTTGGATCGATCGCAATCGTCGGATCATCTCCGATCGGATTGATCGCAATGGTCCGATCGATCATCGCCGATCGGGATCATAGTTTGGATCGATCGCAACCGTCAGATCATCGCCAATGGGATAGATCGCAACTGTTGGATCGATCATTCCCGATCGGAATCATGGCTAGGATCGATCGCAACCGTCGGATCATCTCCGATCGAATTGATCGCAACAGTCCGATCGATCATCGCCGATCGGGATCATGACTTGGATCGATCGCAACCATCGGATCATCGCCGATCGATGGATCGCAACGTCGGATCGATCATCACCGATCAGGATTATGGCATGGATCGATCGCAACCGTCGGATCGTCTCCGATCAGATCGATCGCAATCGTCGGATTCATCATCGCCGATCAGGATCATGGCTTGGATCAGCTGGCTAGTGCCTAGGCGCATAGTATGCTTCTGGCACCAGCCGTGCCATGGCACAGCCCAATAGGGCCGTTGCTGGGCCGTGCCATGGCACGGCCCATAAATGGCCCAGAAGGGCCGTTTTGGCATGGCCCAGCAACGGCCCTACTCGGCACGGCTCGTAACCCATCAAGAAATAGGCCATGAGCCGTGCCAGGTATGGCACGATAATTTTTTGGCACAATAAACCTGGACCATGCCTGGCACGGTACGGCCAGTGCCCATGCCTACTTCCATGACAGTGATGAACATTACTGTGCCGGACTAGCTCCCTTCAGCCTCTTGGTTACCAGCGGGAAGTGGGCAAGATTGGACGAGAATGGATCCATCGGGTCGGCAACGTTAATAAGGAGCCCAGCACCACGAATTACGTGGGCCTCAGTTTGATTCCCAGCCGCTTTTGAATCAAATGATGCCGGTTCAAGAAAAGTTTTTATACAACATCATGCAGAATGATCTGTATGAAACGCAATGATTTGCTCATACATCTGCGATGCAAAACTTATGAGCAAATTTAGTATAGATTCATGTATAGATGAATCATCTTGTTCAATACAAGTCTATCATACATCGAAGCAGCGGTGTACAAAAACTTTTTCACCGGCTCAATGTTTCTGAAGACGTCCGAACGCTAGAGATTTCTATCTTATATGATATGCTAAATCCATCCCCGGTATGAGTCAGGTGGAAGACCGAGCCTTGATTTCAGGTTAGACTCCGGCGTATTATTTATCTCATCCTCCAATAACTGCATTAACATTTTAAATCACTCATTTAAATACCAACATTATTGATTGCTTCATACCCAAATTCCGTAGCACATGGAGCTTGGAAAACGGCGTGTGCTCACTTTTTAAAAAATGGCGTGCTGTATCCGGTACATTTGATTACAGGCTAAACCAATCATATGCTTCCATTTGTTTTTGTTTTGTTTTTTTTTTTTTTGACAAACCTCTGCAGCCTTAAGTGGGACTTTGTGCTTGGCTTACAAAGTCTTATCATACTGGTAAAACTCTCAATCGTTTGAAGTTTTCAGTTGTCGCTGTTAATGTCTTTTGACTCTAGCGTTCAAGAAATTCTGGCCACAACGACAAGTTCAGCACTTCTGTCACTTTTTGGATGAGTGCTGCAAGAATTTGACATTAAGAAGGATTGGATCTTAATAAAAGTTTTAATACTTTTTAACAGTATATATCTCAAAGTGATTTCTCTTATAAGGGTTACTAACCATCCTTTTGAAGAGATGTAGAAGGATGCGTAGGCGAAGAAAGAACATGCGAGATTGGGGCTTCCAGAGACGAGCTTGTTAGAATTTTTCCTTGGGTGTTTTCAAACGTGGATCAACATAGACTTTCGAGAAGATTAATTCCTTTGATAAAAAGTAGAGAGATACGTGTAGCAGGCTTTCCCAAGCATCTCTTTTTATATATATATAAAAAGAGCAACCGAGCTCCGTTGGCAGAAGTATAAATATAAAATTATTAAATATTGATATAAATCTAAATATTGGCTACAGTTCATGTTGGTTAACTCTCTCTCATTTTTCTCAAACAAATAGAAATGAGAATTCGGTTCAAAAACCTTTCCTACCAAGCGTAAAAGGGAGATGAATTATCTAATAGAATAATTTCATTTTAAAAGATAATGAAAAAATAAAATATTCAACTAATTAGTATTTTTTTTTAAAAAAAAAAGGGAATTTCATGGTTGAGAATAAACCAAGTGAATGAAATTTTTTTACTCGACCACAATCAACCTCACCGAGCTGAAAAGTTATATCCTTCATAATCAATTCATTAAGAAGAAATTATCTCCAAAAAAATTAAGTACCATTAAAGTAATATATTTAGAGACAACAGATTATTGCTTTGAATAATTCCGAAGCATATCTAGAAAATTATTTTATCTTTGTTGATTTAAGTATTTAATGAAATTAAAAAATAAATAAAAAAATACTATTGCAATAAGGGACAATTTTCCAAATTCAAAGAACCATAGCATCTTGAGATTAAGAGTTTTTTTTTTTCTGCCTTGCTAGATTTCTTGGGCAATTTTACGAGCCATGTTTTATTTGGATTCTAAGACCAATATTTCCGAGATCGGGACACAAATTCTTTTGAGTTACAGAATTAAAAAAGGCATTGATTTTAAGGACAACAGAAACTACTGATTTTGTTATCACTAATAATCGTAGGTAATTCTTTTTTTTAAAAAAAAAATAATACAAATAAAATAAGTGGTTTTGCTATTGTTGTTTCAAAAATTTGATGATGGATCGTTTACTTTGTTCTCTTTCAACATTTTTATTGAATTCCTTTTCAACTTTGGAGTGAAGGAATGATTTCAAAAGACAAAAGAAAGATATGTAGTCAGAAATCTCATTGCCTATAAAACTATATTCCAGAGAATATTTCACAGCTCGCATGACTCGACATAACAAAAATATTTTCATTACATATGAAACCATACTCCAGGGGATATTTGGGCTTGCTTGTATAATCCAACATAACAAAACATATTTCAAGCGCAAAAAACAAAAGAATTTGAGCTAATACGACTATTTATAATAACATAAACCTCACACAACAACAATTTTGAATTTTATTTTTCTTTCTTTTCTGTCTCTAACCCAGCTCTTATACAATGATTAGCTTCCAGAAACTCACTGGAAAGTCTGAAATCTTAACGGCAGCCGTCAATTTCTTAGCTTACCATAAGCTTCGGAAACGGGTGCGGGGACAGCGGCGGCACGTTAAAGATCTCCATCACGTCGGCCTCATCCCAGACGCTCATCCAGCTCGACGGCGTCAAGGGGCAAAGCGAGGGAATATTCTCCTCCACCATCTCCATATCCGGAGATCTCTCCCTCTTGATCGGCCTCAACTCGCCTTCCTTTGCCTCGTCCGCCGCCCTCTTCCTCTTCCCCGCCGCCAAGAGCGGTGCCGGATGGGGCGGCATCCGGTGGGCGGAGCTGCCGATCTCGTTGGGGAAGTTGAGGATCGCCTTGCAGCCGCGCATCTGGAAAGCGGCGCGGTCGTAGGCCCTGGCGGCCTCCACGGCAGAGTCGAAGGTGCCGAGCCAAACCCTAGATCCCCGCCGTTTGGGGTCCCGGATCTCCGCCGCGAATTTCCCCCACGGCCGCTGCCGCACCCCTCGGTACCGCCGCCCCTCGTACGACTCCGCCGGCCCTACCGCCGCTGCCCCATCCGTCCACTCGATCTCCAACTTCCGGACCGGGGGTAGGGAGATGGCGAGCGACGGGCGGCGGACGTCGGAGTCCGGCGGCGATTCTTCGCCGCCGAACCGGATCATCGGTGCGACCGGCTTAGCGAAGACGTAAGATTCTTGTCCACCGCAGCCAGCGTTGGTGTGGAGGTAGTCGGAGACGTCGATGTCGAGGGGGGTGGAGGGCGGGGGAGATGCTCGAGGTAGGGGGGAGACGGGGAGTTCGCCGAGGAGCTGCTCGACCACGAGGTCAAGGGTTGAGATGTCGTCGGCTATGGGCGCCATGACAGGGATCAATGAATGAAAGCAAGCAAGGAGGAAGGAGATGAGATAGAAGAGCAAGTGAACGAGAGAGATTTAAAGACGTTTGAGAGGTGGGTGGAAGGAGGATTGGTGCGTGGGGTATTTATAGAGGGAATGGCGTTATGCTTCGGGCTCTCCAAAAGAGGAAGGGATGAGGGAGGAAGCGGTTGAAAAGCCACAGCGTTACGACTCGTGGGACCCGGTCATGTTTTGTCTTTTTCCACTTATCATATGCTTAGTAAGTGAGACCTATAAGATATATATATATATATAGGTATATAGATTTATATATTTTTTTATTTTTAATTTTTTTTATTTAAAAAAAATATAGAGACAATGATTAATTACATTGTCGTTTTATACTGATTTAGTGGTCACTAATTAAGACATCAGCAATTGGATTAAAAAATGTTCATTAAATTTTTATTATTAGCTATTTTAAGCTATCATAGTTGATCTCTTTAGAGTTTTTTAAAATTATAAGAATAATTTTTAGGGGGTCATAGCCCCTCCAAAATTTTTAGAGATCAACTATGATATATATATTTAGGGGGTCATAGCCCCTCCAAAAAAAAAAAAAAAAAGAAAATAAATTCATTTTATTTAGATAGTGAAAAAAAACGAAAAAAATATATTTACAAAATCATAAATATATTTTTATTATGAAAGAAATTTAAATTAATTTTTAAAAGAATAAAATTAGAAAGAATTATAAACTTTTTTTTTTTTCCTCTTTTACTCTTCATTGTCATTTTTCTTTCCTTCTCCTTTCTTTCTCATTCTCTTCTTCACCCGGAGACAGAGAAGGGCTGGTGGTGGCGAAAGCAGCGAGGTTAAGATAGATCTTCTGTTCGTGTGGCTAGGAAGGGAAGGATCATCAAGTGGCAAGCAAGGATGGGGAGGCATCTTGGCCAACTTGGGCTCGTTAGCGGACCCGCGAAGAGACGGGTGAACGCGCTGCTCCCGCTCCAGCGCAACCGGGTCGATCTGCGAGGCTGCGGGATGTGAAAGATCGGCTGCTGGGATTTTTTTAGGCCCAATCCTAAGCTTTGTCCTTGGTAACATTATTCAATAGATTTCAACTCTCGCTTCACAACCTGAAAAAGATTGAGAAAACCGGGTCAAAATTTTGGCTCCTTGACACCTTAAACCCGGGTTGGGTCGAGCGAGAAGAAGAGGGATTTCTCTTACCGGTTCGGATGCTCGTGCGACTATTTCCCGCACGACCGCAAGGAAAAACCGACCGTTCTCGAACCATCGAAAACCGGGTCCACAGCTCACAGCTGGCCCTAAAATGTGGTCAAAATTTTCTTGGAAACCTTTTTTTGCATGATGTTCTCTTTTGCTATTTTCCTTGAAAAGCTGTTTGGGTCACTGTAATGATCATACATCATAATCTACTCCTTTACAGAAGTGAAACGAGGCAGACAAATTTTAAAGATGGCTCCATGATATTGCAATCATCAGACAAATATAATTCTAAAGATGGTTATCACAGGTCTCATTACAACGAAGCAAGCGGACAATATCCACATCAACTTGATAGATCCAATTGGTACTTATTCATCTTCTTAACTGGTTATAAATCCAATAACCTACTCTCAATTTTTCGATGTGAAACTAATCATAGCTGTCTCAAATCTCAACAGTATAGCAACAACTGATTGTCAATGACTACGAAGAAAGCTCTCTCAAAACCTCCCTAAAATTTGCTCTACTCCCAATTTTTCTGAATCACCAAGAAAATAACTGGTAATTTGACTGCTAATAAATCACAATCCCACCGTGTTTGGCACCCCGAGAAAACTAGCATTGCCTAATGATTCGATGTTTGAAAATAGCTTCTGAGAACTAATTGGCTAGATTAACCTTGATGCAAACAATGTAGTATATAACTGATCAATACACCATATTAAACTTAACTCAAACGATAGAGTACTCTCTTTAACCAATCAATGCAAACGTCCTTGCTAGAAAGAGAAAAGAGACCCAAAAATTATCCTTAGAGAACCGTGCGATGCACTCAAGTTAAGCTCAAAAAACAATATGGCAAAAGAAGGATGCTAGAGTTCTATGCAAGTCCCTTTTGCTTGGCCATTCATTAGTGAATGATCTAATTAGCTGAATTTTGGATGCTATAATTTTTTGGCGGAGTTTCTTTCAAATAGGAAAGAGAAATTCTTTTCAAATTAGATGACGAACTTTACTTAAAGTGATTAATATATTTGTAAAGTTGTTCTTAAGTAAGCGATAATTTTGATAGAAATTACTTCCGATTAAAATTTTTCTTTTTGAGAGTATAAGTATAGTGTAGCGACGTGATACCTAAGACTAGCCAACTTATACGATTATATACTAATTTATTGAACAATTATAGGTTGTTTACTCTTCTGTCAACCTTCCACTCGCGGCAAGCACATTAATTTGGAGTAGTGGATTCATAACCCAAAGTTTATTTTATACATCTAGATATGTTTCAACTTTGATTGAACCAAAAATCAAAGAAATAAACAAACAAACTCTAGCTAAGACCTTTTACAGCCTCTCTGTAGCATCCTCCATCCAGAATTGACCTATAAGAGGATGACGTTGGACTTAATTTTTATTAAGAGCCTTGGTCCAAAGCAAAATCCAGTCAGTGTTTGGTGGCAAACTTGCCACATACGTGACATTCACTGTAATTTCGAAGAAACCGGATCGAAGAGCCCAAAGCCAAAAAGTTAGTCGTTTGCTGACAAGAGTCCAGTGTTCTACAAAATACTGAAGGTTATGAGGTAAAGAGCGTTTGTCATCATCGAAGAAGCCATATATAATCATCTTCAACGATGGTTCTGAAACAATCTTTTAAGATACGGATTAGGTTCTGGTCGACGTTTTTTTATCAGTCTTGCAGAACAGAAGGTAGACCTTATTTGACTCCAGCTCTGATCCAACAGAAGAAATAAGGTGAGGAGAGCATCGGATTAGCATCAGGTCGCTATCTCATGTCTTTGCCGTGATAAGAGGAGACAGGAGCATCGGATTAGCCTCAGGTCACTAGCTCATGTCTTTGCTGTGATGAGAGGAGACAGGATTTATTTTGCATTGTGGGCTCATAGGATGACTACTAGGATGATCTAGTCTTTCTTTCTTTTTCCCAATCACAATTATAAATATTCTGCAATAGTTTAGCGTCTTACAACATACGTACAGGTTTGCAGCATTGAAACAAATGCTTTATTTTATGTTAATTAACGATAGTTATGGTTGCGATGGAAAGAGTAATTGTCACTTTGAAGAAGCCATGTTGATCTGCAAGTGGCTTCTTCGATGGTTCTGAAATAATATTTAAAACATGGATCAGGTTTGGGGTCTTGCCAAATGGTCTTTATAGTGGGATAGAAAGTATAAAATATTTAATCCAACCATAATCCAATAGAGGAAAGTGGAGAGGGCGTTGGATTGGTATTATCATCCACTCCAAGTGTTTGCTGTTACAAGAGGAGACAGGTTTTGTGAAAATATTTAATTCCAACCGTGATCCAACAAAAGAAAGTGAAGCAAACCATCGCCAACCCTGATCCAATGCCTGATCCAAGGACAATGCAATATAGCTGCATGCTCTTAAGTGAACCCAAAAGCATGCAAGGCCTTTTAAATCTCATTATAAACAATATATACAATAATCATTAATATTGGTAGAAGCTAAATTCATAGATCTCGTAATGCTGTCACTAATCATCAAACTAGTACATGGATGATTGTTTATCAATCTCAACGAACGTGTCAATAAATATACACTATCAAAAGCTACAACGGCCTGTATGCTGCACTCACTCTTGCTATCTAATTTTTAGATTAGGATCCAGCAAATAGACATCGTCATTATCTTATATGATAAAATAGAGGGGTAATGCACTAAAAGCTAGTAGAAATTCTATATAAACTATCATGAACATGCCAAGAAAATTAAACAATGATATATTAAAATATATTTTTGTAGAGAGTAACATATTCATGTACCAATATAAATAAAAATAAATGCCAAAATTATCAACCTAACTATATATTTATATTTCAATCTTGTACATACTGTTGATACATATAGATAAATCTCATGCTAATAATCTGTCTAATAACCTAACCTAGTGATATGCATATGTAAAGATTGGTTCTCATATCAATGTCCAACGTAAACTCAATCACATCATATTTACAGACCACGACTAGTTTTAATCATGACTCATCCTCTTGGATATTTTTAATTTAGATCGATATGAAATCATACCATTACTGCTCAAACTAGTACAACGTATCAATAAAAACATCAAATCTACAAATTGAACCAATCTCAATACCGAACTAAGTCACTATGTATATTGATTTGTCTGTGGTGAGATTTGCCTCCATTTGCCTGATCCTAGCTATTGTAGCCCATTTAGATTTGGAGCTACATCAAATGGATGTTAAAACAACGTTTCTTAATGGAAGCCTGGATGAAGAGATCTATATGGATCAACCCTTGGGCTTTGTAACCAAAGGACAGGAGGGCAAAGTGTGCCGCCTTAGAAGATCCATATATGGTGTCAAGCAGTCATCTAGGCAATGGTACCTCAAGTTTCATGAAGCCATTACATCGATTGGCTTAGATATGATTGAGGAGGACCACTGTGTGAACATTAAGAAATCAGACGATGGGATTCTAATCTTGGCGTTGTATGTAGATGACATTCTAATTGCTGGTAGTTCTATTGGAGTGATCAATGCCACTAAGGAGTGGCTGTCCTCTGTCTTTGAGATGAAGGATATGGGTGAGGCGAATTTTGTGCTGGGAGTGAGGATCCTAAGGAATCGTGCTAAGAGGTTTCTTGGTTTGTCACAAGAAACGTATATTGAGAAAGTCTTAGAACGATTCCGAATGCACTATTCTAAACCCGTTGATACCCCAATAGAGAAGGGTTGTACTTTAAGCATCGATCAGTGCCCTAGAACTGATGAGGAGAGAGAAAAGATGAGCAGGATCCCCTATGCTAGTGCAGTAGGGAGCTTGATGTACGCTATGTTGTGTACTCGCCCTGACATTTGCTTTGCAGTCGGCTTGGTTAGCTGATATCAAAGTAATCCAGGACTTACTCATTGGGTTGCAGTTAAAAGGATTTTTGTTACCTTCGTGGTACTGCCAATCTCACCCTATGCTATCAGGGTGGAGATTTGAGATTAAAGGTTTTTGTGACTCTGATTGGGCAAGTGATAGGGACGAGCGTAGATCCACCACAGGATATGTGTTTATCTTTAGAGGTGGAGCTGTCACTTGGTGCAGTAAGAAACAAAGCTATACCGCCCTGTCCACTATGGAAGCCAAATATATTGCTTGTTTGGCTGCTGTCCAAGAGGCTGTGTGGCTGAGGAGGTTCTTGAGGCGACTTGAGATATCAGCTACTCCACATGAGGCTATTCAGATTAGTTCTGATAGTATGGCAACATTATAATATGCTAAGGGTCCTAAGTACCATGGAAGGACCAAGCAAGGAGAAGTTATCCTACAGCATATCTCCACTAGCAGGATGCTGGTTGATCCTCTGACGAAGCCTATTCCTAGGGATGTGTTCCAGGCTCATGTGAGGGGTTTAGGTCTGTATAGAGTGTGACAGACCGTGATATGTTTCAGACTTATGTAGGAGTTTGTGTCTGTTCTTTTTGTTGTCAGACAGGGATTGTATGGACATCAATGACTATGTGTTAAAGTTTATGAAATGTTTATTTTCATTATTATGATGAGTTCATATTTATAGGCATATATGTGTATAAATGTCACAGGCTTAGATCAGCCCACTCACACGGGTGATCGCCCTGACACTTTTGTAGTGGGCAGATGAGACTAAAGTAGCCATTATAGATGCTTGAGTAGCAATGCATGAGTTACAGATTGCATGGTTGATCATTAATATTGGTAGAAGTTAAATTCATAGATCTCGTAATGTTGTCACTAATCATCAAACTAGTACATGGATGATTGTTTATCAATCTCAACGAACATGTCAATAAATATACACTATCAAAAGCTACAACGGCCAGTATGCTGCACTCACTCTTGCTATCTAATTTTTAGATTAGGATCCAGCAAATAGACATCGTCATTATCTTATATGATAAAATAGAGGGGTAATGCACTAAAAGCTAGTAGAAATTATATATAAACATGAACATGCCAAGAAAATTAAAACGAATGATATATTAAATATATTTTTATAGAGAGTAACATATTCATGTACCAATATGAATAAAAATAAATGCCAAAAGTATCAACCTAACTATATATTTATATTTCAATCTTGTACATACTCTTGATAAATATCGACAAATCTCATGCTAATAATCTGTGTATAATAACCTAACCTAGTGATATGCATATGTAAAGATTATTCTCATATTAATGCCCAACGTAATAAACTCAATCACATCATATTTACAGATCATGACTAATTTTACTTGGCCTCTCATGGCTCTTAAATCCTCTTGGATATTTTTAATTTAGATCGATATGAAATCATACCATTACTGCCCAAACTAGTACCACGTATCAATAAAATATCAGATCTACAAATTGAACCAATCTCAATACCGAACTAAGTCACTATGCATACTGAAGCTATATGCTGACAAACCTCATGACAGCCGTTCGTATCTAATAATCTAATCTAGCGATATTCACATGCACAAATTGGTTCGTATACTAGTACCCAATATAATAAACTCATCATATTATATCTACAAACCATGATTATCTACACTAGCCTTGCACGACTCTTAAGTCCTTCCTTGGTGCGCTAAGTTAAGCTAATAAGAAATCACATCAATACTGTCTGAATTAGTATTACGTAGCAATAATAAAAATTATACATATTTTAGTGACTAGTTTACATGCCTACAACACAACTAATATCCAACAAAGCCAAAACGATATCATATACAAAATAACATATTTCAACAAATCATACTATACCCATAAAACTTAAATCAAACATAAAAACATTCTTAACCAAAATAATATACCCAACATGTATAGCAACTCCACAAATAAACCATTAAGCTCAATTAAATTATGTTGAGAAATCCAATAAATAAACATGATGTATGTAAGCATGCAAGATATGAAACATATTATATAATAGTAGAAATAACATTTTATATCTAATCCCAATAATTTACTTAGTCAAATCAAATCAATAATCACCTATAATTAACATAATTAATTAATTCACTAAAATTCATACTTTAAAAAATTACCATTATACCTTTCTAACCATATTAAAAAAAAACTGATTTGTCCTTCCTAACTACGATTAACTAGACCATTTATGACTAGTTAAGTCATTTGATAGTTTATTTATTATTTTTCCAAAAAATTACCAAATTAGCTAATCACAAAGTTACCCCTTACTAACCCATGCTTAATGACCTTATAATATTCACCAATAATTATTTAAATAAAATTATCTATTAACTAAACAATCTTCTATTCAACAAATTAAGTTATATTGAGATTACCTTAGATTAATTAGATCACTAGACAACTCTGTTGAAGTTTAATTAGCTTAACCAAGGTCTAATTGGATTAAACCCAACTTTGTTTGTTGGAACCCTAACTCGTTTGATACCAATTCAGCAAAATATTTATTGATTTGGCATAAATTGATTTTCTGGTTCACCGGTCTAAATCACAAGGTTTCCAAATTACTTGATTGGGCGTTATTTGAAAAATTGTTTAATCCAATTGAATCTTTCAATTTCTAGTCCATTGAACCAACAGAACTAGTTTAGGTTCAACGGATCTAAACTAATCTATACTGAACCAAAATCCTAGTTCAGTTTGGATCAGAAACTGATCAACTTAGCTCGCTATAGGTTATCTAATCGATCAATTTATTCAGCTAAAATCTTAGCATGTTACTTAATTTGAGCTTGAACCAAGTGTGAACCGGTCAACCATTAGCCGGTTCACCAAACTTCTTCACGAAGCTTTAAGAAGACCCACCGCTCCCATAGCTCACTCGTTCAGCCATGGCTGATCTCTCTCTCCCATGGCCAATCTTAGAGAATCGGCTGAGCCTAGCTGACGCCGCCCGGCCTCATCGACGTCAAACTCCCAATCCAATCCAACCGTCTGGTTTGACAGTTCCCCTGTTTGCCATTCACCGGCGACCACCTTTCCCCCACCTCCAAATCTCCGTCAATGGCTCACCATTGAGCCAACTTCTCATTCATCCCAAAAATCCAAAGATAATAAAAATCAGAAACTTAAAAGATCTAAATCTTTTTAAGAGTTATACTCTTATATATATTTCATTTTCAGATCATGCCGATCTCTGGCAATAAAAAGCCCATTGTTCCCATTTTCTAAATGTAACGATCAGGCCCATGGGCCCGTTTCGTTACAAGAAAGCAAGACGGACAAGGTCCACATAAACTTGGACCACCACAGTCCAAAAAGGGATTCAATTGGTGCCTTATCCTTTTTGCTTAACCGGTTATAAACCACTCGTCAGGGGCAATTGATCACAACCACCAGACAGGTAGGATTCTAGAGGTGGCTCCCACAGGTTCAAGAGGTGGCTCTCATCCCCCATGTATGTAGTACTTTACCCTGTGTAGCACTTAGCTCCTGCACTTCCGACTGGTGCATGGCTCTGATACCATATTGTAACGACCCGAGCCCACGGGTCCGTTTCGTTACAAAGAAAGCAAGACGGATAAGGTTCACACCAACTTGAGCCACCACAGCCAAAAAGGGATCCAATTGGTGCGTTATTCTTCTTGCTTAACCGATTATAAACCATTCAACCAATTTTCAATTTCTTAATATGAAACTATTGGGAGGGGCATCACACTAGATCCAAGATTCTTACTGCTATTTGATCTAACTTCTAAGATCAAAATGTTGTGTACAAATACTCCGAATTAAATTTGATTTTAAGATCTAACTTCAGAGTTGGATTTCTTGCAACAGAGGAGTTGATATCAGGAATTGTTGATGATATATATATATATATATATATATATATATATATATATATATATATATATATATATATATATATATATACATCATTAATGTTCAAAATTAGCTTTCAAATGCGAACAGATAGCTCGGATAGCAAAATATTCCATAGTATCAAACGGTTTAAAAGAATTATTATTGAATTGATTCATTCAGCAGTAGATGGCTTAGATGAGTTATATCCTAAATAGAATGACATCTTTGATAGAATTCTTCCTAAATAAAGTGTTGTCTTCAATGAAATTTGTTTCTAATATAATGATAGCTTTAGTAAAAGCCTCTTCTGATTAAGACTTAAATCTCAAAGAACGCATGCGCACACGCGCATGCGCACGATGATTTGGTCAGATACTACGTGTTACCATTAGGCTGGTCTACAAGCTCCTACTACATCAACCATGATCCATAAATAGCTTTGACAAAAGCTATAGAAAATATTCACCTAACTTATATTTAATAGAGTCAGACCAAGATGCCAATGGCTAATGTAGTTGATTGGAGGAGAGGAGACGGGTTTTGTCTTGTAATTATGGTCAAGCAAAGAAGGTTTTATTATTATTATTATTATTATTAAACCTTTTGTTTTGGTAAGAATAGGCTTGCCATCTTTCGAAAGAAAATGTCTTTGTACATCGCTTTGATGCATCATGAACTGCATCAGAAGCGATAATTCATCCGCCCATCAATGATGTGCAATCCATGAATGGATTTCTCAATATTAATCTATGCGTGAGCAATTTATTCTATTCGGTGTAGGCTATACCTGCATATGGCCTACACCTGACTTTTTTCTTTCGAAAAGAGACGACTTTCCAAAAAAAGGGAGGCAAGTGAGATTGTCGTGGCCCACTTGCTTGAAACAATAACTCCGTTTCGTCTCCGTTCATGAACCTTGCACTGCGGCCTCACATCAGCCCCTATTGTTTGTGTGGTAGAATGGCTCACATCATCACATCACTCATGTCGGGACCATGGCCGGTGTATGCCCAATTTTCCCGGAAACCATGCGCACACTCGAAACTCACAAAAATTGATGCCCCCATTGTTCTTCAACAGGATTTATTGTAGCTTGCACACTGGAAATTCAATGGCTTAGTAGAACCGTTGCATGATGGTCCCCACAAAATCAATCACAAAGAAAAGAAGCCCATCAAAAACCCCCACCTACTTTGAGAAGTTGAAAAAAATTTTATGCATCATCTTCGGTGTAGCATGGCCTACATTGGACGTGATGATTCATCGTGCATGGATTCATACCAAAGGGCCCTGTTCATGGGTTCTACATCACTGACGCAAGAGTCTATGCACGGACGAATCATCATATCTGATACAAGCCATGCTACATCAAAACGGTGTACAAATAATTTTCCTTGAGAAGTCACTAAGACGAAGAAGATCCTTTGCACACTGGCATCAAAAGACTTGAATCTTTCTTTAAAATTTTTTTTTAAATTTATATGCTGACTTAAATGTCGAAAAGCATCCATGCTGGGAGAACATTTTCAGGCTTTTTGTGCAGCACTTTTGCATGAATACTATTCTAGTTCAATGGTACTTTCATCCTCACATCAGCTAGCATTTGGAAGCTAAGTTTAAAGAGTTAAAATGAGCAAAAATCACTATCCATAAGAATGGCTTAACATTGGATGAAAAAGAAAATATAATGTGTTTATAACTTAAGTTCATTTGCTATTCATTAATTTTCATTCAACTTTTTTTGAGCCATATAGTTTTGGTTCACTAATAGATTAATTAAGCTCAAAATATCAGAGTAGATCCAAGTATGCAAAAGTTAGTAGGTATACAAAAAAAATTACTCATGGAACGATGATGAAGTCTTGCCATGGCATGGAACCACTCTTTCAGCATTAACGATCTGATTCGATGATAGATTTCAGTTAGATTATAGTGTGCAATAGAAATAGTCCACTTGCTATCCCACTATAAGAAAATACTTAAATAGCGACGCAAATTTAGCGACACATTCTTGCGTTGCTAAATTGCGACCAAATTGCGACGCCTCCCCGACGAAAAAAATTGCGACTCAATTAGCGACGCATTAGCGACTCAATAAACCAGATAAAATTAAAAAAATTATTTTTTTAATTTAGCGACGCAAATAATGCATAGCAATATTTTTAAAATTAAATTTTATAAAATATAATTATGAAATAAAAATATTACGACACAACCAAATGCATCGCAATGTTTTCAAAAAAAATAATTATATTAAATAGCGACACAATAAACCAGAAAAATATAAAAAATAATTTTTAATTTAGCAACGTAAGTATTACGTCGCAATTATTTTAAATTAAATTAATTTTTATAAAATATAATTATGAAATAAAAATATTATAACGTAATTCAGTGCGTCGCAATCTTTTTAAAAAATTGATTATGTTAAATAGCAACGCAATAAAATAGAAAATTAAAAAAAATAATTTTTTATTTAGCAATGCAAGTATTGCGTCGTAATATTTTTTAAAAAATAAATTTAAAATTTAAAATTAAAAGTAATTATGAAATAAAAATATTGCGACGTAATTAATTGCGTCGCAGTATTTTAAAAAAATTAATTATGTTAAGTAGCGACGCATTAGCGACGCAATAAATTAGAAAATTAAAAAAATTAATTTTTAATTTAGTGACGCAAATAATGCGTTGCAATGTTTTTTTTAAAAAATAAATTTTATAAAATATAATTAAAATATAAAAAAATTAAAAATAAAACATTGCGACGCAATGAAATGCGTCGCAATTGTTTTAAAAAAATTAATTTTGGTACATGCGTCGAATCGGTCGTCGCCGATCGGGATCATGGCTTGGATCGATCGCAACCGTCGGATCGTCGCCGATCGAATCGATTGCGACAGTTCGAGATCGATCGTCGCCGATCGGGATCAGGGCTTGGATCGATCGCAACCATTGGATCGTCGTCGATTGGACCAATCGCAATGGTCCGAGATCGGTCGTCACCGACCGTGATCATGGCTTGGATTGATCGCAACCGTCGGATCATAGTCGATCGAATCGATCGCAAAGGTCCGAGATCGATTGTTGCCGATCAGGATCATGGCTTGGATCGATTGCAATCGTCGGATCGTTGCCGATCGGAGCGATCGCAACGGCCCGAGATCGATCATCATCGATCGGGATTAGGGCTTGGATCGATCGCAACCGTCGGATCATCGTCGATCGAACCAATTGCAACGGTCCGAGATCGATCATCGCCGATCTGGATCATGGCTTGGATCTATCGCAACCGTCGGATCATTGCCGATCGGGTTCACGGCTTGGATCGATCGCAACCGTTGGATCGTCGCCAATCGGACCGATCGCAACGGTCCAAGATCGGTCGTGGCCGATCGGGATCAGGGCTTGGATCGATCGCAACCGTCGGATCGTCGCCGATCGGATCGATCGTGACGGTCGAAGATCGGTCGTCGTCGATCGGGATCTGGGCTTGGATCGATCTCAACCGTTGGATCGTCGCCGATCAGATCGATCGCAATGGTCCAAGATCGATCGTCGCCAATCGAGATCATGGCTTGGATCAATCTCGGACCGTCAGATCATCGCTGATTGGACCGATCGCAACGGTCCAAGATCGGTCGTCGCCGATCGGGATCAGGGCTTGGATCGATCGCAACCGTCGGATCATCGCCGATCGGACCGATCGCAATGGCACGAGATCGGTCGTCGCCGATCGAGATTAGTGCTTGGATCGATTGCAACCGTTGGATCGTCGCCGATCGGACCGATCGCAATGGTCCGAGATCGATCGTTGCCGATCGGGATTAGGGCTTGGATCGATCGCAACCGTCGGATCGTCGCTAATCGGACCGATCGCAATGGCTCGAGATCGGTCGTCACCGATCGGGATCAGTGCTTGGATCGATCACAACCATCGGATCGTCACCGATCGGATGGATCGCAACGGTCCAAGATCGATCGTCGCCGATCGGGATCACGTCTTGGATCGATCGCAACCGTCGGATCGTCGCCGATCGGATCGATCGCAATGGTTCGAGATCGATCATCGCCGATCGGGATCACGGCTTGGATTGATCGCAACCATCGGATCGTTGCCGATCAGATCGATCGCAATGGTCCGAGATCGATCGACGCCGATTGGGATCAGGGCTTGGATCGATCGCAACCGTCGGATCGTTGCCGATCGGATCGATCGCGACGGTCCGAGATCGATCGTCGCTGATCGAGATCACGGCTTGGATTGATCGCAACCGTCGGATCATCGCCGATTAAATCAATCGCGATGGTCCGAGATCGATCATCGTCGATCGGGATCACGGCTTGGATCGATCGCAACCGTCGGATCATGGTTGAGATCGATCGTCGCTGATCGGGATCGGGGCTTGGATCGATCGCAACCGTCGGATCGTCGCCGATCGGACCGATTGCGACAGTCCGAGAACGATCGTCGCCGATCGAGATCAGGGCTTGGATTGATCGCAACCGTTGGATTGTCGCCGATCGAATCGATCGCAACGGTCCGAGATCGATCGTCGCCGATCGGGATCATGGCTTGGATCGATCTCGGACCGTCGGATCGTCACTGATCGGACCGATCGCAATGGTCCGAGATCGGTCATCGCCGATCGAGATCAGGGCTTGGATCGATCGCAACCGTCGAATCATCACCGATCGGACCGATCGCAACGGCACGAGATCGGTCGTCGGCGATCGGGATCAGTGCTTGGATCGATCGCAACCATCGGATCGTCGCCGATCGTATCGATCGTAACGGTCCGAGATCGATCGTTGCCGATCGGGATCAGGGCTTGGATCGATCGAAACCATCGGATCATCGCCGATCAGACCGATCACAATGGCCCAAGATCGGTCGTCGCCGATCAGGATCAGTGCTTGGATCGATCACAACCGTCGGATCATCGCCGATCGGATGGATCGCAACGGTCCGAGATCAATCGTCGCCGATCGGGATCATGTCTTGGATCGATCGCAACGGTTCGAGATAAATCATCGCCGATCGATATCACGGCTTGGATCGATCGCAACCATCGGATCATCACCAATCGGATCGATCGCAATGGTCTGAGATCGATCGACGCCGATCAGGATCAGGGCTTGGATCGATCGCAACCATCGGGTTGTCACCGATCAGATCGATCGCAATGGTCCAAGATCGATCGTCGCCATCGGGATCAGGGCTTCGATCGATTGCAACCATCGAATCGTCACCAATCGGATCGATCGCAACGGTCTGAGATCGATCGTCGCTGATCGGGATCATGTCTTAGATCTATCGCAACCGTCGTATCGTTGCCGATCAGACCGATCGCGATGGTCCGAGATCGATCGTCGCTGATCAGATCATGGCTTGGATCGATCGCAACCGTCGGATCATCGTCGATTGGATCGATCGCGATGGTCCGAGATCGATCATTGCCGATCGGGATCACGGCTTGGATCGATCGCAACCGTCGGATCATGGTTGTGATCGGTCATCGCTGATCGGGATCAGGGCTTGGATCGATCGCAACCGTCGGATCATCGCCGATCGGACCGATCATGATAGTCCGAGATCGATTATCGCCGATCCAGATCAGGCTTGGATCGATCGCAACCATCGGATCGTCGCTGATCGGACCGTCGGATCGATCACGACGGTCGGATGATCAATCGTCGCCGATCGGGATCACGGCTTGGATCGATCGCAACCGTCGGATCACGGTTGAGATCGGTCGTCACCGATCGGGATTAGGGCTTGGATCGATCGCAATCATCAGATCGTCGCCGATCGGACCGATCACAACGGCACGAGATCGATCATTGCCGATCGGGATTAGTGCTTGGATCGATCGCAACCGTCGGATCGTCGCTGATCGGACCATCGGATCTATTGCGACGGTCGAAGATCGATCGTCGCCGATCGGGATTAGGGCATGGATCGATCGCAATGATTTTAAGAAAAAAATAATTTTTATCAAATAAAAATATTGCGACGCAAATTAGTGCATCGCAAATATTTTTAAAAAATAAATTATGTTAAATAGCGACACATTAGCGATGTAATAAACCAGAAAATTTAAAAAAATAAATTTTAATTTTACGACGCATATTTTGCATCGCAATATTTTTTTTAAAAAAATATTATAAAGTAATTTAAAATAAAACATTGCGATGCAACCATATGCATCGCAATGATTTTAAGAAAAAGTAATTTTTATCAAATATAATTATCAAATAGAAATATTGCGATGCAAATCTGTACGTCGCAAATATTTTTTTTTAAAAAAAATTAAATTATGTTAGATAGCGATGCAATAAACCAAAAAAATAAAAAAAGAAAATTTTAATTTCGAGACGCATGATTTGCATCGTAATATTTTTTTTAAAAATAAATGTTATAAAAAATTTAAAATAAAATATTGCAACGCAACCATATGCGTTGCAATTATTTTAAGAAAAAATAATTTTTATCAATTATAATTATGAAATAAAAATATTGTGACGCAAATCATTGCGTCGCAAAGTTTTTAAAAAAATTAAATTATGTTATATTGCGACGCATTAGCGACGCAATAAACCGAAAAATTAAAAAATAATAATTATTAACTTTGCGACGCATCTATTGCATCGCAAAGTTTTGTAAAAAAAATGTTATATAAAATTTAAAAATAAAACATTACGATGCAACCATATGCGTCGCAATTATTTTCAGAAAAAATAATTTTTATCAAATATAATTATCAAATAAAAAAATTGTGATGTATTAGCGATGCATTTTCCCTAAAAATAAAAAAAAAAAATTTTTGCCGGTCATTGCCGCCTAATTAGCAACTCATTAGCGATGCAATTATTTGCGTCGCTAAATTTCTGAGAAAATAATAAAAAAAGATAAATTAGCGACAGAGTAGCGATGCATAATTGCATCGCTAATTTATAATAAAATTTTTAAAAAATAGCGAGGGTTTAGCGATGCAAAATTGCGTCGCTAAACCCTAGTATATATTCTGAGTCGCGCCCCCTTCCCCGGCCTCTTCTTCTTCCTCTTCTAACCCTACCGCACCGTCCCCGTCCTCCGCCTCCCCCCGCCCTTTCCCTCGGCATTAGGAGCCACCGGCGGCAGCCCCCCCCTCCCCCCGGCGAGGTAAGCCCTCATCCCCCACTCCCCTCCCCCACCCCCCCGCCCTCCCGTTTCCATGAGGCCATGGCCACGTGGCGGCCGTGGCCGTCGTCTCAAGCCAGGGCTGGCCGTTGCAGTAGAGGACGGCCACAGCCGCCGCCGTGGCCGGCGGTGGCCTGGCCACCGTGGCCAGGCCACCGTTTAAAAAAAAAAAATTGGGGTGGGTTTTTTCCCCCACCCCTGAGGCGCTGGCCTGAGGCGGCGGCCGTGCCGTCGTCTCAGGCGACGGTCGCGGCCGTCGCTGGAGATGACGGCCACGGCCGCTGCCATGGCCGGCGGTGGCCTGGCCACGGTGGCCAGGCCACCGGTTAAAAAAAAAATTTGGGGTGGGGTTTCCCCCACCCCTAAGGCGGCGGCTGCAGTCATCGCCGGAGACGACGACCGCTGCCATGGTTGGTGGTGGCCTGGCCACGGGCCACCGGTTAAAAAAAAAATTTTGGGGTGGGGTTTTTCCCCCACCCCTGAGGAGCCGGCGTGGCCTGTTAAAAAAAAATTATTGGCGTGGGGTTTTTCCCCAACCCTTGAGGCGCCGGCCACGGCGCCGGCCGTGGCCGGCGATGGCCTGGCCATGGTGGCCAGGCCACCATTTTAAAAAAAAAAATGAAAATGAGGTGGAGTTTTTCCCTCACCCCTGAGGCGCCGGCCACGTTGGCGGCCGTGGCCGACGGTGGCCAGGCCACCGTTTAAAAAAAATAGTAATTATATGATAATGGTTTTGCATTCATGTTTTAAACCATTAGATGTAGAATTTGAATTAAAATGTTCAGCTTATGCATCAAGTTGGAAAAATTGATGTTATTAATTTAAACAATCCATTTTTTGATCACTTAATATGGTTAAAAGTATCTAAATCTTATAATTTTTTATGTATAAATGTTTAGAAATAGTAACATCATATTCAATAATTTAGATTATTAATGATCATCATTATTTAATTAAAAAAATATTATTATGTTTATATTTCATATCCAATAACATGTTTTAGACTACTATTGTCACTCTTAGTTAAGGGTTAAAAAAGACCTAATTCTATTATTAGGGTTTCTTTAAAGCTGTTTATGCAATAATATATGTGCATTTGTAGTTATTTACAATTGTTATGACTTGATTATTTACATTCTGCTTTAAATTGAATGATGCATTAAATTATGTAATGCTAGAATGAAAGTCTTGTTGTAGTTTTATTTTATTTTCAGCAACAATTTAGCAGGTTCAATTATGTTAAGTAGAGACTTCACAAACATTTATATTGGACATAATAATATTAAGAAGTCAGTTATATATATGGAACAAAATTTATGAATAACAAGCATAAGTTCGATTGTCTTCGGATTTCCATATTATTAATCACAGCACTATAACCTTTAGACCCGTTTGAGAATTTGTAAGACTTAGTCTTACAAATTCTCAAATTGTCCTGGTGGACAGTTTGAGAATATTTTCTGCGATATGTTATTCTGCTATTAATCATCGTTGGTTGAGATTGCGGTTTATTTTTGCTCATGCGTTCTCCTAGTGTGGCATATATTCCACACATTTAGGAGAACATATGGGGAAATGCCGCTGAAATTTCAACGTAAACCATCGATGATAATTAATAGCAGAATAACATATCACAAAAAATATTCTTGAATGGGATAGGGCCTCACCTTTTAGACATGGAGTGACGGTGGAATTAATTTAGGACACTTGATTGCTTGTGAAGTCCGATGATTGAACGGACCGCATTGCGGCCTGGCCCGAGCCCAATCCCTAGCATTATGCCTAGCATGAACCTGTGCCTCGGTCCTTGCTAGCACATGGCAAGGATTGTAGCCGTGGCCCGGCCTTGCAGGGTAGGAACCTTAGTTGTGAAAAAGAAAATTCGTTTAGTTATAAATGATTTAAGTAGTTATTATTTACCTTAGTTGAGTAAAAGAAATAATTTAGTTATATATGTACTAATGCTAATATAGTTTTATATTGTGGTTTCCTTTAATGGTATACCAGAAACTGTATAAGTCGGTCAAAAATGAGCGGGGCTCGCTCGTGGATGTATGCAAGGATAAAAGATGGCTTGCTTAATTCAGATTTTCTGAATGGATTGGAAGAATTTATCGCATTTGCATGTAGCCAACCTGAATGGATGGATGGGCCTAGGATTAGGTGCCCATGCAACTTCCACATGTGTCAGAATAAAGCCTACAGAGATGTTAAAACTGTTAAGGTGCATTTGTGTAAAAAGGGGTTTGTTCCTGATTACGATGTTTGGTACTGTCATGGTGAACCGGAGGAAATTTTGGTAGCTATTACAAGCCAACAAGTGTCAATTCCCGAAGATGAACCATTTGTGAATTTAAATACATGAAGAAATGGTGATGAATGCATCGGGTAATGAATTCAATCAGAATATATTTATGGAAGAACCAAAACCAGATGCACAGCAATTTTATGATATGTTGCGTGCTGCAAATCAAGAATTGTATCCTGGTTGTGAGGGTCATTCCCAGTTGTCTACGGCTGCTCGGTTGTTGAATATTAAGGTAGAACATCGATTATCAGAAAAGGCATTTAATTCTGTAGTTGGGTTAATCAAGGAAATTTTGCCAAATGATAATGTTGTAGCAGACAGTTTTTACTCAATGAAGAAGTTGTTGTGTGGGCTTGGGCTCCCGGTTAATAAGTTTGATTGTTGCTTGAATAATTGTATGATATATTGGGGTGAAGACTCAGAGATGAGATGGTGTAAGATTTGTGGGCAATCGAGGTACAAAAACGGCGAAGGGGGAGCTAGTACAAGTAGGAGGAAAAGTGTTCCTTACAAGAGGATGCATTACTTTCCTCTTACTCCACGCCTGCAGAGATTATACATATCTGAGGCTACGGCTGCTGATATGAGATGGCATGCCGAACATGAATCCAAAGAGGACGAAATGCGGCATCCATCAGATTCAAAAGCTTGGAAGCATTTCAATGAAAATCATCCTGATTTCACTGAAGATATAAGGAATGTGAGATTAGGTCTTTGTACCGATGGCCTCCAACCATTCGGTCAAGCGGGCAACAATATTCATGTTGGCCTATGATACTGACTGTATATAACCTTCCTCCATAGAAGTGCATGAAAGATACTGCAATGTTTTTGACAGTTTTGATTCCAGGACCATCAAATCCAAAGGAAAAGATTGATGTCTTCCTGCAACCATTGGTGGCCGAATTGAAAATGTTGTGGGAAACAGGAGTTGTAGCCTACGACATTTCTATGAAACAGAATTTCATCATGAGAGCTGTTTGATGTGGACAATAAGTGACTTTCCAGCATATGCAATGTTGTCTGGTTGGAGCACTGCTGGACGTCTGGCATGCCCTCATTGCATGTATGATTCGGATGCATTTACATTGCAGAAGAGTGGTAAGCAGTCATGGTTTGATAATTATAGGAAGTTCTTGCCCCCAAATCATCCTTACAGGCGTAACTTGATTGCCTTCCGAAAGAACAAAGCAGTCACAAAATTCGCCGAACCGGTTAGGTCCGGCATGGATATATTTGATACTATAGAGCATTTGGGGTTAAGGTATGCTTGGGAACCAGATGCAGATAGAATAAATGGCCGTATATATAAAGAACATAACTGGAAGAAGTGGAGAATATTTTGGGATTTGCCTTATTGGAACACAAATCTCATCCAGCACAACTTGGATGTTATGCATATCGAGAAAAATTTCTTTGATAACATATTTAACACTGTGCTAAACATCCCAGGAAAAACCAAAGACACTGCAAAGTCAAGAGAAGAACTTAATCAGTATTGCAGAAGAGGTGATTTAAGGCGGAGTACCGATGGGACCTATCCTAAAGCCTGTTATACTCTTGACAGAAATTCACGAGAAGTTTTATGTAACTGGCTTAGAGGGTTAAAATTTTTAGATGGTTATGCCTCAAATATCGGTAGGTGAGTGGACATGCATAAGCTCAAGTTGTTCGGCATGAAGAGTCACGACTGCCATATTTTCATGCAACGATTATTGCCTATAGCTTTTCGTGAGTTGCTTCCGCAACATGTCTCGAAGGCATTGACAGAGCTCAGCTTGTTCTTCAAGGAGTTATCTGCCGCAATCATTACTTCTGCATCCATGGTAAGGCTTGAGGAGGAAATTCCAATTATTTTATGCAAGCTGGAGCGAATATTTCCTCCCAGTTTTTTTGACTCAATGGAGCATTTACCGGTTCACTTGCCATACGAAGTGAGCATAGCTGGTCCCGTGCAGTATCGCTGGATGTATCCTTTCGGGAGGTAAATATATACATCATTAAGACATATTGACATTTCAAACATTATTTCATTGCGAGAAAATTGGTTAATTTTTTGTCTTAACTTTACATATACCTTAAGAAGTTAAAAAATAATGTGCGTAATAAGGCAATGGTTGAAGGTTCTATATGCAATGCATACTTGGTCAAAGAAGTGTCAGCTTTTGCCTCGCATTACTTTGAGAGTCACATCCACATGAGGAGCCGAAATCTTGGTTGTAACGATGACGTATGTGTGGACGAAGGAGAACCTAATGACGGTAGAATATCAATTTTTAAAGGTATCGACCATTCATTTGGGGGGCAAAAGTCAAGAAATCTTAGTGATATGGAGTATAATGCAGAACATTATTACATCCTAATGAACTGTAGAGAAGTCGATTCATATATTGAGTAAGTGTATACTTCAATGCTTAATTAGAACTTCTAATTTAAATTACAATATACCACATTATTTAATTGCTAACATAAGTTTTAATCCTTATCATCCCATAAGGATGTATTGTGATAGACAACGACAGATGAATCCCGACATCAGTCAAGTTGCAATTGGGCAGAAGTTAGAAACGGAGTTCGCTTACTGGTTTTATGAATTTGTGAGTAGTATCACTCAATCAATTTCAATAATGGCTTTTATTTTTTGAATTGGTTGTGAATAGCTTATTAATTTATAGGTAAACAGTCTATGGTCCACAACCGACAATATTTTCATTAAATGTCTATCGCAATGGCCATTGAAGACCGTAACAACCTCTACTGGCTATTTTGTTAATGGGTATAAATTTCAGATTGAACGATTAGCAGCTTCAAGAGGCACGCAGAACTGGGGCGTGTGTGTTAAAGGAGAAAGTGTTGGAGCAAATATGCAGGATTATTACGGAAAGTTAGTAGAGGTGGTTGAAGTTGAATATCCCGGTTGGCCTATGAAATGAACCGTATTGTTTCGTTGCGATTGGTTCGATCTGACAGTTCCTGTGGGCAAAAGAGTTCATAACGACTACAATTTGGTTGAAGTGAACCATCGATGAAGATTGCAGAAATATGAACCATTCATCCTTGCATCTCAAGCTCAGCAAGTGTTTTACTGCGGATATCCAAGTTCGCGCAACGACAAGCGAGATTGGTGGGTTGTTTCTAAAATTGTCCAACGTTCGACAATCATATTAGAGGAGAGTTCATCAAGTCAATCAACCGAGTGCCCTACATTTCAAGAGGATGAGATGGAAATGCATGCAATTGAGGACGACACAAGGGCTCCTGAAACATCACTTAGAGATCCAAATGGTGATGTCTAAGAAATTGCGGATGCAAATGTTCGATTTCCTTCCGATGATAATGAAACTGAATCACGGTCCGATACGCATCGGATGTTGAACCAACATTTCATGAAACAAATGACACCGATTAAACATAGAAGTTTTTTTAAATTCAACTTTATTTTATAAGTGTTAAATTTTTACATAGTCAATCATTAATCATAATTTAATTGCATGAATCTTTAGTATTTTCAGTATGACGAGCAGAGGTAGATCCACCGACGACATACGGAGTGAGCAGGGACGTAGCCCTGCTGCATCATATCACATGAGCTTTGGAGATGGAGAGTTCGGATCTCCATACATCGCACAACCTTCGATCTCTCCACTAGTCGGCGGTGATCTTGCATTGGTATTACCATCCAGCCGATCGACACATACCTCCGAGAGTTCTTCCACCATCGGTCGTACCGTACTTCGACTGGATGCTCAGGGGCTGTAAGTATATACTAATTAAAAATATATATTTATGTTTTAAGTCAATTACTTATAAACATGCATTTTTTTAACAGATTTATTGAGCAGCATCATGTATCGAGCTACATCAGCTCCGTATTTCAGAGGCGTGCAGATCCCAGTGGCTACGATTGGCGCCACGTATCTCCAGCCACGAGGAAGTTTTATTTTTCTGAGTTTTAGGTAAACTTATTAAATACAATTTATCATTGATATAAAATTTCTTAATCTTAATAAATTCTGAAACTAAATGTTTATTTTAATGCAAAAAAAGTTTACGTGGGACCCTGCCAGCCATGATGCCATTAGGGCAGCATGGGAGGCTCTTACGGGACGCTGATACTCCGACATACTTCATCGTTGGAGGTCATCGGGTCACCGTCCTGCGCATGTGCTAGAGGGTATTTGGCATGAATGGCAGCAGGCCTGGCAGTCCTATGGCTGGCGCAGGAGGTCCGCATGAGCCAGCACAAATCACCGATCCGAGAGGGGCGGTCCTGGCACGGGTCTCTCCCGCCACACTTCGGGCTCCATTTCGATTCAGGAGCACAGACGTCGTATGGTAAGAAAACATAAATAATTTAATTACTAATTTAGTTATTTATAAATATTTGCATAATATAATTTTTTTATTATTATAGTCTGAGCAGGAGGGCGGAGATCCTGGTGAGTTTCATCTATTCAGGGCGACACACACCAGGAGGGACGGTTCCTGGGTCGATACGCGATCACGGGAGGTTGCGGTAAGAAATTAGCTTTATGTAGTATCTGTTTAATTTCTAAAATTTTATTTAGAGAAATTTATTGATTCATTTATTGTTGATTTTATAATTCAAAGACACGAGTCGAGGAGCTTCGCTCCCAGGCATCGCAAGTCGACTCCACTTATGGGGAGACGCCCATCGAACTCTCGGCAAAGGAGAGTCGACGTGTGTTTTTAGAGGCTGTTGGTGCCCAACCGTGAGACCACAGGGTCTATGGTCTGGGCACTAGAGCTTCTGCATATTTTTCCCATCAGGCCTCCAGCTCGCGATATTCTGGTGATATTCCTGCCGAGCATTTAGACGACATTCGGAGATCTATTAGTCAGGAGGTTCGGCAGGAGGTTCGCCAGGAGTTCGAGCACGAGTTCGAGCAGCGTATGTGAGGCCATCAGCAGGAACTTGCAGACATGCGAGATCAGATGTGTCAGTTGCAGGATATGGTTAGCCGCATGTCGCAGGGTTTCCAGCCTCCACGTGATCGCGCGGATTCTTGATGTATTTTTTTTACTTTTTATATTGTGTATATGAAAACTTCAAAATTTTAATATATTAATTATTTTTGGCAATTGAATGATTATTGCTTGGATCAATATGAGTGAAGAATGTTTCGATCAATATTTAAATGTAACAAAATTGTATTAACCGTTTTAATTTTTAATTTTTTATTTTTTTAAAAAAAAATTAATTAGCGATGCATTAGCGACTGAAATTGCATCGCTAATATTTTTAAAATATTATTATTAAATATTGCGACGCAATGACATGGCGTCGCAATATTTTTAAGAAAATTTAATTAGCGACGCATTAGCGATTGAAATTACGTCGCTAATATATCTAAAATATATTATTATTAAATATTATGACACAACTAAATGCGTCGCAATATTTAATAATAATAATTTAGAAATATTAGCGATGCAATTTAAGTCGCTAATGTGTCGCTAATTAAATTTTTTTAAAAAATAAATTAATTAATTAGCGACTCAATTGCGATGAAGTTTTTCGTCGTAAATATTTTTAAAAAATTATTTTTAAAATTAGCGACGCATGTATGTTGCGTCGCAATATTGCGACGCATTTAATTATGTCGCAATATATTGCGACATATTTAATTGCGTCGCAATATATTGCGACACATTTAATTGCATCGCAATATATTGCGACACATTTAATTGCGTCGCAATATATTGCGATGCATTTATTGCATCGCAGAGAGTTGCTGTTAAGCGAGTAATTGCGATAAATTGAGATTGCGACGACATTCGCAGCAACGCCGCAATTGCGTCGCTAATGCGTCGCTATAGGGTGTTTAGCGATGCATTAGCGATGCATTTGGGCGTCGCTATATTTAAATTTTCTTGTAGTGTCCATTAACTTTTACTCAAATTTTTTAACTACGTAATTTCGGTCCACTAATAGATTTAATTGAATCAGCAGATGAGCTTGTAGCATTACAATGCCATAAAAGTTCTTATGAAGGGATACATGGTGTTTTGTAAAGAAAGAGTTTCAAAAAAGTATCTAATGCTGTAGCGACAAGCAATTGAAATAAAAGATGATCCCCCTTTTTTTTTTTGGAACACACGGGCCATCAAACTAGTCTAGAGTGAGTGAGCCCAGATATATCAGAATTCAAAATTTGGAACAAAATAGGAGGACAAGGGTCTCCCGATCTCCATAGCCAATAGCCAGTGTGCTGAGCAACAGAAGCAGCCACCCAGTCAGCCGCCGAGTTGGCTTCATGAAAAATATGAGATATCCGAGCTGCATCCATTTCCTGAATAGTAGACCAGATGTCCCGGAGAATCGGATTAATGGGGGCTGCTGGAACATTCTCCTTCCGTAACCACCTAATAACCGTCAAAGAATCGCCTTCAATGACTACTCTATGGGCTTGAAGAAACTTAGAAGCATAAGTAATACCAGCCCAGGCCCCATAAAGCTCAGTCGAAGGGACCGAGGAGTCGAGGGTACTAAATCGGCCCGCTGCCAGCATTTTACCCTGAGACCCACGGATGATAAAGGCCGATCCAGCATATCTGCCACGGACACTACCATCAAAGTTGATTTTGATAAACCCTGGAGGAGGGGGCTTCCAGGAAAAGAAAACCGTACTCCGGTTCGCTGCCGAAACAGCTGAGGAACCCCAGAGCCCAGAGGAGTCTTGATCAACCTCTCGAGTAGCACGGACACAATCTACGACCAAAGCTCTAATCTTTGCAACAATGCGATGGGAAGAAACATAGTCCTCTGTAAATATAATCTGATTCCTTGTTAACCAAATCTGATAGGCCGTGATTGCCCAGATACCGCATTGATACTTCGTGGCCCTCCGAAGATCCCGAATAAAGAGGGAGCGAGGGGAAGCAGAACCGTTCTCACTGTACTTATAACCCATCAGATGCCAAATCCCTCTAGCTCGAGGGCATATAAAAATAGCATGGTTAGTCGTTTCATTCTCAATTCCACACAAAGGGCAAATTGCCTGAATTGGCACACCCCTACGAGAGAGCAGGGAACTAGTCAGAAGACAGTCCCAGAGAAGCTTCCAGATAAACAACTGAACCCTGAAAAGAGTGGGGAGCGACCAAACCCAAGCAACGTCCACCGTACACTGGGACTGAGGCCTAAGAAAATTCATAAGATCCTTGAGAGGGGCCCTAGAGAGAGAGGCTCTCTGCCATAGTCTGACATCTGCCGAGGGACCAGCAATAAGAGGAATCGAAAGGATCCGCTGAGATAGTTCCGGTCCAAAGAAATGGGTCACTAAATGGGAACGCCAGGTGGGGGGATCTGGAGATATCAGATCCTTAACCCTCATATCAGTGGAGACATCGATATTAATGAAAGAAGGCCACCGAGATAGAGAGAGTTCAGAAATCCACGAATGCTGAATAGCATCAATAGAATGACCATCTCCTATTATCCATGAGATGTTATGAAGGATAGAGTCCCCATGCTGGCACACCTCCTTCCAGAAAGAGGAACACCCCCGGGGCGGAATAATATTCTTTCCAGATTGCCATTCACCATACTTTGCACTCATAACGGAGCTCCAAAGACATTGCGGCTCCAGGAGGTAACGTGATGCGTGCCTGGCCAATAAAGCAGTCTGCCTTACCATCAGGGATTGGATCCCGAGACCTCCTTCATGAATTGGCATACATATCTTATCCCAAGAATGAAGGTGAATACCGTGACCATCTTGCATAGAAGCCCATAGAAAATCTCAAAAACATCTCTCAATCCTCCGAAGACATGTAGACGAGATGGCCGCATTCGAAAGCAGATAAAGAGGAAGGGAAGAAAGGACAGACCGAATGATGGTAACTCTGGCCATCATTGATAAGCCAGTGACTTGCCAACCGTCAATACACTGACGAACACGTCTCTCAAGATTTGCAAAATCAGAACATCGGGGGCGTTTACCGGTCATAGGAATACCCAGATACATAAACCGGTCAGTCTGAGAAGATATACCCATCAGATTGGTAATAGCTTCTTTGGTGGATCTAGGAGTCTTCGGATTGAAACAGATAGAAGACTTTAGAAGATTGACCTTCTGTCCCGAAGCCTGATATAATGCTGAATAATGGAGCGAAAGGAAGCCGCATTAGCAGTAGTAGCCTGACCCAGAAGAATACAATCATCGGCAAACAGAAGGTGAGAAATGGAAGGACCCCCAACTCCCGCCATAAAGGGGACAATCTTCCGATTAAGCTGAGCCTGGTGGAATGCTCGAGAGGGATCATCCACAGCCAGAATGAATAGAAGGGGAGATAAAGGGCACCCCTGACGTAGACCCACGGAAGAGTGGAAAAACTCGGTCGGAGTCCCATTAATAATCAGAGAGAAAGGCGGCCTTTGAATACAAGCCAAAACCCACTCAATAAACAATTCATCAAATCCAAACTCCAGGAGAGAACGATGCAAGAAGGCCCAACGCAGTCTATCATAAGCTCTCTCCATGTCAAGCTTAACAGCCATTAAGCTACGTCTGATAGGAGCTCGATGGAGATCGTGTATAAACTCCTGGGTGATGAGGATGTTGTCCGAGATAGAGCGGCCTCTAATGAACACCCCTTGTTCCATAGAAATAAGACAGGGAATGACCTGACGAAGACGACTGGCTAAAAGACGGGCACAGACCTTATACAAAGTAGTGCACAAACTGATCGGCCTATAATGCTGAGGTAAGGAAGCATCCGATTGCTTGGGCACGAGAGTAATAAACGTCCGATTCCATTCCTCTGGAATGAATTTCAATTGGAAGGCAATCTGAATCGCCTGAACCACCTCCTGCCCAACAATCCCCCAATAGTGTCTAAAAAAGAAGGGCAGAAACCCATCCGACCCCGGGGCTTTATCTAGCCCAAGCTCCCAAAGAGCCTGGCGGACTTCCTCTCCTTCAACCAGTCTTACAAGCATGGAATTCTCCAAAGAGGAAACCTTCCTGGAATCTGACACTTGGAAGACCGGAGACCCATCACCAGTGGACTCGATCCATCTGGATTGGAAGAATTGAAGAAGCTGAGACCGAATAGCATGGATGTCCACGAGAGCATTCCCCTCAGCATCAACGACCCTCCGAATCCTATTAACCGCCCTCCGCTTCAGCGTAGCCTGATGAAAGAATCTAGTATTACGATCCCCTTCGCGAATCCACTGAACCCTGGACCTCTACCTCCAATATTGCTCCTGCTGCCGAAGAAGGGAGTGGTGGTGAGCAAGATTCTCCCGCAGCAAGGATAGATCAGAATCCATAAGAAAACCATCGTGATCTTCTTTCACCTGGAGGGCACTGATAGTGGCTTCAGCTTGCTCCACTTGCCTCACCAGATTCCCAACTTCCAATCTATTCCATGTGGAAAGTCTACGTCTGGCCATCATAAGCCGACGAGATAACCGATAAATAGCATTGCCCCTAATTGGAAGGTGCCAGATCTGAGAAATAATAGATCGAGCCAAAGAATGAAACGTCCAGAACCGCTCGAATCTAAACTGTTTCCTCTGGAACTGATCAGCCTCCGTTGAAATCATAATGGGATAGTGATCCGAGGCAATTCTTGAGAGATGAGATACAGATACAGAAGGAAACATTTGAATCCATTGCACGGAGGCCAAGGCTCTATCCAGTCTCTCCCAAACCCGTGCTAACCCCTGACGGTTATTACACCAGGTGAATTGGGGCCCGAGTACCCCAAATCCATCAGCCCGAAGACCCGATGAATGACCTGAATTCAGTTATGTCAGCAGAACCAGTAACTCTTCTGCCCCCTCTCTTCTCACTAGCTTCAATGATACAATTAAAGTCACCAGCAACAATGGATGGAATTCCCTGGTCCAGGAGGGAGAGCAGCTCAGACCAAAGGGCCCGTCTCTCCCGATAATCCGTACTGGCATAGACTGCCGATAGGAGCCAGGGGTCAGAATTTCCTTCAGAAACAAGAAGACCAAGCTGCTGGTTACATTGGTGAAACGCATCAATAGTAACACTAGAATCACGCCAGATGGCTAACATGCCTCCCGATAATCCCTCAGCCTCCACAGCATAAGAAGACCAAGAACGGGCAATTTGTATCCGAAACCTTGTCAAACTATCACCCGACAATCGAGTTTCTAACAGGACACATATATCAAAGTTATGTAATTGCATTAATCTACTAAAGGAGGAACGGAATGAGGGCTTATTAGCCCCTCTAACATTCCAAATTAAGATCTTCATTAGATTAACCGGAGGTAGATGGGACCCCTCCCTGGTCCTCTGACATAAAGTTATCAGAGCGACATCCTACAGACAGTGAGCCATCCTCAGAGATTTGGATTGGACCCGCCTCCAGAGCAATTGAGTTAGCTGCTGAGTCACCAGAACCCTATCCCACTAGATCACCAGAGGGCGCTTCACAGATCAGATCATCTTGCCTAACCGGGTTGACCATCTCCACCTCCTAATCAACCTCAGGCCCACAGGGGGGCTGGGTCAAGCCAACAAAAGAAGGAATAATATTCACTTGGCTCTTGACATTTTTCCCCTTACCTTTACCATTCCTCTTTACCAGTTTGGACATAGACCTCGGAGGCTGGCTATCAACTGGTCTAGCCCTCTTAAGGGGACCCAAAAATAGATTTCTATCTTCCTGGAGGCCCCCTACATTCGAGTCCGGGCTCAAAGAGGCAAAAGGGTTAGCAATATCAAAGATTGGGACTTATGGGAATCAGGGACCCCTGCCTTAGACAGTTGAGAAGGCACCCTTGCTGGAGCTTTGAAAACGGCACGCACATGATGAACCGGCATGGCCACCGTCTCAGCTTCAACCTTCTCGTCTCTCTCCAAAGCCACCTTCTATTTACCTTTGGCTGATCCCTTCAAATCAACCAACACCTGATGAATAGGCACATCCACAGAGGTACCCTGGATACTTGAACTTCCGTCGATGGCCCCGAAGAACGCCTACGCCGCAGCTTTACCGGCATCTTCCAACCAGCGTCAGGACTCGGATCACCAGTGGCCGGATGGGGAGTTGGGCTTGAAGCGGAGGCAACCTAAGGCTTCTTAAGCTGAGAACCCTCAGTACTCCTCCGCTGACGAACCGCCGTCAACCATGGGCCATAAACAGAACAGCTACCTGATTCTTCCCCAGCTGCCATGGCCGATGTAGAGCACACCCCAGCAAGATGCAGAGACCCACATTTGGGACAGAAACCCTCCAACGATTCGTAGACGAACTGCTGTCAGAAGGGTCCCTGGAGCCCTGAACACGAGTTCCCAGGCGAAGAGGTTGACGAAGGTCTACTCGTACTGCCACTCTCGCGAATCGTCCTCTGTTCCTTGACGTCGTGGCAGAATCAGCATAGCAAAATACACTGCTGGCTTCGAGATGGCACGGAGGATGTCCTCCTTCCAGAACTCCAGTGAAAGGTTTGACATCCGCATCCAAATCAAAGCCGAGGCAGTGGAATCCTCAGCCGAAAAAAATTCCGGACGCCTCTTTTGCCCAATAACACAGGTTGGCATTAATTGTAAAAAATCTCATTATCGGGTGAGATTGTTTTATTCTTTTCTATAGAAATGAGAACGAAGGTAACAATTGTCTATGATCCAACATAGACAGATAATGCGAAAAATTAATTTAAAAAACATTTTCATCTACCACTGAATAAAACCCAATTATATCAAAATCTGTTTCAATAAATGGATCCACGCGATGCTCGTCACAAATGTGCAGTAGATACATTTGCCCCGAAGCTGTCACTTAATTTAAGAAAATTTCAAGGGAGAGACCATTACAAAGCTGAAAATGATACCTTATCCCTAGCGAAGACAAGAGGATGGTAGTGTATAGCATGAGGTATCGTGCGATTTTGGACACCCTGCACTGGGTCTCACCACCATTCTGGCATGAGGTGTAATGGTGTGAACCATCTTGAAAATTAGCGAACAAATAAAATGGGCGTCGACTGAACATAGTCCACGTTTGTCTGGGTTTGCAAATCGTCAACCTATATCCAACTCATTTGGGCTTCAGTTTGAACCTATGATTTGTTTTCTAAATGCATTTAAAATATAGAATAAGATGCAAGGTGTTATCAAATTATACTTATATACTTTGAAATATTAGATTTGACTACAATATGTTTTATATGGGGATATGCCGTTAATGTACCCTTTCGTACAATAACGGATATGAATTATAGAGAAGTTAACGGTGTACTTCTATGCAATGATGGATAAAATATATAATAATAATAAAGCGTAATATTTTAAACCATATGAATATAATTTAATAGTATTTAAATCGTATGATAGTAATTTATGTTTTACCTTAAAGTATATAGATGGTTTGGTAGTTACTTTTTAGTTGCGTTTGTATCAATTGATATAAACCTTGAGCTTCTTTTCACAACTTAACCACACCATTCTCCACCAAGGATTGACAACTTTACTATTTGATGCAATTCCGGTAAGCTGGGAGGTGATTAAGCGAGAGAGAGAGAGAGAGAGAGAGAGAGAAAGAAAAGAGACCGTATGATTTGCATCAAACAAATCGTACCTTAGTCCCATCCTTTGTTAATTAAACTGAAGAACACCAAAGTCCCCAGAGCCATAGTGCTGGAAACTTGGAGCCAAGCTTCGTACTTAAGTAAAGTTCATTATATTAATAAAACCCGTTTCATAGGAAGTAGGATGGAAGGGCCAAGGGTCGATATGGCAACTAATATGTGGATATAGTTAGATGTCTCTTATCATTGTAAGGAGGCTTGCAACATTTTTTTTAGGGTTAAAGAAACCTTGGTTCATGGCAACCAAGATATTTTATGATTATGAAGTGAAGATTGGTCCTTGTCGTGGACAAGGAAGCCATGATCTATATAAACTGTATGTGTGTTTGAGCTAATCTTGTTAGGATATGGATCACAATTTAATTCAACGGAGAAATGCGAAAAGACGAGCTTGGCGTCACTGTCCGATGCCATAAGCGTGATGGGACAAGACAGCTCTGTTTCGTAGATATCACTGAAGAGAAGGCCTTGGATTTTAAAAACGACCAAACTGACAGTGTCCATGAAAGCGATGGCTTATCCACTAATAAAGCCAAGCGAGCTTGATGCAGCCCACTTGCACCAAGACAACAACCGGTTCGTCGAATTACACGAACCTAGACGGGTTCACTGCGACCCTGGAACGAAGAATAAGACGACGAAACCTCTCAACTAAGACGATTTTGTCGCCACGCAAACGGAAGTCCGCATCAATAATTTGATCATCGTATGCTTCTGAGAATATTTGAATGCATGACACGTTGGATGATTTTTGATATTTTTCGGGGCAAGGTGATGCATTGGCTGGGGTGGGAGCGGTTTGAGATCCGACGGTAGACGATTTATTGGGAGAAAGGGATAGATACCTTATCCCAAACGGATCCCAGTGGGAGTTTGGGCACCGCTGGCGCTTGGCATCAACGCGATTTCGGACGTCCCATCCGTCCGCTAGGTCCCACCTCAACGCCTCAACGTCCTTGGTCTTAAATTATATCCATAGGAAAAGAGTTACTGCGTCGAACGACAGTGAAGCAAGTACGCATCAAATGCATAAATTAATTATATATATATAATATATAATAAAATTTATTAAATTTTAATATAACATAAATGTATAATTAATTTATATATTTAATACATATTTATTATACTATGCAGCAAATATTTTTTTATATTTATGATAATGACTTAACTTATGCTTGCAGACAAAGTCTAGACCGTTTGTTTGCTTAAAAGAGATGTTGTCAAGTTCCAAGTTAATCGAATTCCCATCACATCATGCTTCCAGTCTCTCTGCTCTACTCCTCCTCATGTCTTCTTAACCATGATCAACAATAATAATAATAATAATTTTTTAATTTAAAATTAATCAAAAAAAAATCTTATTCTTATTTTCATCAGTTTTGAGTGATATCTTCAATAAAATATATTTTTTTTGTTCATCTTTTTTATATAATTTTTAATTTACATATGTACTTTCTTTTTCACACACACATATTAATTATTTTTCTTTTCTTATCTGCATCTTTAAATATATTTTGCATATAAGTCATTCTATCCTTAATTAATACCATTTCTAACTTTTTTTAAAAAAAAGAAATTATGAATGCTTCGTTAGCATGAAGGCCATGTCAAGCTTCCTGTAATGATCCGGGCCCATGGGTCCATTTCGTTACAAGAAAGCAAGACGGACAAGGTCCACACCAACTTAGGCCACCACAGCCCAAAAAGGATCCAATTGGTACCTTGTCCTTCTTGCTTAACCGGTTATAAACCACTTAACCAACTCCAATTATCCGATGTGGAACAATTGGGAGGGGCATCACAATCTACCCCCTTAACAAAGACGACGTCCTCGTCGCCAGAGGTAATTCATCATAACCACCAGATAGGCAGGATTCTAGATGTGACCCCCACATATTCAAAAGGTGGCTCTCATCCCCCATGGATGTAGCACTTTGTCCTGTGTGGCACTTAGCTCCTGCACTTTCGACTGGTGCGAGGCTCTGATACCATATTGTAACGACCCAGGCCCACAGGCTGACTTCGTTACAAGAAAGCAAGACGGATAAAATCCACACCAATTGGATCCCTTTTTGGGCTGTGGTGGCCCAAGTTGGTTGAACCTTGTCTTCTTGTAACGAAGCTGGCCCGTGGGCCGGATGGTTACACTTCCCCTTTTCCTTTCTTTTATCTTTTTGCTGATGAGGGAGATGGCCCATGTTTGCTATGCCAGTAAGCTAGTCTAATTAACCATCAAGCCATATGGCAATAATTTCAAGACAAGTTTACGAATCCTCATTCTAGTTATTAACGGTTCTTTTCAAATCGTGTCTTGCAACGGTCATCCATATTATCTTAAATCTTCCTCTCTTTTATCTAAATAAATTATCAGAAGCAAAAATATTGCTTCTTACCACAAGACAAACTCCAATGAGTTTATGTAACATAACCAAGCCATTTCATTCAATTTTGACTCAATATCCCCAATCAACACAGCTCCAATGCCTGTTCTTGAGCACATTTCTTATGCCATTCTTCTTAATTATCACACCCTCATTTCAATATATTCATTCTTACCGTGCCTGCTCTTGTTTTCTTAAATTCACTTTATCATCCATCATTTTAAACTAGATTCATTGTCAATTTCTAAATATTTACAATAATTTCTTTAAATTTTTAACTATGATTCAATCATAAAATATATCCATGGTATTTTCAGGCAAACTCTATTTTATCCTACAAAACTTTTTCCTAGGCCCCAGAAAACTTTTCTAACAAAATATTTTCTTAGAAAATTACCAAATGAACACCAAGAAGTTTTCTTCCTGCAAGGAAATATCAGAAGGAGGTGCTTTATCTCCAAGGAGGAGGAGGGAAGAATTAAGAACAGGATGGCTATTTTAGTACCAAGATTTGAGCACTCCCACGGGCCAAGTGGCCTACTCCGAACTGACTTGATGGATCGCAAGATCTAAAACATGGGAAATATAAATTTGGATCCAAGTAACCCAAACATTTCGGCAACTCCTGTCCTACACCAATCTCAACTATTGTAATTAGAATATTCTCCGCGTCCTCGACAGATCTTTGATTCGGTCATTGATGCTGAAACTTAGTTTAAAGTAAAATACTTCTACCAGATACTTTGACAGAATACCAGTGCAAAGATCTTCCCAAAAATAAAATAAAATAAAATTGAGGGAATATGAGTGCAAAGATGCATGAGAATTCAATTCCTAGAATGGCTTACAATTTTCTAGAGCAATTCCGCTTTGCAGGTCATGAGGTAATGGCTAAGGACAACCCTTCGAGATAAATAGTCACTGCATTGCACGACAGCTCAAAGGATGGCAACTCTTAATACCTCTGACAGACAGAACAGCTCCAAATATGCAAACCTTAAAATGGTTCCGGCCGAATTTTGATCATTTAACATCATTAACTATTCAGACTTCAGCCTTCATAATCCTCACACTAGATTCTTCATGGTTGCCCGTAGCAATGATAGAGATCATGGCACTTAAGAGTAATATGTTAATGATGTCTATAGTTATTCATAGAGCACATTCATAAATCACTTTCAACACTGCTGGGACACATGTTGCCTGATGTATCCCACTGAATGCAATGCTCGCGTCTCACCTCAAAACTTCTACTGGAGACTCTATACTAACAATTGGGAACCACCAGCATGTGATCCTACTGAATTGAGATGGTTCCCAGTTAGCTTGTTTTCAATTTTCTTCAATCTCGCAGTTTGCTAGAAGTTGGAAAATAAAGAAAGCAACATAAAAGTTCTCCAATCAAATTTTAGGAGCAGAAGCAGGGAAGAGGTGAAGTGAATCCACATTACGAACTCTAAAGGAAGGAACAGGGTATAGTGGACATGAAAGGCTTTGGATATCAAGGATGACAATTTTGAGCTAGGATGCTCTACCAGTGGCTGTATCAGAAGTAGGGCAGCCAGCAACAACCTTGCAAAGCTACTTTCCATCGCAGGGCATACTGGAATATCCATACCTACACAAATGTCTAGTTAATAGTGAATGTAACAGATAAATTAGCAGTAATTTTAATGTACAAGATCTAAAAATATTTGATGAATATAGATTCTGCCACATGAGAAATAAAGGTTCTGGTCTTTTAAAAATTTGGTGCTTTGGGCAATCTAATAGTTGATATAGTATGTAATATGCTCCATATGCAAATGCAGTGTAAATCACTTGAGATTAAGACATGCCAGGAATATATGGTGCTAAATTGGTTCAGGATAGTAAGAAATACTATCTAATAACATATGCAAGCTGAAACCAAAGTCTTGGAGCCCTTTTACACGAGTTATTTGCTACTAATGAGGTGATATATGTCAATAAGACAACGTGGCAAGATTTTACAAGGTGGCCATCAATGATCTGTAGCTACATTTGATGACAGACAAGATGGCAACATTTTATAATGTGGCCACCAATGATCTGTAGTTACTTTTGATAACGGTACCATGGAACTCTTTTTGGGACATTTGAGACTTGATGGTCTTTCTCCTTGCTGACCTTTGAAGATCACCAGAAATTCTACTCTGGTGAAGATAAATTCTAGGACCAGTGAATGATATTTATAACATTATGATTGAGCTCCTCATTAACAGGATGAAAACAATCATAAACCAAGTTGTTTCCTTTTGATGTAGCAACTTCACAAGTTGGCAGGATGATAACCAAGTTGTTTGTTTCTGAGCACTACCTTCCTGCTAGCTAGGCAAGTCTTTGATCGTGCATATTTTGATTTTGATTTTTGCATCGATGGTCAGTCAGCCACAAGCCTCAAGGTTTTTATGATGCAGCTTGAGAAAACATATGATAGCATCAATTAGAAATTTACTGATCACAAAATGCTAAGAGCAAGGCTTTGTTGAAGATTGAGATAATTGGACATAGGGAAGTAGACCTACAACTTTTTTCTTAGTCATTTTCAAGACCATCCTCAAAGATTTTATTCATGCTTTGAGGAGACAAGAAACTGCCATCTTGTGAATACTTCTCTGCTTTTCATCTCGGTTCAAAAGTGTCATAAAGGATGGTGTGCAATGTGAAATTGTAGAGGATGTTTATTTGATTTCTAGATGATTCTCCAAAGTTTATGGTCCTAAGCCAGGATCTAGTTAATTAAACCTAAACGACCAGGCAGTGATTTGACAATAAAAAAAGGAAAGAAAGAATGAAACAGTCAATAATGCAATTTTTTTCTTTTTCCCCCGAAATGTAGCTCAAAAAGGAGGGATATAATCACCACTGGCAACAGATCATCCCAGGCTTTGAGAAAATGCAAAAAGAATCTTCAATCCCTCCTTTTTTTAATTTAGATAGGATAGAGATTTTCAAATAGTCATTGGAGATCAATGATGAAGCAAATAGAAGAGCTGGATATTTGATGGGAATCTAATACCATGTAACGGTATCATGAAGACCAAAAACGGTGGGAGAAACAGTGAGAAAGAACAGAAGAAAAAGAAGAAGATGCAGAGAGGAAAGTACCAAGAAAAGGACACCAGACATTTATATTTTGGCCATCAACCCTATTTTAAAGTCCAAAAAGTGAATCTGCTGCTAATTATGGAGTAAATGACAGACATACTACTAAATAAGCCCAATTACGTCGAACTACAACCAAATTTCTATTTTAGAACTCTAGTTACCATAAACTACTCATGAACACAAATGGTTCTAATTATCATTAACAAAATCTTCATAACACATAGATCTTCAACATAAGCACCATGGATTTTGTTTTACATAATAAATATAGACAATAAGCATCTTGAAAATAAAAGGTTCCGGAGGTTATGTCTAGACTAAGATACTAGCCAAACTTCTAAGAGGATCTGTCCATGCTTAAGCTAATCTTGAACATATTTAACATGAACATATGGAAATAAAAGTGCATCTCAACGGTTGAAGCTCCTGCAATTGCATGATCTGGAGAGGCTCAGATGCATGCAACTTTATCCCAGCCTAGGAGACTATTACTACTATTTCGAAACCTTGACATCTAGGTCATAATGAAACAATCTGATCGTTGCGCTAAGGCACCCGCACTCACAAACATAACAAAATGCCATTCTTTATGTATTCATGTAAAGCTTCACATATACAGTAATGAATCCTTTGATAATAGGCATTTTTTTTCACGAAACACAATACCAGCAAAATAATCAAATCACCCATCCCTCTTTTTGTTTAATGAAAACACTAGAAACTATATGAGTATGCCTTCAAGAATAATGTAGATAGGGCATATGGAGTGTTTCCTACATGTTAATCCTGTGGTGGTACTAAAAGTCTGATGTTCATGCCTCCAGCAAAGGACGTATCATAAGCATAAAGAATGTTATTGATGATGTGTATGCCTCATATTAGTGTAGCCTCTCCCATAAGCCTAAAGGCCTCTTGCCATTGAGTCTGAAAAATGGTGGCATTTAAATAAGAACTTTCCAAATAAGAGGTCTAGGGGTTTCTTTCAGCATAGTTTCTTCTAATTGTGTAGTTCTCTATTTCTAAGGATTTCAACTCATTTCCTGGTCACTGACTTTTGCTATCAGAACCTGTGCTGCCTTCACCTTTGGACAATGAGATACAGATGTTTGCTTTGTATTTTGCTTTCGTTTGAATTATACACTATTTTGACAACTTTTCTAAGACGACATCAAAAGGGCAATCAAAGAAGAGGGACGAAGTTAAGGAAAAGGGAGAATAAACTATAGTTTAACTGATCATACGCCAATTATCGACACAAAACATCAGCCTATGTCCATGGTCCCAATTATTTCAAAATTGAACTGCAAATTGGGAGGTCCATTGACAAAATAAAATCCACTTAGTTACCTTCAGTTTTCCTTCAATTCTACATGCTTCAGCTTCAAGCGAGTGCCCTAGTATGTCTTTCTCCTTGCAGATCCAAGGGTGACTATAATCACACTATAATCTTGGAGTGCCATGAAGTATAAAATGGATACTTGCATTGTGAAGCAACAAGTGTTCATCAATCTTCTGGATTGCAGAACGATCAGGCAAATATGCTCTGGCATATTTCAGGCCAACATTTACATAATGAAACTCAGAGGTGCTGAACAAAAGACCATCTTACATCATATGCTAGATGCAATCTCGGCTCTCACAAGAAAATTTAGATGAAGGTTTCTTACTGTTCATCAAGTTTCCTGTGGAATCAATATTAAAGCGTGCAAGTTCGGTTATAAGCTACTAGACAACAGTCTCATCATTGCGAAGTCCTAGGATGGATTGTTCTGGGTGGTGTTGGTGATGTGGATGCTGGAAAATCCATGTCTGTTTATGATTGTTTTGTTGCACTGAACCAAAAAAAAAAAAAATCTGCTAACCAGCAATAGAATAAAAATGCATATTTTCATTATGTAAATAAAAAATATATCAAAGAAACTGCAGATATGTGGGGATCTTATCAAAGGTGGCAATCTCAGGCCTGGCACCAATAAACAACCCACAGTTGTTCACTGCAGAAACACTGTTTCGATCATTTTCTGGCAGACAACATAACAGAACCAAGGTTTTGTATCCAAAAATATATGACCTTGGCAATAGGCTATGCTCATGGATAAGCCTTAGGAGGAAAGACAGCCAGATACGTATGATAATATGGAATAGAGCAGTGAAATTAAACATCTTTGCATTGTGAATATCAGACTTAGTAGTAAATTTGTCTCACTTCTGCCCACATTAAGCAATCTAGAGAATGTTAAGGACTACGAACCTAGGGTGTAATTTTGGATTTTGAAAAGGGGATAACGATGTTGGTAATCTGCCAGTGATCGAGCAGCAGTACTGACAATTCTGGCTAATTATCATCTTTGTAAAAGAGTAAGACTTACACTTGATGTCATCACTTGCTCACAAGTTGCAAACCTCCAGCCCTCTGAAGACGAAACTAAAAAGAAGAAAGCCAATTCCCTTCAACAATCTCAAATTTTACAATCCAAAATCAGGCAAATCACAGATAAACAGAACTATTGTGACTATGAAAGATAATGATTTGAAACCAAAAGCCAAGGAAACGGCGAAACGCAAGCGGAAGAAACATTTCTGCAACAAGATTGCATTTTTACCTGTTCGACGCATTTAGATAAGATCGCCAGAATGGAAGACGAAGCCAAAAAAAAAAAAAAAGCAATTGGGATGATAATGCTTCGGTTTTGCTCGAGAAGTCACAATTCCTCGTTAATAGCACGAATTAGGGTTCCTCGGATCAAACGATCTAGGTTTGTCAGAAGCTCACGTATGTGGGAAATTAGGGTCTACGATTAGGGTTTCGGAGGAGAGGGAGAGAGGATGAGGAACGCGACGACTCCGAAGAAATGGCCGCCATTGTTGGGCGCCGAGGGAGACGTGCTCCGGTCGAGCGGTTCGATGAGAGGTGAGCGTACTGGGCGGTGATGAGAGCTGGATTAGTCGACGAAGGAGACAAATGGCATAAAGACGGTCACTTCTCTATCTTATTTGTCATTTTACGAGAATTTTAACGTGAAATATTTCAACCTCATAGCTCTCTCATTGGAGGGTGTTTTGGGCATTTTGTGGAAACGATAGGAGAACGTTAAGAGCAGTAGAGTACAAAAATGGGCCTTGGCTGGACTTAGCATGCAAAAGTTTAGGGAAAAGAAAAGACTTTGTACATCATCTTCGGTGGGCTGCACTATTTTTTTTATTTATTTATATACATATGATACTTATTAAAAAATATTAAGACATTTTAAAAGAAAAACTTACGATATCCTAGTTTTAAGCTTACCATAGTTAAAAAGTGAAGACATCCGTTCAGAAAAAAAGAAAACTCACGATATCCTAGTTTTAAACTGAGGATACCCTAGTTTTAAGTTTAAGACACCCGTTCAAAAAGGTGTATGTATATTCCAAAAAAAAACTGAACGGATATTAATGCACGTCATGTCAAAATTACATCTTAGTTTTAAACTTACAACACCGTAGTTATAAAACTAAGACACCCGTTAAAAAAGCAAAAATACTTACAACACCCTAGTTATAAAGCCACAACATCGTAGTTATAAAGCCACGACACCCACTCGTCTATAAACAAATTCCAAAAAAAAAAAAGTTGGTATTAATGCACGTCATGTCAAAATAAAGATACCTATTAAAAAAGTAAAAAAATACTTACGACACCGTAGTTATAAAGCCACGATACCCATTCGTCTGTACATAAATTCAAAAAAAAGCTGGTATTAATGCGCATCATGTCAAAATAAGATACATATTAAAAAATAAAAAAAAACTTACGACACCCTAGTTTTAAACTTACGACACCGTAATTATAAAGTCAAGACACCCGTTCAAAAAGCAAAAAAAACTCACTACATCCGAGTTTTAAACTCACGACACCCTAGTTTTAAGCTTAAGACACCCGTTTAGAAAAAGTGTCTGTACATATTCCAAAAAAAGCTGAACGGGTATTAATGCACGTCAGACGACTTTTTTTTGGAAGTTGTGTACATATACCTTTTGCGAACGGGTGTCTTAAGCTTAAAACTAGGATGTCGTGAGTTTAAAACTAAGATATCGTGAGTTTTTTTGCTTTCTAAACGGATGTTTTGACTTTATAACTACGGTGTCGTAAGCTTAAAACTAGGATGTCGTAAGTTTTTCTCTCGGGATGTCTTAACATTTTTAATGGGTGTCGTGCGTATGTGGACGTAGGACTTGCTGCATCGAAGGCGGTGTACAAAGTCTTTTCCTTAGGGAAAAGATTTGGTACACTACATCCGGTGTAGCAAGTTCTATATGGACTTCATCATTTCTTCTTATTAGTTCATATGTATATGATATCTATTAAAAAATATTAAATTAGCTTTACGATATTTTGAAGAAAAAAATTATGACATCTCGATTTTAAACTTAAGACACGTAGATATAAAATTAAGACATCCATTCAGAAAGCAAAAAAAATTAACACTCCAGTTGTAAACTTACGACACCGTAACTATAAAATTACGATACATATTAAGAAAACATATATGTATAAATTTTTTTTAAAAAAAGCTGAACCGATATTAATGCACGACACGTCAAAATTTAAAATGACATCAGAGTTTTAAACTTACGACACCATAGTTATAAAATTAAGACTCCCATTAAGAAAGTCAAAAAAAAAAATTCAGTTGTAAATGTACGATACCATAGTTATAAAATTACGATATTCACTCAAAAAATGTGCATGTACAAATTCCAAAAAAAAAAAAGCTAAACGAATATTAATGTACGTTGATAGTTTTTTTTTTGAAATTTATGTACAGACACGTTTTTGAATTGATATCGTAATTTTATAACTATGGTATCATAAATTTATAACTGGGATACCGTAATTTTTTTTGCTTTCTGAACGGATGTTTAATTTTATAACTATAGTATCGTAAGTTTAAATATAGGTATCGTAATTTTTTTTTTACTTTCTGAATGTATATTTAATTTTATAACTACTATTTTTTTTTTTCTTTCGAGATATCAAAAAATATTTTAATATTTTTAATAAATATTATAGGCATCTGAATCAGTAAGAAAGAACGGTACAGTCATATAAGACTTGCTGTGCCGTTTGCGGTATACGAAGTTTTTCCAAATTTTTGTTGAAGAAGCCGATCAAAGCATGCGACAAATTGCATGGATTGCGAGGTTTATAAGTGCGGATTGCGTGGTTTATAAGTGCGCAATTTGGCCGACAGAAAATCCAAAACAATACCTCCTGTCCAAAAAAAAAAAAAACTGCAATCACGTGTGAATGGTGGTTTCTGACGGCTGAGGTGTATCTTGGTTTTGGACCTTGTCATCACCTTCGCAAGTCAAAATACATGGCATCAAGACATGTTGAAATCAACCGACACATGCAAATTGTGAGACACTCATTATTTAAGGTTGGTGTGATCATCAAAGATTCAATGTACCAAATATATGAGTCAGGCTAAGGTTTCGTTGAATTTCAACAACCGAAAAAAGATGACAAGGTGTCCGAAAATTCCACCAACTAGGGTTATTCTCTAGGAATTATTTTCCAGTGGACCCCAAGGAAGAGTCTTTGTGTAAAGGTATTATGATGCATGATTGCGCCTTTTTTTTATTTATAGTTATGGAGTTCAATTCTTGTATATAATAATAATAATAAAACTTTAATTTCAAATTAGTTAAGATCAACTAAATAAATCTTTTTTTTTCAATTTAGCTATGTTTTTAAACATATTTTTATAAGTTGTAATATTTTAAATATTTTTTATCACTTTTTTAATGTGATTTTTGATCTATCTCTGCTTTTTTTCTCTCTACCAGTATCAAATCACTTTTCACATAGATTCCTCTCTAGCTTTATATTGTACATGTCTAATTCATCTAAGTCATCTTTTCCTTAATTTATTCTTCATTGAAGCCATCTCTACCTTTTTATGAATGGTTTTATTTTTATTTTATCTTTCTTGTATTACTATACATCCATCTTAATACTTCATTTCTGTCACATTCATCTTATATACGTATATTTTTTAGCTACCCAACATTTCATGATATAAAGCATAGTCTTATGATATCCTATAAAACTTTTTCTTTAACTTGGCAAGTATTTTACGATCATATAATATTTTAATTATACTTTTTCATTTTATTCAACCTGCTTTAATTTTATGAGTAACATTAACTTCAATCTCTTCTTTCTTATGAATAATCGATCCTAAATATAAAAAATAATTATTTTAGTAATTTCATGGTCCCTAATTTATACTTTATATTCATCTTATTTCTATTGTACTAATATTTCATTTTATGTATTCTATCTTTATCCTATTTAACCCAAAATTTTTAGATTTTAATACATTTAGCTATAGTTTTGATTTATAACTAACTCAAGCTTTAGTTTTATCTACTAGCACTATATTATCTGTAAATAATATATACCATAAAATATCATTATGAATATATCTAGTAAGCTCATCCATAAATAAAGCAAAAAGATAAGGATTAAGAGCAAATCCCTGATGTAAGCCTATTGTAATAGAAAATTCACTGCTATCATCATCGGATAGTTCTTACACTAATAACTATCCCATCATACAAATCTTTTATTATGTTAATATACCTAAGAGGTATTCCTTTTTTTTCTATCTTCCACTATAAGTTTTTTTCCATAGATCTTATAATATATATTTTTCTAAAACAATAAAATTATATGAAGATTTTTTTTTTTATTTTATACATTTTATTAATGTAAAAAGAAAAATAGCTTATATGATCGACCTTCCTGATATAAAATTAAATTAATTCTCTAATATTTTTGTAGTATATCTCGATTTATGTTTAATGACTCTCTTCCAAAGTTTCATAATATGATTCATGAGTTTGATACCACGATAATTAGAACAATTTTAAATATCTTCATTATTCTTATAAATTGGTACTATAATGCTCTGTCTTCATCCATTAGGTATATTTTTAATTTCTAAAATTTTATTAAATAAATTAATACTAAATCATATGCCATCACAAACTCTAAAATGACACTTTTCTTATCATTTTTATTTCAATTTTAGAACCTCCATGTACTCTTTCAAAACCTATATTATACTTTCCTATATGTCCATTTAAATCTTTTCTTATATAGTTTTTCTCTAGTAGGAATATCTTGAATTAGTCCATCCATATTCTTCCAAAAATTTTGCTGTGTCATGCTATGTAAACTTACCTAAGGAGCATAAGCACTAATAATATTGATTTTTCATCCATCATTAATTTAATTAAAATTATTCTATTTTTTATCTTTTTAATGTTTACAATTTCATTTTAGACTTTTATTTATAATAATTCTTATGCCACTTTTATTCATATCTTTGCCTATATACTAAAGTTTAAAACCATCATCCTTTTTTACTTTTTCACTTATCTACTTGGTTTTCTACAAGCAAGCTACATTAATTCGTTTTGTAGTTATTATACCTATTAGTTCTATTAACTTTTTTTTATTAATGACTCTATATTCTAAGTTGCTAAACATATTTATTTATTTTTATTTTTTTAGACTAAACTTTTTATCCATACTTATCTATGAAGGTATAGTAATCTTTGCTTATTTTTTATCATACTCGAGCACCAATTTGACGCATTGCTCCAGGGACCGTCCTAATTACTGTTACTAATTTCATTATATTCAGGGTCCGATGCAGCATGTTGCTTTCAAAAAATATCTTAGCTTTATCAATTTTTCTACTGGATTCATGCTCATAAAGTATGGCTATAATTTTATAAAATCATCATACATAAGCAAAGTTAGTTTGGTCCTTGTATGATTAAAGAAAACCCTTGTAAAACGTTTTAGGAATAAAAGATGGTCTTATATTCATCAAAGTCACAGTACCTCTATCCTTAATTGGAATAGAGTTAATGTATCTTTCCCACCATATGTTATTTGGTTCTTATTTTATATTATGTTAGCTTTAATTTGATATAAATATATATTTATTTATTTTTTTGGACAGGTATGAGAAAATGAACGAATCAACTTGTTTTCAACAATAAATGATGGCCAATAGCATTGTAACCATCACCATTTCTTATAAGATGATGAGTGACTTGGGCATGTTGAATTATTTGTTTATTTTTTTCCTATCTAACTTTTTTCTATATGAGAGAAGCAATCTTTTACCTTCTCCTACTCTCATATTTTTCTATAGCCTGATTTTGTTTAACCTAACTATAGTTTAAGAAAAGCTCCGTTCAAGACTGTTATATCCTATTACCCACCTAATAGTTTATTTGATGTGGGGTATTGAAGAAAAAAAGGAGAAATACGAAGAATTTAAGAAAAAGAAGGTGAAAAAGGATTTGATGATTGACTTTACTTGATTTTTTAAAAAAAAATATTTTTGAATCATTGCATTATTTGAAGTTCATATTCACTGCATCAACTAATGTTGGTTGTTGCAGTTTGAAAATTTTATCTTTAATTTGAGATTAACATTAGATTTGAATTTTAAATTTATTAGATTTTAAGATTAATAAAAAATACATTTGTGGAATGAAAATATTTTTGATACGAACATGATCCAAAGTGTGCCTATATCACTTTAATCCATAAAAATATGAGTTGATGTGGCTGATCAGGCTAAATGACCCGCAAGTTATCGGGATCACGAGCCCTATGTCACGCGGTCTGACGGTAATCCAATTCCTTAGTGTTGGGCTCACCTCGGCCCATCTCGATCTCCGCATCGGTCGCGGCCCGTCTAGGCCTTGGTACCAATTTCGGCGTCGGCCATGGCCCACTCTGGCCTCGGCCCATCTCGATCTCCGCATCGGCTGCGGCCCATCTAGGCCTTGGCGTCGACTTCGGTATCGACCTCGGCATTGACCTCGGCAACGGTCTCGGCGTCGGCCTCGGCGTCGGCTTCGGTGTCGACCTCGGCGATGGTCATTCACGTCCAAGCTACGTGGCCCACTTCCCTCGAGAATGGTGGATTACTCCACCATGACGTGCTCGGCGACGTGTGCAATGAACGTGCCTCCCCCTGGCGCCACTAACGACGGGTGTGGCCCCCCACGTTCAGTCCCATTACCCGTCCTTTGTGGCACGTTGAAGACCGAAATCAACAACCGTCCAAAAGGGACTCGACCACTACGAATGAAGGTAAGAGGGATCCCCAAACAGGTATAAAAAGCCTCCGGCCCTTAAGGTAGGGGGCTCAAGCTCTATCCAATCATTAAAAAAATAATCCTGTTCCCCAAATCACTAACTTGAGCGTCGGAGGGTCCCCGCCGGATCCACCGGTCCGGGACTTTTCTTGCAGGAGGGTCCGCCATTCCCTTAAAGGCCCGCGAAGATTTCTTCTCATCGGACGCTCATTAAAAGTGATCTGGCGGCAACAGATTGGCGCGCCAGGTAGGGGTGGGCAGCAAGGCGTGTAGAGAAGGAGGTAACAGACGCGAACCAGCAAGCTCCCTATTCCTCCTAACCCGAAGAAGAAATGGTGGTAACTTGTGCTCAAGAAGCTTCTACCAGCCTGGCTGGGGAGCAGCAGGTGAGGGCCGAGCAGAGGCCCTCCCGCTGGTTCATCCTTCACCACCATGCCAAGGTGATAGGGTCACCGCCCTCGCTCAGGAGGTGCGGTCCCTTGCTGCGGTGATTCGGGAACTCCAACAACAATCGGCGGCCGCTCAACCTCTGCCGCCGCCCCAATCCTTGGAGAAGTTGTGGCACAGCCCAGCCAACAGTCCACCCGCGGAAGACATTCCCGACGGAAGGCTCACCGCCGTCGGGATGCCCCCGCGGGAAGGAGATCCTCTGACAGTCCCTCTCCCCGATGATCCCGGGACAAGGCCCCAGGGAAGGGTATAGCCCGTTGAAACCACCCGTCCCCCCGTCCCCTTTCTACCTCATCTGGGGAAGAGTCCACAGGCGAGAGGATTCACCTCCGCGTGGAGAGGCGACTGGAAGAGCGCTACCGGCGCTTGGAGGAGCTCGACCGACGACTGACCAATCAATCGAAGGCGAAGTATGACAGTCGCCCCCCTCTAACTAGGCGGATCATGGAAGAACCAATCCCCTCCCGATTTCGCCTTCCTCAGCTAGATCCCTACGATGGTACTACCGATCCCCTGGACCACCTGGAAAGTTATAAGGTGCATGCAGGTCCAGGGGGCATCGGATGCTCTTCTATGCATCGCTTTCCCAGCCACCTACGAAAGGCTGCGAGGGCTTGGTATTCCCGTCTACCTCCTCGCAGTATCAGTTCATTCAGACAGTTGGAGAAAGCTTTTCGCCCACTTCGACGCGAGCCGACGGATCCCTCGGGTGGCCGACAGCCTCTTTGCCATCCGACAGAAGAGTGGAGAGACTCTTCGGGACTTCGTTGCCGCTTCAAAGAGGCAGCGATGGAGGTTTATCACCTTGACGACTCGGTGGCCACCTTGGCCTTGAAGCGCGGGCTCCCCTTCCCGCTTCGCGTATTCATTAGACAAGAAGCCCCCGAGCTCGTACGCAGAGTTGCTGAGTCGAGCTCAGAAATATATTCGCGCTGATGAGGCCGACTCCTCGGGGGAAACTGATGAAGGCCCCAGCAAAAAGCAAGTTCGATCAGAGTCTGGCGGGTCTCATACAAAAAAGCCCGAGCCGCCTCATCGGGCGACAGTCGGCCACGGACTTTCGCCCCCGTAGGTGAGCGTTACACCCCTCTATTAGCCCCGATTTCCACATTCTTATGGAAATCGAGGGTGAACCCTATCTCAAGCGCCCCGCGCCCCTAAAGCCTGGAGTTCCTCGCAACAAAAATCTGTATTGCCGTTTCCATCGAGATCACGGCCACGACACGGAAGACTGCCGACAGCTGAAGAAGGCCATAGAGGAGCTCATCCAGCAAGGCCACCTCGGTCAGTTTGTCCGGAGAGGAAATCCAGCAGCATCGGGCCCTTCGGCGCCACCCGCTCACAAGCCAATATTGACAACACCCGACTGAGAAGACTGTGGCAATGATCTCCTGGGGAGCGGGTGGCACTTCAAAAAGACCTCGGGGGGTGAGAGAGATAGCCTTGTAATCCTTTCTTCGAAAAGGATTTAGAGGGGGTAGATAACCAAATGATGAAAGCTCGTCGTATCCATGACGATTGCTAAACATCCTGTAAAAAGAATATTAGTTGACAGTGGAAGCTCGGCTGATATTCTGACGTATGAGGCATTTGTTTGTATGAACTTGCTTTTGGATTCCCTTCGGCCAGTGATGACGCCTCTCGTGGGCTTCACGGAGATGCGGTAAAAGTTGAGGGAGAAATTACTCTCCCCGTCACGGCTGGGACTTCACCCCGCCAAGCACGATCTTCATGAAGTTCCTGGTGGTGAGAGTTCCTCTAGCATACAACGCTATTCTCGGCAGGCCAGGTTTAAATTTATTGGATGCCATTATCTCGACGAAGAGGTTACTTGTGCGGTTTCCCACCTGTCATGGGATCGGGGAGATGCGGGGGGAAAGGAACCCGATGCCCCTATGCTATCACACGACCCCTAGCCCTCAGTCGGCAGAACCCTCGCCGACTCCTGAATTGACAGACCCGAGAGAGCCGAGAAGAGGGGGGAACCGGCGGGACATCTATTGACTTTCCCCTTAGGAGAGGACCCGACGAGAACCGTCCAAATCGGGGCCTCTCTCCCCGAGGAGGAGAGGAGCCGGCTCCTCAGTTTCCTCCGAGCCAACTCCGATATTTTCGCATGGTCGCCGACCGACATGCCAGGTATACCAGCCGAAGTAATCACTCACAAACTTAACATTAAATCCAACTGTAGGGCGGTCGGCAAAAGAAGAGAAGCTTTGCCCCGAGCGCCAGAAAGCCATCGACGAGGAGGTCCGCAAACTGATCGCCGCCGGCCACATTCGGGAGGTCCATTACCCTGACTGGTTGGCTAATGTGGTGATGGTATGGAAAGCCAATGGAAGCTGGAGGATGTGTGTCGATTTCACTGACCTCAACAAAGCCTGCCCCAAGGATAGCTTCCCGCTCCCCAGGATCGACCAGTTAGTGGACGCCACCTCTGGTCACGAGACTCTCAGTTTCATGGATGCCTTCTCGGGGTACAACCAGATCAGAATGGAGCCCTCAGATGAAGAGGCCACCTCCTTCGTGACCGAGAAGGGAATCTACTGCTATAAAGTCATGCCTTTCGGGTTGAAAAATGCCGGGGCTACTATCAGAGGTTGATGAATAAAGTCTTTGAAAGTCAGATCGGGCGCAACATGGAAGTATATGTAGACGACATGCTGACCAAAAGTCCGAGTGAGCGACCATATATCTGACCTAATGGAGACCTTCAGCAATCTTCATCGGTTCCAGATGAGGCTGAATCCCGGAAGTGTGTCTTCGGAGTCGTAGCAGGCAAGTTTCTGGGATTCATGGTGACGCAACGAGGGATAGAGGCGAACCCGGACAAGATCCAAGCTATCCTAGATATGAGGCCATCGGTGAATAAAAAGGAAATCCAGCGCCTGACCGGAAGGCTGGCAGCTCTGAGTCGTTTCCTATCCAGATCGGCTGAGCGGTGCCTTCCCTTCTTCAAGGCCTTGCGAAAAGTCGACGCCTTCGAATGGACGGTTGACTGCCAAAGGGCCTTTGAGGAACTGAAGAACTTCTTATCGACTTCGCCGCTACTGTCGAAACCTGTGGAGGGAGAGAACCTCTTTTTGTACCTGGCCGCTTCTCAGGAGGCCGTCAGTTCTGTCCTCGTCGGATAAACACTGAGGGATCGCAGAGGCCGGTGTATTACACCAGTAAAGTGCTCCATGACGAGACCAGGTACACCAAAAAAAAAATTATTTTTGCGCTAATAGTGTCGGCTCAACGTCTCAGGCCTTATTTCCAAGCCCACTCAATTGTGGTGCTGACGGACCAGCCCCTGAGGACGATCTTATCTCGCCTGATACTTCGGTCGGCTGGCAAAGTGGGCGCTCAAGTTGGAGAATTCGACTGACCTTCAAACCAAGGTCGGCTATGAAGTCCCAGGTCTTGGCGGATTTCCTGGTTGAATGCACCTGGACTGATGAGCAGACCAGGGAAGCTCCGACGAAGCCCCTGGAGGCGCCAACCATGGATACGAGGAGGGATTGGATCCTTCATGTGGACGGGGCCTCAAACTCCCAAGGGAGCGCCCGGATCATTCTCGCCGGCCCCACAGTGTAACGATTGAGTATGCCCGTTTTCTCTTCCCTGCCATGAACAATCAAGTCGAGTACGAAGCCTTGTTGGCCGGGATGAGGCTTGCCAGAGAACTTAAAGTGGAGCATCTCAGAGCGTATACCGACTCCCAACTCGTCTCGGGCAAATCACTGGGGAGTATGAGCTCGGGACCCTATCATGTCCCGATACCTGGGCAAGGTCCAGTCAGAGTCCCTCCTCTTTGCTCGTTTTTGTGTCAGCTATATTCCCCGGGAAGAGAATGCCCGGGCTGATGCGTTGTCCCGCTTGGCCACCTCGGCCGACGAGACCTTGGGGAGGACTTACGTGGAGCATTTGCTAGTCCCGAGCATCGAGGCGGCAGAAGGCTCTGCCAGTTGAGCAGGGGCCTTCTTGGATGGATGCCTATGTCCAATATCTCACTGATGTCCTCCCCGATGACCCTTCCAAGGCCAAACTCCTCAAGTGGCGAGCTTCCAAATTTCTGATAATGGATGGACGCCTGTACCGGAGGTCCTTCTCGTATCCCCTCCTCAAGTGTGTCGGTCCTGCTGAGGCCGACTACATTCTCCGCGAGATTCATGAAGGCGCATGCGGGAACCATCTGGGGGGCAGAGCGCTAGCGTATAAAGCCCTTCGTCAAGGCTATTATTGGCTCACCATGCGGGAAGATGCGGCCGAATTGGTGCAAAATGTGACAGTTGCCAACGGCATGCCAACGTCCAGCGGCAGCCCACTTCTCACTTGAGTCCCATCTCTGCTCCGTGGCCCTTCGCCCAATGGGGGATGGACATTTTGGGACCATTTCCCCTGCCTCGGTCAATGAAGGTTTTTGCTAGTCGCTATCGACCACTTCACCAAATGGGTAGAGGCCGAAGCTCTAGCCAAAATAACCAAAACAAGAGTGAGAACCTTCTTCTGGAAGTCCATAATTTGCCGTTTTGGACTTCCCAACACTCTCATCACAAACAACGGCCGACAGTTCGATAATGCCCCCTTCAGAGAATTTTGTAGCGAGTTAGGAATCAATCAGAGATTCACCTTCGTCGGACACCCACAGACCAATGGGGCGGCTGAAGTAACTAATCATACTATTCTTCAGGGGCTTCGGACACGGCTCGATGACTTTAAAGGGAGATGGTGGAAGAACTTCCCCATGTCCTGTGGGCCTACCATACAACTCCAAGAACTCCCACCGGCGAAACCCCATTCAGTCTTGTTTTCGGATCCGAGGCCGTCATTCCAGTGGAAATCGGGGTCCCCAGTCCTCGAGTGGAAGCCTACAATGAGGAGGACAACTCAACCCAACTGAGGGCCAGTTTGGATCTCATGGAGGAGATGCGCGATCAAGCGCGGATCAGGATGGCCGCTTATCGACAGAAAGCGGCAAGGTATTACAATGCCCGCGTTAGACCCCGGATGTTCCGTCCCGAGGACTTGGTCCTCCGGAAGGCCGAGGTCTCGAGGCCAACGGAGGGAGAAAATTATCACCTAATTGGGAGGGGCCCTATCAGGTCGTGGAGGCCCTTCACCGAGGAGCTTATCGACTCGAGGAGCTCAACGGGAGGTCGCTCCCTCGAACTTGGAATTCCGACAACCTTCGCCGGTACTACCAGTGACGTGCTCAATTGAATGTTTGTAGGTTTGGATACCCCACTCTTCGATTTTATTGAAACAAAAATGCACTTCTTATGCATCACTTCGCATTGCCTCTCTGTCCTACGATAATGTGGCCGAAGCCCGACCCCCGCGTCGGCACCAAAGCCCGACTCCCGCATCGGCGCCAAAGCCCGACTCCAGCATCGGCACCGAGGCCCAACCCCCGAGTCGGCACCAAAGCCCGACTCCCGCATCGGCACCAAATCCCAACTCTTGCGCCGGCGCAGAATCCAAATTTCGATGTTATACCCTGAGCCTGGTCACAGCACCCTCAGGTCACCCTTCGGGGTTGAAAAGACCCTGAGCCTGGTCACAGCACCCTCAGGTCACCTTTTGAGGTTGAAAGGACCCTGAGCTGGTTGTGACACCCTCGGGTCGCCCTTCGGGGTTAAGAGGCTCACTGGCACGGTATCGGGTCACTCCCGTAGTACCGCTTTAAATGCCCATCGGCGGAATGACACACGAAACATGCTGGCAAGGCAACATTATAAGGCCTCTCAAAAAATAACGCCGAAGGATCGGGATAACAAGAATGTTTGGCTCGTCAGCAGCCTGACGTCAGCGATTAGGGATCAACGCATACCGATCCCAAAACGTCCCTAACTAAGCTATAAGTGACCCAGTTTTGACCGGGTTGGTGTGATTCTACGCAACTCCTACCGATGCCAATAGATTACAATGGGCTAGCGGCTTGGGAAGCTAAGTCTCGATAATGTTGAAAAAAGGAAAGGATCATAATTCTAACACAAATGTCAAAAGATACTTTCTTTTCATTATCAACTAAGCTTTTACAAAATGCCGACCATAGTCGGACCTGAGTACATTGAAAAAAAAAAGAAGAGAGCCAAGACCGCAGGCGATACTTTAGTTCTTTGTTGGAGCGGCGTCGGCTGGGGGGGCGGTATTGTCGGCCGGAGCGGAACTCTGGTTGACCTCTTCGTCCTCAAGGTCTTCTTCTTCGGGTTCTAAGTCTTTAAGGCCTTCAACACCAAAGACCCTCACTGCCTTGTCTCGGCAGCAATAAAAACCTTGAAGGTAGGCGCCGGCCCCCGCTTCGGCCACCTCCTCGATGAAGACCTGGGAATTTCGGTAGCTCTCCACGGCTTTCTCCACCGCTTCGGCCACCTCCTTGATGAAGACTTGAGAATTCCGGTAGCTCTCCACGGCTTTTTCCGCCACTTCGGCCACCTTCTCCTCAGCGGCCCGAGCGCCGCTTCAGCCTCGGCTGACTTCTTGTCGGTGGCTCTCACTGCCTCCGTGGCCTCGGCAATTTTGATGTCAGCCAGGCGGGCCACTTCCTCGGCGATTTCAAGCTTCTCCTCGGAAGATCTCAGCTCGGACTTCACCACTTCGAGCTGGGCCTTGACGTCGGCCAATTCGCCTCAGCGGCCATCAACTTCCCCTCGGCCGTGAGAGCATGCTCGAGGACCTTGCGCATCTGTTGCTGCGCTGTGTTGACTCGGCCCGCGCCTGAGACCGGACTATTTCGAGCCTCTCTGCCTCCCCAGCCTGAGTCAGCTTGAGAGTGTCTTCAGCTTTCGTAGCCCGGTCCCGGTACTCAAAGCTTTCCGTCGGCAGCGATCAAGCCGATGCTCCCCGCTGGCGACAAGGGCTTGGGTATGACTGAAGATATTTACCATCTGCACATCCAGGCTGATGTCAGTTACCCGAAGTAAACACATGGAAAACGAATAGGATTAGGATGTAAATGGCTGCTTACCCGGAGCAGGGCCGTCTGGCAATCTTTGAAGAGGATTCGGGAGTTGGTCCGCATGATCTCCTCCCGAATAGTGGGAGTGGATGCCGCTGATAGTAGCTTTTCGGCTAGGTGGGGTGATTCATAAGAGATGCCGCAAGGAAACCGGTCCCATCTATCTCCTGTGGGCTCGGACGCGGCGCTGCGGGCCTCGTAGCCCACAACGGCCTTCTGCCTCTTATCAACCGATGCCCCTTTACTGGCCTGAGGCGCTTCCCTCGGGGTCGGCCCAGTAGTCGGCGGATCAGGGTGCTCGTTGACTGGATGAGGTGGGCCCTCGACTCCTCGGGCAGCGTACCCGCGGTCAGATCGACGGGCTCCGACGTAGCAGCGGTGTGGGAGATCGCCGTGGCGGCAGTGGAGTAGGAGACCGTCGTGGAGGCAGCGGCGGTGATCGTATAGGGGATCGATGGGGAGGTGACGATGGAGTAGGAAGCTTGGGGACATTCCGGGGCGCAGGTGGCGATTGGGACCGAGGCCTCTTCCTCGATCCCTCGGCTCCGTCACTCTGCCCTTTCCTCCTCTTAACAGCAGCCTTGTGAAAGCCTCGACCGGGATGGTGATCTTCATAGCTTCACGAGAACCGATGTCTTAAAAAAAAAAGGAGAAGAAAGAGAAAGGGGAGCAAAAGAAAAATGCTATCTTCAAAGAGGCCCTCACCGTCATCGGGAGCGATGCCGGCATGTCGGAGGTTGTCCTCCAACAATAGCTCTCGATATGATGGGAGTTCAGTCGCCAGGAGAAGATTGAAGGCTTCTTGATCTCTTGGTACTACCGAGATGTTCTTGTTAGCCTTGGTATTGGGCGTGCCCCATTCCCTTCTTACCCCATCCACCTCGGCGAAGAAGAATCGGGATTTCCACCCCTTTATGGATGAAGGGAGACCTAGCCTAAGGGCTCTACCTGGCCGGAGGCAAATAACCACCAACGGATTGAACCCGAATGGTGTAGAGAATGCGGAAGAGGGAAACGTTACTCGGGAGGCCTTGAAGGCGGGTCAACACTAAGAAGGGCAAATGGCCCTGATTGAGTTGGGAACTAGTTGAGCCAGGACCAAATTATACCTATCGAGGGATTGATGATGAAAGGGTGAAGAGGAAGACGAAGACCGGCTTTCAAAAACTCCTCATAAAAGGTGACCCCCCGAGGGGGAGAGGTCACCCTATCATTGGGTCCTGGTGCGATCAGTCGCACCTCTTCAGGTATCCTATAGGCCGCCCTAAAGGCCGCAAGGTCGGCAGAAGTAACGTGGAGACGGTCCCCTCGGGGAACCTCTGCTTGCCCTAGAAGACGAAGCTACCCTAGGAGGTGGAGTTACAGCTACCGGCGGACTCCTAACAGCCGGTTCCCTGGCCGTAGCCCTACGGGTCAGAGGGACTGGTTTGTGGAGGACCGAGAGGACGAATTAGAAGAAGGCGACTGAGAAGGCATGGGGAACTAACCTGGGTAGATGAAGAAGAAGAAATTGGAGAGGCTCTCAGGCTGGAAGAAGAAGAAACTCTGTGCAGTAGGTGAAATTGAAGCTAGGGCACGTCCTTACTTATATAATTCTTATCGATATTTTCAAAATCATCCTGCCCGATGCGCCGGCCACGCGGACGCTATTCATTGAAAAGGACTCTGCGGCGACGCTCCGGGCGCGGTAGACGAAACCTCCAACCAATGAGAGCGTATCGGTGCCAGTGATTTGACGACTCAATGATGGTCACTGATATTTCGGGGATCTCGGACTGCTTCCTAGCCTCGAGCGAATCTGACGGTTAGGATGCGGAGATGATGACGCCCCACAATCCTATCGTCTAAAAGGAGTTGTCTTATCAAGGACACGTGTGCGGACACCTTTCAACGCGATATGGGGATCAGCCGCTAATGACTCGACCCCTTTCACTTAAACGGTGACACCAGCTCAGGGCGGGGGGCATCTGATGTGGCTGATCAGGCTAAATGACCCGCAAGATGTCGGGATCACGAGCCCTATGTCACGCGGTCTGGCGGTAATCCAATCCCTTGGCGTTGGGCTCACCTCGGCCCATCTCGATCTCCGCATTGGTCGTGGCCCGTCTAGGCCTTGGTGCCGGTTTCGGCGTCGGCCACGGCCCACTCCGGCCTCGGCGTCGGACTCGGTCCGTCTCGATCTCGCATCGGTCGCGGTCCATCTAGGCCTTGGCGTCAACTTCGGTATCGACCTCGGCATCGACCTCGGCAACGGTCTCGGCGTCGGCCTCGGCGTCCGCCTCGGCGCCGGACTCGGTGTCGACCTCGGCTGGCCTCGGCGACGGTCATCCACGTCCAAGCTACGTGGCCCACTTTCCTCGAGAATGGCGGATTACTCCACCACGAACGTGCTCGGCGACGTGTGCAATGAACGTGCCTCCCCCTGGCGCCACTAACGATGGGTGTGGCCCCCCACGTTCAGTCCCATTACCTATCCTTTGTGGCACGTTGAAGACCGAAAATCAACAACCGTCCAAAAGGGACCCGACCACTACGAATGAAGGGTAAGAGGGATCCTCAAACAGGTATAAAAAGCCTTCGGCCCTTAAGGTAGAGGGCTCAAGCTCTATTCAATCATTAAAAAATAATCCATGTTCCCCAAATCACTAACTTGGGCGTCGGAGGGTCCCCGCCGAATCTACTGGTCCGGGACTTTTCTTGCAGGAGTGTCCCGCCATTTCCTTAAAGGCCCGCGAAGATTTCTTCTCATCGGATGCTCATTAAAAGTGATCTGGTGGCAACATGAGTAATCCATGAAAATCTATTAAAATATTTTAAATTCAGATCAAAATTTTAAGACACACTAATAGGAGTACGATGAAAGAAGGCTTAATTTTGTAAAAAAGAAAAAAATCACTTCAAAAGTAAAAAAAAAAAAAAAAGAGAGAGAGAGAGAGAGGATACTTTCTCAAGGGTTTACGAATACAGAGAAACCTTTAGTCTTTTGATGGTAAATTAAGAGACATAACAAACATAAATAGAGCTTTATCTGATGAGATGCGTTAAGTATTATCTTCCAAGTCATGACTAGACCGGACCATATGGTTGGTGGGTGAAGTTTAAACGGTATGGTCCCCATTATTATGTTGCCATACAAATTTAAAAAAAAAAAAGAAAGAAAAGAAAACACCAACTAGTTTTTTAATCTAATAACGTCCATGTTTATGCTCCTTTATTATATAACCAGGTTAAATGAATCGATTAGACATGACCACCAGTGGGCCATGAAACAACAGTCCTCTCCAAAGCCGAGATATCGTACAATGATATCGGTCCCTTAAAATTAAAAACCCCGTCACTCTCTGAACTGAAGCCCATGGCTTTGAGGAGGAGCAAAGCTGCTCGCTCGTCCGATTGAGCTCAAGATTTATACTGTCCACTGTTTCATGGGGACATGGGGATAGATAGAGCTCTCACCCTGGCTCACACGCCACTGCTTCCAAGCGTCATCCCCACGCTTTCCAGAAAGATGCCACTTCCGCTACGAATCCAAAATGAATGCCACGGTCTCCCTTGCGTTCTCTGAACGGAGCCATCCTCCATGGGTTGGTTGCATGCCCAAAATCCCCATTTGAACCATGTGGAAAGTCTTCCATTATTTTAGATGAAGACAAAGCTGTCAAGCTGTCAAGCGGTCAAGTTGATTCCCACCAATTGGTCCCCAGCCTGATGTACTGCTGGGCTGCTGAGGAGACCTGTCATGCAAACCTTATCAACAAGTTATTGCGAGATGGGATCGGACACCCAGCATTGTTGCACCTACGTTTCACGCGAGGAAAAGGGCTTTTTGATCCACTAACTTTGGAGGGAATAATGATGAGCCCTTTTTCAAATCGATGTTTACTCCTAAAGAGTATGAAGAAAAAAATATTTACGATGATGATGATGTTAACATAAAAACCTTTTCAAATGATACTTTTCTCATTCGATAAGATAAAAATGTTACTTAAAAGGATTTTTTTTTTTTTAGAAAAGAGCTCTTTAAAGCATCATTTTAAGCGCCATTTTAAATGACTCTCTTAGAAAGCATTTTTTTTTTCACTTCATGCAAAGTCTTAATTTACAAAAAAAAAAAATAGTACTTCTTAAAAATATTATTTTAAATGATGCTTCTAAAAAGTGTCATTTAAAATATTTTTTTTAAAAAATATTATTTTTATTTTACTATAATAAATTAAAAAATATTATTTTAAATAATACTTTTTTAAATATTATTTTTATAATTTTTTTTTCTTTTGCATTCATTATATAAAATCGGTGTCAAAAAAAGACCGATTCGGAAAACAGCTCGAATAATGATGGCACCAACTCGTACATCCACCATTTAATTGGATTCTCATTAATTTTGCCGTGTGGGGATTAGCTTTTACGTTACGATGTTTTAATTCCCCCTCTCTCTCTCTCTCTCTCTCTCTCTATATGGTAAAAAGTACATTTTGTAAAATTTAAATTGATGATGGGATTTCATAACTATGGCACAAACTATGAAGGGAATAATAATGATGGTACCTGCTCTCCATCCACCATTGTGATTGGACTCTCCTTTTCTCTCTCTAGAGTAAAAAGTACATTGTGTAAAATTTAAATTGATGATGGGATTTTTCATAACAAATGGCACGCGGCAACCTAGACTTGATTTCTTTTGTGAGCAGTGCACGGTCTCGCGCGTCTTCTTCTTTAGAGTAATTTGTGTTCTGACTGATATGAGATTGCGGTTAAGGCTTGTATTTCTTTTAAAATAAAAAAAAAATGAAAGGAAAAGAGGTTTCTTCATTAAATTTTATTAATATAATATAAAATTTAAAATTAAATATCGCGTTACAAGCTTTTAAATAAGGTTGGATCTATTTTTAAGACAGGTTTTTTTACATATTTGAATTTTTGCAGGGAGTCAAGGGTTGTTGTATCATTTTTCTCAAGAAGATTCTAATATTTATCCTATATAGAAAAGCAAGACTTGTCTTGATACCTTGCGAAGCTACTTTTTAGCGAAACTTTGTTGAGATACTGCTTTATGAAATTTCAAAGTTTTCATGTGGTTTGATTTAGCTAAGCTAATCCTGTATTGATATAAGGTAAAGTCGGATAGCAATATAAAAAGAACAAACTCTAATGTCAATATGATTCTCTTTCATAGTCCTTGATCAAAATTCTTCTAGCTTTGCATAAAACTACTTTAGAAAGAAATTGATAGATCTATTCAAGAATATTTCTTCATGGTTACCATCTTCTTTGGAATTAAGATTATCAAAAGCCATCCAAGAGTCAGTCTCTAAAAACAGCTCCTCCATGAAGACATGAAAATGAATCATTACAAATCTAACAAAATATTAGCTAAGCTAAGCAGATGCATCTATATTACTAAAACTACTTTTATTAAGCTTTGGCGAGGTTCTTTAGGTTTATTGTATTTTTATTATTAAAGAACTTTTTGTAGCATTTCATCCTATATATATATATATATATATATACATAGAGGAAGACTTGACTACATTCAAATATAGTCAAGTTTAGATTCGGTTATCTTTTTCACTTTTAAATCCATATAGTTTATACATTTCAAAAATAATAAAAAAAAGAAAAGTGAAGTAGTTTCAGTATCCATATGAATCTAAGTATGAAAATGATGATTGAATTATAAACTTGGTTACATTTGAATGTAGCTAACTTTACCTTTATTTATATATATATATAAAAGGAGAGAAAACTAGATTTGGCTATGTTCAAATATAGCCAAATTCAGGATTTAATCACTTTTTTCATCTGAAGTATCAATGAATTGTGGATCGAAAAGTGAAAGAGGTAACCAGATTTAACTTGACTAATTCAAATGTAGCCAATTCTTGCTCTCTTATATATATATCTATATTTGTGTGTGTATAAGAGAGAGAGAGAAAAAAGAAAGGGGGGGGGAGGAAGGGGGATGGGAGGGGAGAGAGTGAGTGAGCTATATTTTTAATTTTCTATTCGCATATTTGATGTCTTGATTATATTACTAACCATTCATCCCTTTACATATTTGCTGATCAGCCAAATTTATTTGGTTGGTGTGATTGCAATTCAAATCTTTCACTTCTATTCAACTTAGAATCTTCTCTCCAACATGCCATGTACCTATGAAACCCCAATTCTTTGCTATTTCATCTTGACATTAAGTTTCCCACAGTAATATTGTCTCCATCATGTTATACCTACCACAAACCATGCATCTTAACTTTCATTACTAGACCCTTGAAACTAGCCCATTTCAATGCTCCGTTCTTACTTCCATCTCTATCTTAAATTTTATTATTTATCTAGACAATCTTCTTGTCAACCATTTGCATAGAAATCAACATGATGGAAGGAGAAAATAAGATATGTTTTGTACTTAAGAAATTATAAAAATATACAACCTACGCTACAAGATTACATAGGGTCATCCAAGGTATTTGCCGATATGGCTTATAGTGTGGGATCTTTAACTTTGCTACTTTGACCTGATTTGTTAGATGCTCATTTTGTTTCCTCATGCTTGCTTGCGATGGTTGGCAGTTATTTTATTAACATTTTTTTAATAAATTAATGAGTGCAATGCCATGTGAAAGCTAGAATTTGCGGAAAAAAGAAATGCTCTATGGATTCACAAGCAAGCAAAATGACATTTTTTACTTCAAATTTTGTATGGTTTGTAACCTATTTTCTTTTAGCATTGTTGGTTGGATCTCGAGTAATAGAGATGATGGAATTCAATGAGTTACCATTAATGCTAGTGATCATCTACATGGTATAGATGTACTAATCCTAGATTGGTTATGGATTTAAATATGTCTCAATTACCAAACAAAATTAATCAGATTGGATCTAATTTAAGAATAAGTCTAAATTTTATGCACTAGAGTTAACAATCTTGACCATCTAGCTGTACCTAGGTCGGGTTAGAGATAACATTAAGATCAAAACAACCTTGTATAGGTGACTAATTGAATCTAGACCGAGAACAAACTCCATCCAATGACTTCGAATTGTCGGTTCCAACCAGATCAAAACAAAACCATATTCAAGATTATCCAGCCAACTTGTACCTCCAATATCTCATCATACATCTTAAGTTTTGTTTGGAATAATTGTAGGCGGCAGCTGATGATGAATAGCTATCTTAAATAACCGATGATGAACGGTTGTTGTTGACTCTCTCATCTCAAACAAAGCTTTGATGTCTCAATTTCGGACCGGATTTTAGGATAAGGTGGGTGCTCGGATTGAGCTAGGGCATGTTAGAGATTAAACTTAAACCTTTGGTAAAATTATCAAAGCAAGAATTTGTTCAATCATAAAAAATTAATAAATAATAAACAAAAACGTACCTGAATTCATATTGTTTGATTACCCTCTAGAGCCATATGGTTGGCCTTTCATATCAGTACCAGAGAACCCTTTAAAATTCTATAGGGATATAATCAGACATGCGATTCGGGAACCATAACCACTATATATAGTGGGTCCATCGTAAAAATAGAAATCATCTCTTAGGCCTTTATACATTAAAAGCCCATACCCTATCAAATACATTAAAGTCCAGTTCAGATCACTTTTAATTGAATTTAATCTTATTTGATAGTCCGTAATATATAACTATTTGTCCAATGTTGAATTAAGGATCCAATAGGGCAACCTTAGTCTCGGGTTGTATCTTCACCTAACCCATTGACAGGTCTGTTCCAAAGGTGTCCACATCCGTTTTGACAATTTGCCAACTTTCCATGTGATCCAAAACTAAGTTCGTTTTTACTTTGTGATCAAAGTGAGGAAGCATCTGGGAAGGAGCCATGGTGTGGACCATGGTCAAATGTCATATATTCTAATGGTATTAAACCACGTGAGGGGTTTCTCTCTGCCTTGACAGTCAAAAACACCAGAAGAAAGAGAGCCCCTTGCTCTTGTCATCCATTGTATGTTTGTTAAAAAGAAAGGCAAATGGATCCTTTAAAGTCTATGGTCAAATTCAAACAGGACCTGGACCCGTCAAACTTATCTTTTTCTTCGGCACCATCAACCCTTCTAATGCATTCATTTCCACAAGCCCTCTTGTTACTTTTAGCACACAACATTATTTTCTGCTTCAAGTGTCGCCTTGGTATTGATTGTTTGACAAAGATAACGTTGAAAAGTAGGACTAGCAATAAGGAGAGATGTATGAATGATTAAACCACTAGAAGCCTTGGGTTGTAGGTGCCGTCTTGACCACAGAAATGGGAGATGGGCCAATAAATGGCATGCCTTGTTAGCCGCACCGAGTGTGATGTGGTATCTCATTTACTTGAAGCAATCCCCTCTCTCTCTCTCTCTCATTAACTCATCAATTCATTCACTGCTGCTTGCAATTCTTACAAAAGTACTTCTTGGTAACTCAAATCTAAAATTATTCCATTTTTGTATGATGTTTCGAATATGTTCAATATTGTGGACCTATTTAAAAAAGATTGATTTATTTAGACAAGCAAGATGAAAATAAATGATTTGTAAACTAAGAAACATTCGAGTATATCTTCACTCGAATTCTATGATATCAGGGTTGGACAATAGGAAAGAAATATTGGTACTTAGTTTGTGAATGCAATCTATAATTTTTCAACTGCTTCACATAAAAAATTATTTGATTTAATTGGAGCTTCTTAACCGATACATCAAGTAATTAAAAAATATATCATTTCATATTATTTAAATTATTTAATTTTTAATCACTTAATTTATGGGTTAGAAGTTTTCAAATTGTGTGCTTTTTAATATAATGCAATCTACATATAGTATATTCTATAAAATAGTTTGAATCATTGATACGACTCTATTCAACCGATTCCGTATCAACATAATTTGAGGGAAGATATGCTCAATTGCATCATTGTAAATGGAGTAACATGATTGATTTTTTTTTTAATTCTCGAGTCCAATTGATAGATTTTATAATGATGGTTGTTAAGGATTCCAATGAGTCACAATGTTCTCGTTACTTAATCTCTTGAGATCTTGCCTTTTTTTACATGTCAAATGAGATATAAATATTGTTTCATATATAACATCAAGGGCAATCACCGATTCAATCAAGAGAGAATAATGGTTAAGGATGTTATGTAGTACATAATTTAGCAAGCATGATTAACATAAACACCATGTGCAACAAAAAAAATATTAAATTATTCGTTAAGAGAATGCCAAAGTTTCAGTCGTTAATGGTAAATATTAAAAATTAATATTAAAAAAATAAAAGATTCATGTATCTTTATCACTTTACCAAAAAATTCAAATAAAATATTAATAATAATTTGCAAAAGTTAAGCCATGAATTTTTTTCAACTTTATCATCTATGTAAAGACATTTATCCACTTTTTTTTTTGGTTTCAAGTTTGAAACCGACGTCACTGCACAAAAGTCAAATATAAACCAACAAAACATTAAAAAAATCTTTAAAAATTAAATAATTTTTTTATAAAAAAAATAAATGACTCTCAATCTTCCAAATTCTCTTGCAATTAGCAATTAGGAACACTTTTTTTGAATCATAACCTGCAAACCATCTCAAATTATTACTCTTGTTTTCCTCTTAAATGAGTTTAATGATCAAAACTCTCAATCATATGAGCTAAGGTGAGAAATATACTATTATGAAAAAATTCAACTAAAAGTAGACCTTCTAGACACCATATTAATGTTCATGAGCCGCCTTGGGAGTTGGGACAATCATGAGTCTTCCAATCTCCTACAAAGACCACGTGGGAATAATGTTGTTTATATTATTCAATGTGCATTATTTGGGGCACAGTGATAGGGTGATAGGGTGTTGGACGTTGTGTAAGGACCAAGTAATAGAGGATGGAAGATTTAAATATTAAACGCATATAAATAAAATATCAGGGGGACCTACGACAGCAAAAGAGAGGGGGGGAGGGAGGGTTCGGGTTGGAGCCGGGGGTCGCGAAACAGCGACGGCTCCGGAGAGGGGGGGTGGTGGTGGTGTTACCGTGTTAGGGATGAACAGCCTGCACCGAACCGGTCCAATGCCGCATCGCCAATTATTGGACGATGATGACGTGGCTTGCGTGGGATTTGGGTTCATGGGACGTGTGTGAGTGGGCTGGAGAGCGGAGACAAGGCGCGGAGGAGCCGTGCGAGGAACGGGTTCGCTGTGGTGGTGGTCCCCACCGCCTTGACCTTATCCTCCCAAGTTGTCCAGAGACATTGCATCTTTCTTCCTCGCTTCGTCACCGCCAATTCCTCAACCGCTAGCTTTTTGCCCCCCTAATTAAATTTCTGTCCCTTTGTTCACACTTAAAAATAAAACACCTTACTTTTAATTATGATGTCACTTGATAATTAATATTATAAATGGTTAAATATATCATGAAAAATATCTTTAAAAAAAACCATTAATAATTCAACATCCATGCATGCCTTAAAAAAATACTTTTTTATTATGTGGATGAGAACAGTGGCCAATAAAATTGGATGTCTTCTTAGACGTCTCCAGATTAATCAACTGGTGTGGAAATGTTTCAATAGGTCAAGCTTTGATCAACACACACATGGTAATGAGTTTAACTCATCACCCATACTAAAAAAGGGGAGTTGGACAAAAGCCTTGGTCATCTCATTCGTCAAGTTGCCGCGGCTACAATATCATAAATCAAATGGCTTAACGTCCTTATAAAATGGTGTTTGTGAGATAAAAATTACACATGATGGAAGAAAGTGAAAGAGATTACCTTGGCTGCCACAATTTTAATTAGTCTTCTAGCACAAGGAGAAACATTTGATCACAATATTTAGCTAAACCTATCATTAAGCCGACGTCTAATTGCTATATAGAAACATTTGATCACAAAATTACCATGTTACGCCCTCTTCATCCCGGCGTTCATTATCCTCTCGGATTCTGCCAGCAAAAGAAATCGGAGGGTAAATAAATCAACGGTGGTCAGTCTTTGCCCGGGGACCCGAATACCGACAACGCTGAGGCTGACACGGCGCGCCGCTGACGATCTTATTTGTGACGTCACTCTCCTCCTCTCGTCTCCACCGCGGGCCCTTTTTATTACACCACCAAGCAGATTAAATGATAAATTTTTTTTTTTTAAAAAAAGAAATCTCTTTACCGTGGACGTGGAGAGATTAAAATAATCCCCAAAAGAAAAGGGGCGGTTTCCGCACGTGCTTACACTGAGGAAATTTCTAGGAAGCACGGACTCTTACCTCCGGATTAATTGAACTTGATCCTTATCCCCATCTATATATAATCTGGTTCCCCCTTGGCCTCTCTTTGCCAAGGCCTACTCACCATCCGAATTCCGGCCAGCTAAAATTCTCTGACTTGTTTCTTAACCAAAAATGCACTGCACGGAGCCGAGTCCGGGGGCGGAGCTGGCCCTCCTTGAGTCCATCCGCCACCACCTCCTCGACGACCCGGTACCCTCGGCCGGGGTCCCGTCCTCCGCGATGACCGCAGGCCCCGTCTACTGCCGGAGCTCCAGCTTCAGCAGCCTCGTCGCCGACCAGTGGGGCGACCTCCCCTTCCGCCTCGACGACTCCGACGACATGGTCGTCTACGGCGCCCTCCACGACGCCTATTCGCACGGCTGGAACCCCTCCCCCGAAACCGGTCCCGTCAAGAGCCCTGCCGTCATCGTTAAATCGGAGCCCGTGACCGAGCTGCCGCCGGCGATGCCTGCAATCGAGGCGAAACCGGAAGTGGCGGCACCGTCACCGGCGCCGGCGCCGGCGCCGGCGAAGGGGAAGCACTATAGAGGAGTAAGGCAGCGGCCGTGGGGGAAGTTCGCGGCGGAGATCAGGGATCCGGCGAAGAACGGGGCGAGGGTTTGGCTGGGGACGTTCGAGACGGCGGAGGAGGCCGCCATCGCCTACGACAAGGCGGCTTTCAGGATGCGCGGTTCCCGCGCGCTGCTCAATTTCCCTCTCCGGATCGGGACGTCGGAGGTCGCGGCGGCGCCATCGCCGGCGCCGGCGAAGAAGCGGGCCTCGCCGGAGCCCTTTTTCACCTCTTCCGGCTCTTCCTTTCCCCACTCCCCCTCGTCGTCGTTGTCGTCGTCGTCGTCATCGGAGAAGGCATCGCCGAAGAGGAGGAAGAAAGGGGAGGCCGCGGCGATGGCGATGGCGATGGCGATGCCTTCGTTGGCGGCGGGCCCCGTGCCTGCTTCTTCTCCGGCTCTAGTTTCGGTTCCGGTCCAGGCGCACTCCGGTCTGGGTTTCGGGAGCCGGCCCGAGCGATTCCCGGTAGGGCCGGCCGTGCAACTGCCACGTGTCGGCCAACTCTTGGTTAGTTAATGTGCTGGTGGTCTAAACTCTAAATGCGAGGAAATAGTTTGTAGCGTGGAAAAGGAGTTTTGTAATCAGGGGCCAGCGCAAGGGCTCTTGGTTGCTGCCTTAAAAGGTTATATAATGGAAAGTAAAGGGGGCACAAACGATAAGATGGTGGGGAAATGAGTTGAGAGCAAAGAAAAGAGACTTCTGGAAGGCCTGTGCTATTTCCCCCCCTCTTGTGGGGCGCAAAACAGGTGCCTACGGTTTGGCGGAGTGGCTCTGGGGTTATTATGTGATTTGTTTAAACTTTATAATTCTATTGTATATAAAGTATGAAGAGTTCTAGGTATCCCTTTATTCTTTAATGAAGGTTCCATTTCTAAAAAGGATTTTTGAAGCGAAGGTTTCTTGAATGATCCGTGTCTAAATGGAATTGGGCTGCAACCAGACGAGATCGCTATTTAAACTTGTTGGAGGAGGATTCTATCTATTTTGTTGGCAAAGTCATCAATATGGTGGTGGTAATAATGGGAACTGCCGTCAAAACATGAGGAACGAAATCCGAGCAGATGGCATTTTCAAGTGTCAAGAATGTGTACAAATAAAAAAATGACTGATAGCCCATCCATGTGGGGACCCTGATGAATGTCGATCCTAAAAAAACTCAGTGATAAATATATGTTGATAAATCCTACATATCTAGAATCAGGTGCAAATGTGAAAGCAGATGGAGACTTTGGATTTAGAAAGCAATAGCTTTTAGAAAGAATTTGCATAAAGCAATGCCCAGTGACTTTTCTTATCCGATGGTCTTAATTCTTTAAATTGCTCAGTAATTAAATATGTAGACATGTTGTAACCATAGTCTCTCATCTTTCCTCGTAGGTGTGCTCGGCAGCTTGTCGTTGAGCATACTTTCTTCTAGATTAGGCTGATCATAGCTAGGCTTCACATTATGTGTAGGTGAACTGGAAGAAAGATTGATCAGCAAGAACGTTTAAATCTGAAGGCTTGGCAGGTCCCCCCCTTCCCTGATACAGTAATGAATTTGATAAAATGCTCTGACTTTTTCTGACCACCAAATAAAATATTATATATCAATAATATTTTATCTCTTAAGTCAAGAGCTAATAGCTGTAAAATCAAGCAAATCTGGAAGGACAAGGCTTATACAAGGTGGTCACATCTCTTACTTTTAATTAAAATTTTGGATTCGATTCACAAATGATGCATCTTTAGAAATTGGACCTGAACAAGTAATCTCTTCTCTTTTTAGCAAAAATAAATCAGTCTCACTTTGCGCGAAAATAATAAAATTTCGACTGCCAAAAGTTAAAATATATGTGACCACAACATTTTTTATGCAAATTGGGTCCAGGCCAAGATGCTAGTGGAGAGTCTAGAAGACTTCATTGGTGGAGCACACGAAAGTTTTTCTTTTGCCTTTTCCTTTTAAGCATCAGACTTTTATTCACCTCGCACCGCTTTGGAGATAGGCCATGACCCTACCTGATCCTGGTCCACCAACCCGGGTAGGTAACCATCCCCCAGGAACTAAACGTGTTTCTTACGTCCGGTTGTACCCTCAGGCATTTAACAATATTTATCAGGATCATATCAAGACCCAGCTGTACACCAGCATCCGGATTAATCTACAGTACTCATTATCGAAATAACTTCTGATCGGGTTAATCTACTCTGTCCTCATTATCGAAATAACCTCTCTCTCCATTAATTAATCAACAGCAACAGGATGCATTAGCTGCCCATTCAACATGCAGCCAATGCTAATTTGATATCGTGGAAACTGGAAACACTAGATCTCACTCATAATCATCCACATCCAAATCAAGGAATATATTATCCTCAGCCACCTGATAAAATCCTTATCCTCGCCAAATAAAATATCACCAAACATTTTTTTTTTTGCATCTCATGGCTGGATCCGTCATTTTATATCACCCAATAAAATATCCTCACCAGATAAAATATTACCGAACATCTTTGTTTTGAATCTCATGGCTAGACCTGTCAGCCATTAAATGAAACATTATCCTGGCAGTTATAAAGTTAATTTTTTTATCGATCCAAAATGGATGGATCATTGATGAATTCTCCGAAACGGTGGTCGCATACAACACAACTTAAATAATCATGATAAGTCATCCATTGAAATCCATGAACAGATGGTAATGTAACAGAAAAAGTTGCGCACCGTGCGCAGTCACCGCGCGTACAGTGCACGGGTTCTTGCATCGTCGGTACAGAAAGAGTTTTCTAATGTAACCAGAGATAATGGCCCATCCACGAGCCGTGTTGAAGAGGACGACGAAGGCACACGAGGTGCAAAGCGGCGGCAAGCACAAACGATCTCCATTCGAGGCACACGAGTCACACGAGGGGCAAAGTAACGGTAAGCACAAACCATACGACTGTCCAGAAGGTAATACGTCCAAAGACTTTTCGCTTTTAAGCTGCTTTTGACCTTCCAAGCTAGCATTCAAAATCCACACTACTCCACGGCAACAGAATCTGAAACCATGGTTTGTTCTGGTCAAATATAAGGCTAGGACTTCAGTTTTTTTATCTCATTCAATTGGGTGGAAATTTTTTTTTTTTTTCGATTTTCTTGTCAGGCAGCATATTCTAAGCCCTACTTTCCAACACGATGAGCCGCTCGGCCAAACCCCCTCTATAACTGAAGCTTGGAAACTTCGGGCGCTGGTTATACCCGATCGACGACACGAGAGCTATGCAGTAACGGTAAGAGCCTAACAATCAAAATCCGATAGCTGGAAGGACCAGGTGGGGCTATACAGACTGCATGTAATCACCGGGCACGAGCCCCTAGGATGAGCTCGATGCCGTTGTCTCTGATATGATTAACAATAAGATGCATCGACTGGATAGTACTTGGACTAACTCGTATACGTCTCTGATATGATTAACAATAAGATTCATGATTGAGATGTCCCAGATACCGAAATAATAAAAATATCTAATAAGCATGATTTGCACCTATGTGCCATCAATATTTCTTTAAATGATGCATAAAAGGAATGCAAATGGAAGCAAACCAATATTGGAGAGAGAACAGGCTGCTTGATTGTAGAACATCTTTGATCCCGAAATGCTGTTAGCAAGAAAGTTAATCCGGCGGCCCACTTAAACAGGCCAACTCCACAAATTTCTCCTTTTCTCTACGGCATCGGCGCCCGCCTCCTGCAATGGGAATGATGAAAATATCAATGCAGCAAGAAGCCACCAAACGCTAGAAGGAAAAACTAAATGTTTGAAGGAAAAATCATGTTTAGCAGGCTAACAAGCCCATATGACGGTGATGATATAAAATTCTGGATGGCTAAGATAATCTGACAAGAAAGGAGGACAATCAAACCAAGTATTCTTGCAAACTTTATTAGGTGTGAGCAAGTGCTTGCTGATATGATCAAATGAAACAGAAAAAGAACCAACATGAGTAGATACATGATGAATTCCATAAACAACTAAAACAAAGTATAACAAGGGCAGTGTGAAGGAATAGACTCATGTTCTGCATGTTAGCATGTGACTGATAATCTGATCAAGTGCCTCAACAGTGAGGTACAATGGATTCGCTGATTAAGGGTGAGATTATGCATACAGAGATCCAAACTCACCAGAAGTGCCACTGATGATGCATGGAAAGCAAACTCAAAGTTGAAAGGGGGGGACTCTAATAGTCTCATGTTTGGCAGGACGCTAATGTCATATCAGACTCTTTCTAGCATTCATCTGATATCACCATCATGGAAGCCTTTTTCCTTGGCGTGTAGAGCCCCATTGGGGAAGGTGCTAGTGCTTTCTCATGGACTGGCTGATCGTCCATTGATTGAAGTTTTCTCTTTTATTTTTCTTTTTCTTTATAACCTCACTAATCAGCCGTACGCATATGGAGCATTTGATAAACCAAATGGAATTGCTAGAGTGAACTTAGATCACTGGTAATCCTTATCCTAAGATAATCTTATCCCTCATGATCTAAGATCACCATGCTATATCTTAATAATTAACAGATCTCCAGATATTTGCGATTTAACTTTTTTGATATAACATAAAAATTTAAGATAACTAATCATATAATACAAAAAGTACCCTTGAATATTTTCCAACTACTAATAGTTTATCATTATTTCATATTATTTATTATTATAATATTTAAATTAAATTATAAATTTATTTTTTAATATTTTATTATAAATGTTTTTTATGCAATGATATTATAAATATAATATAATATATATAAAAATTAAATTATAATATTATTTTTTAATAATATTTAATTATAATATATATTTTTTTTGGATGAGAGGTATTTTCGTTCCTAAATCTCAGTGTAAAATCACCATGCTAGAGTTGAGGGTCCGGGATCATTGGGCTGGACGATAATTTTAAAGGCAGAGGTAATTAGAATCACTATCACATAGGATTTCTAAGGTATAACCATGCACAATGATACTATCATCTTCACCCATGTCACCTGTGATCTTGACTAGATCACCCCACACCCAACACACCCTACGAGTTCGTAATGAAATGAACCCTAGGATATAATGAATTTGGAGTAGAGACCAATCTTGATGACCATAGATGCACGAATGTTTGGGCCACATAATGGTTATGGGTAGTTCAGCTTGCTGATGTATATGTTTCTTATGAACAAGGACATCTGCATGAAAATGACACAGATATCAGAATGATGCACAGACTGCATTACATTCATTAAATTACACATTACCTCTTAGGTCGGACACGGTCCTCTTCGTAGTCCATCATTCCTCCATGTTCGAAGAGCATTTCCTCGGTGCCTCGTAAGTCCATGTCTGCCTGCTTAAAGGGTTTAGCTTCTGCCACCAAGTAAGACACATCGACCAATATTGCCCATCTTTGATAAGCAGTTTAGTTACTACATGCTTTTGTGTGCAGTCTTCCGTGATATTGTAAACAACATGAAATGAGCAAATAATAAGAGAACAGCATATAGAGTTCTATGTGGATTTGGACTCTAGCACGTTTGAACAATTAGCATGTATTGCATCTGTTAACAGTTTAAATAGATATACTTGTATTCAAATCATCAAACTCACCTTGAGTGATTTTTTCACTTCTTCCACTTTGTCTTCAATTTCCTTGTGGTGTTTCTTGGTCACCTCACTCATTGTATCAGCCCACTTGATTTTCTCTTGAATCAAATGAAGTAAACTATCTGAAGTGTCCAACCTGAAAGGTATTCGTCCACATATGGAATGGAAAAATCACAACAAATACTGGATCATGATATAGCAACATAAAGAAGCACGACAAGCTCTGCTTCCTTACAGAAATGAAACCAAAAGAAATACTGAACCGGTTAGAAAATGTGCACGTTGTGGGGGGAAGGGGGGGAGACTCTGAAGGATAAAGCAGTAGCAGGTTGTGAAAATACTCCACAAAAACAAAACAACGTAAGGAATTTCATTTGCTTCTACATTGATGGGACCTGGAGGCAAAAGGCCCAACACAAGCTGATTAGCTGAATGTCATTTTGTTTGAAATGGTAGGTATTATAGTTGTCAAGACCAAATCAGTTGCAAGTGGACTACTACATTAATTAGCTTAGTGAAGAATTTTAAGTGATGCAGCATGACCAATGAAAACTAGAATTTCAACAATTAGAGATTTGAACACAACAAAGGACATTCATTTTCCATTTCTAAGAATGGAAAGGCTAAGGATATCTATTTTCAATAGAGAGTGATTTGAAGAAGAATTTGGAGCATGACCTTGTTCATAAACAAGGCCTCGATGAACACAATCAAGCCAAGGGATCCTCAACATTACCAAAAGTGGAAGATAAATTACGAAATTTTAAAGTGAAATTTAAAAGAGTATCAGTTTTCTATTCAGGTGACAAGAAAAAGGATTGCAATTATATAGGATTCATAATAGCTGACCTTAATAAAAATCACGAAACTGACCTTAATAAAAATCACAGAACAAGTGTATTCATCATAAACATACCAAACAAATAAAGAAGAGACAAAACATCCTTAACCCATGGCGAAATGCAAAAATTTGACCGAACAAACTGCTGAATTATAAACATATTTTAAAATGGACCTGGGATCTTATTTACGACAATCAAAACTCTAAATTGTAGTTCCAAAGATTAACATTTGATGGAAAAAAAAAAACTAGCCTAACAGAATTCTGTGGGATAAATTGACATAATCCCATCCATATTCCATAGCAAAAGAAATTCTAATAAGACAAACTGAAGCCAGCCTATCCCCCCAAAAAAAAAAAATCTGAGTATACTGTTAAAAAGACTCATGGATATCATATTACAACAAGTGGAATCAAGGCTGCAACTGACTCTAATTGTTGTCTCTAAAAATCAACTAAAATTCCCAACTATAAGTTTTAGCAAATCATAATAATTATCTGTTAACTATAGAATTCTAAGTTTAAGCAAATCATAATAATTATCTGTTAACTATAGAATTCTAAGTTTAAGCAAATCATAATAATTATCTGTTAACTATAGAATTCTAAATCAAATTCAACCAGACATTCAAAATAAGACAAACTTCTAACCAATATTTTCAGTTTCAGTACAGGATCTTGTATCCAAAGCCTATCAGTACAGGTTAGGTTGCTATGGTAAGTCCATATTATGAGAGATTTTTTTTTTTTTTTCCATCAATCAAAGAGTAGCATGCAATGGTAAATGGTTCTGATCCTAACATCATCAAACTTATCAATGTTTCTTGCCCATAAATTTAGGTGCCAATATGTGTAAGTCTGGTGTTGATTGATGAAACTAAATCTGAAGTAAATGTTAAACTAGAGATTTGAAGAGAGACTTTAGAATCTAAAGGTTTTAAGATTAGTAGAACTAAAACTGAATACATGAAATGTAATTTTAGTGGAAATAGAAATACAAATAAAGAAATAGTGAAGATTGCAAGCCAAGAAATACCAAGGACTGAAAAATTTAGGTATTTGGGATCAATTATCCAGCAAGAAGGTGAAATAGGTAAAGATGTGAATTATAGAGTTAAAGTAGGATGGATTAAGTGGAGTGCTTCGAGAGTATTGTATGATCGGCACATCCCATTAAAATGGAAAGAAAAATTCTATAAAACCACTATTAGGCCAGCTATGCCATATGGAATAAAGTGTTGTACAATACTGAAACATGTGAATAAATTCAGTGTAACAGAAATGTGTATGTTAAGATAGATATATGGTAAAACTTTATAAGATAGAATTATAAATAAACATATAAGAGAAATGATAGGAGTAGCCTTAATTGAAAATAAAACGAGAGAAAATCGATTACAATGATTTGAACATATACAACGAAGACTTTTAAATGCTTCAGTTAGAAAAAAATGATCTTTTAACAATCCATGATAAGGATAGAGATTGAAGTAGATCTAAACTAATATAGACATAAATAATTAAAAAGATATAACTATTTGTAATTTGAGTGTTGACTTAGTCTTTAATAGAGCATAGTGAAGAAAGCATATTCATGTAGCCGACCCTATGTAGTTGGAAAAAGGCTTAGATGAGTTGAGTTGAGTTGTATGTGTAAGTCTGCATGAATGCAATACAGGATGTTTGCACCTCATATCATCCATGTCAATCTGACCCTATCAGCATGAACCATGTATTTTGTAATGAGACATGGGAAGCTATTGGGCATATGACTGGCAAAGTATGACATGATACCATGCCATGCCGGATTGTAATCACCATTGATGTGGCTCATGATACTTGAAAACATTTCATTTGCCTCTAAAGAATCGAGCTGTATCAATGTCAAGATTGACCTTTCACCTCCTTCAATGTGGTGTTTCCATCTCACATCCTTCAAGCATGTTGTTTCTTCCTCTTATGCATGTAAAATTCATGAAAGAGAACACTAGACTTGGTTAACTTCATCTATGGCCATCTTTTCAATAAGCATATCTTATTTTTACACATCCTTGATATATTTAACATTATTAACCAACTTCATCTATGACCATCTTTTCGATAAACGTATCTTATTTTTACACATCTTTGAGATATTTAATATTATTAAAGGGTTTACAAAGAGTTTATGCTTCGACATTAACCCAATCTTGATTTTCTAATGATGACTGACGAAAGCAGCTAGAAAAAGATTTTGCTTCAGCACAAATCAGCAACCAATAGCCTTCTCAACCACTAAAGGAACAAGGCAAGGTCAAGACATCATGACTTTGGGGAATCATCCTCAATGACATTGTGTAAGCTTTTTTTTTTTTAGACTCGTTGGACCGTCATGATCCAAAGCATTCATTTGAACACTCTCACAGTAGGGCACAGATTTGAGTGTCATCTATCACTGTGCCAGATTGAAGATGGGATCTTGAAATTTTCTTCTTATATTTATGGTCTGAAGTCATATTAAAGGTAATGACTAATTATGAAACCTTAGAGATCATCCTAGGGATCATATAAAAAAAATCATAGGGAAGAACAGCAGAGATGGCCTGTAATGAACGACTAATTTGAAACCCACTATAGATGACTAGTAGGATCTTTACAAAAAGTTTTTGTTTTAAGCAAGCCTACATCCTCTGTTCCTACAAGTGGTGCGCCCACCATGTGCCCTGTGAGCGATTAGTGTGTGCTGCATCAGCACATGTCCAAACCATGGTGGACCCCTGGCTTTTCTATTTTGAGTGCGTGCTTGTACCGTAACTTTTCTATTTTACTGTATCAAGCAAGAAAAAAGTTTTTTTTTTTGTTTCTAATCATCCTTTATTATGAATCAAGTCCCCTGTTAGCAATATCCTGTGAATTTGCACTTCATATCCTAATTCCCCATTCAAACATATGCTGGCACTGTAACTTTTCTATTTTATGAAGTCAGACGAACATCATAAAATGTTGAAAGTTTCATCACAATATCAGAATTGTATAATTTGATCTTGCATCATATGTGATCCTATTACCCTAGCTTGTATCCATCAAGTCAAACAGCCTTCATGATCACTCAAAAACCTCATGATTGGTTTATAGAAATCAGATAGCTCACTACATTTTTCAAACATAAATCTATTTAATTTTAAAACTTTCTCAACCAGTCCACCTCTGTCAATAAGTTTATACAAACTAAGAAAGATGCATTATATGTTTACATTGGATTTTTATATCATAGAAATCTCCAAATGAGGGAATATGTGTTAAAAAAATCTAAAAATAAAGTCTGATAATTATTTATCCTGAAATAAATAAATAATGTTCAAAAAATGGGATTGTTCGACACCTTTAATATGTATACTAGCAAGATTATGTTATATTTTCATAAAATCCAAGAAATAAGGAACATATTTCTCTAAATAATCAAATTTCTTAGAACTTTTTCTTCAGAAAAGGGATTCCTAGATGTTGACAAGACTAGATACACGTGGTTTACAAGATTCACAGCAAATATAAAGTATTTCGTGAAAGTAATGCATGCTATTTGTTGGATGCACATGCGATATGATGGTTATATTTGATTTCAATACATGATCCCAACTAAATCTCGAGTCCTATCTATTAGGATCTGATGCTACAATTTAAAAAAATTCACTCTTTTATCATTCCAATTATTCTAAATTGTTCTGCTACTAAAGCATTTTGATTGAGTCACCCCCCTAGCACTCATCACTCTGCTGGAATATCAGATCAATCATCTCTACCAATTCTGCTATTTTGTTTGTAATCCAAGTTGGTTTCTTGTAAAGAATACCGATCGACGCAAAAGTAGGAAGCAATACAATTGGCAGATTATCAACAGGCAGCCAAATAGACACCCAAGTTTTTCTACAATAACATCATGCAACAAGGTGCAACTAGCACTCTTGTAGGCAGTTTGATCTCCTGTTTACTATAATAGTATGTGAGAATTATAGGTTAAATTAGTGACTTATGAAAATAAATGGCCTGTTAGTTCAGATCACTTTAAATAAAAGCACAAGCAATTAGAGGTGGCATATGGGTCGGATTGGATCATAAACGGGTTGGGTCTAACGCGGGGTGGCCATAAAAACCATCAACCTGAACCCGACCTGTTTATTAAATGGGTCAGAAATTCAAACTCGAACTTAACCTGTTTAATAAACTGGTAACCCGACTCGACCCGCTTAATCCGCTTAACATATTAACTAATAAAAAAAAAAATCAGATGTCAACCTTTTTAACCTGCTTAATTTGTTAACCAATAATATAAATGGGTTGAATAAATGGGTCAACCTGATCTGACCCAACTAGTTACTTAAATGGATTAAACAGGTTAAATGGGTTAAGGACATTAAACCCGAACCGCCCACTTAATATACAGGTTTACATGGGTCAATCCATTTACAATCCAAACCTGTTTAACCCAAACCTAAACCCGTTTATGGTGGATCAAATACGAGTTGAGTAAACAGATTGGGTCCATTTTTGCCATCCTTACATGCAATGAACTCCTCCTATTTAGGGCTACATTTTAAACATTTTCTTCCATCTTGTTGCTAAGCCAGGTCAATATATGTTCCCCACTTAGCATGTAACTAAAAACTGATACTTAAAGACCCATCTTTATTAGTTAACAAGATGGCCAAGGGAAAAGATATTACTAATGAAACAAGATCACAAACTGAGGCCACAGCAAACAAGACACCGTACAATGTCCCAAAAAGGAAAACTACCAGCTTGCTAATGTTTGTATCATGTTGTTCAGTTGTTCAGGTCTAAGATCCCTCCCAGCAGCAAACTGGACCTGCACCACAAATCAAAATGAAGGATGTCCTACCAACAACAATAGATTTGTGCATTTACAAAAGAAAAGACAAAAAAAGAAATTAATGACCATCACTGAGTCTGCAGCAAGTCATTGATACCTCAAAGCACCTGCTCAACTGATCCAGTTTTCCTCTAACAATACCCTGAAAGAACCACAAATACAAAACCAAAAGACCATTACTTCGGTCATACATTTCTACAAAATACTACAATAACAACAACAATAAAGCAGCCTAAATCTTAAACTAGCTAGGATCGGCTACATAAATCCATTTTCTCCATTTCACTCATACTTTTCATAAGATGCAAGGATATCAAGTATTTTTTTACTACTTCTTATATGATTTTCAGTCTACCTCTATCCCTCTTTCGTTTTACATGTACTATCTTTCATACTAGTGCATCCTTAAATCTACATTGTGCATGCATAAATCAAGTTGTTCGCTCAATTTGCCCTCGATATCACTTCTACTTCATTTCTTAATTTATATTTTCTTTTATTACCACACATCCATCTCAACATTCTCATTTCAATTATACTTATCTTTTCTATATGTTGTTTTTTAAAGCCAACATTCTATGCCATTAAGCATGGTCAATCTTACAGCTGTATTATATATATATATATATATAAAACTTAGCAGATATCTTATAATCACAAAATAACTTACTTGCACTTCTTCATTTTATTCAACAAGCTTTATTTTATAAACAATATCTTCTTGAATCTTCCATTATTATGGATAATCAAATTTGAATACTAAAAATGATCACTCTTAGAAACTTCATGATCCTTAATTTTTACTATACTTTATCTCTATATTCAATTTTACTAAAATGCATTCTATGTTCTTATTTAACCTAAAACTCTTGGATTCTAATACACTTCTGTGCAATTCCAACATACAATGAACCTTGACCTTAGTTTCACCTATTAATATTATATTATCAGCAAATAGCATGTAGCAAGGAATATCATCCTAAACATGTCCAATAAGCTCATCAATAACTAGCCCAAAAAGGTAAGAACTTAAAGCAGATCCTTGGTGTAACACATCTGCAAATAACAAATACAAAACAAGAGTGTCAGACACTAAACACAAGAAAATCATAACTTTCAATTATGTGAGCATAATTGCTGCCCACTGAGTTGAATTTCAGCACATGACCTAATATTGAAAAATTCTATTCCATCAAGACTGAAGTTATCCCAATAATAAAATATTTGCATATACAATTACTGTTTCTCTCTTAGAATAAAAATGAAACTCTATTAAACTATAACGGGGTGTAGCTAATATTGATCCACAACCATAATCATTAAGCCTAGTCCACATATTTGTGGTCTTCTATCTTGTTCACCTGACATTCAAAACTAGAGCTACTTCTAATGTATTTCCAAATTTTTCTACATCACAACTTCCGTTCCTATCCCACCCCCCCCCCCCCCCCCCAAAAAAAAAAAAAAAAAAAACTCCTATAAGATAAGTTAACCCCTGCCACCCCTCTTGCAGGAGCCCTTCAAATCTCTTTTGTGCATGCCTACCTTCGCAATTAATTCCCCACCAATTTGTTCTTCATTAAGGCAGCTCTAACTTCCCTAATATTATTTTAGCCTTTCTAGTTTTTACATTCAGAATTTTGTTAGAACCTTCTATCTGCTCGATACTGCAAGACATACAATATGGCAAGATTTGTTGTTGCTTTATAGGGTTTTCTTTTAAGTTACCAATGTATTCAAAAATCACATAATACTTCAACAGATCCTTTTCGCTTCATCCAACCATTTTTACCTCTATCATCATATGTCTTAATCTTTCTTTCTATTACTTCATGGCGTTCACCATATGAGCACGTATCAAGTCCTGGAAAGCAAAGACTAAACCGACTTCTGTACAAAGAATACTATTACTATACTAGTAAGATCATGGTAGGCAAAGCCATGCCAAACTGGTGCAGAATCAGGACGATCGGCTGATTTGGCTCAGTATGGGACCAAACTACCTTGAACCATCCGCTTGCCCAATTCGGCTTGATTCTATGGCCCAGGTAGTCACGAGCATAGGTTTAGAGAATAGAAGGTAGAGGAAGGTTGAAAGCCTTCTATAAGCAAAAAGCCAAGTGATGCACAAGATGTAAGCGAGCAAAGTGAGGCACAAATTTTTGAAATAAATGTTAGAATAATTTATATAAGTAAAATTCATAACACAGTAGAAAAAATTCTTCCTTTTTTTAACAACTGAAATCATCTAAGTTATTTAAAAAAACTATTCAAACGATTTTCAAAATCTTTCCTCCTTAAGAAATCCATGATAGATCTAAATTTCCTTTTTTTAATGGATACATGACTAATTTTATTTTAAATTTCTTTCCAAAATATAATTGATTTTTGCATTGATTTCAGAATATAATCTACAAATATGAAAAAGTGGACAACTGTTTGAGTTAATTTAGGTATTCATTTTTAGCAGTAAAAATTGATGGTTTGGTTTCAAAATATTAATGATTTTGAAAACTTGAGATTGATTTGTATATCGTTATTAGGCCTCAAGGAGGGAATTCTCCTTCTTTTTTAATAATCAGAATTATCTAAGTTATTTTAGAAAACTTACTCAAACTTTTTTTCAAATTCTTTCCTCATTAAGAGATCCATGATTGATCTAATTTTTTCTTTTTTTAATGGATAAATGACTAATTTAATTTTAAAATTCTTTCCGAAATATTATTGATTTTTGCAATAAATTTCAGAATATAATCAACAAACATGGAAAAGTGGACAATTGTTTGAGATAATTTAAGTATTCTTTTTTAACAATCAAAATCAATGGTTTGGTTTTAAAATATCATGCAAAATATTACTAATTTTTGAAATTTGAGATTGATTTGGATATTGTTACTAGACCTCTTGAGAAGAATTCTCTTTCTGGAATCATCTAAGTTATTTTCGAAAAACCTATTCAAACTTTTTTTTAAAATCGTTCCCCACTAAGAGATTCATGACTAGTCTAATTTTTTCTTTCTTTAATGAATAAATGACTAATTTGATTTTAAAATTCTTTCCAAAATATCATTGACTTCTACACTAATTCCATAATATAATATACGAATATGGAAAAGTAGACAATTGACAAATAATTTAAGTATTCTGTAAAAAAATAGAAGCATATTTTTGGTATAAAAATTGAAAAAAAATAAAAAAGAAAATCCGGTGTATTGGTCTATTGGATTGGTACATCAGTGGTTCGGTACAGTATGTATTATACTTAACTAGGTCAATACCCTTAGTATGACAAACCTTAGTGATTAACCAAATGGCCCCTAAAGGAAACATGTCTATAGCATGAAAAGGAAATATTGAGAGCTCATAATGAACAATGCTAAAGGAAAAAAAAGGTCAAACATAAATAGCAGTTCAAGAAATATATGTATGTGTGTGGCTAGTGTATGTATGCCATTTCTTAAATAAAAAAGAAGAAATGTGATTTAAGAAAACACTTACTGCATGCATGCACTCATTGATGAGAAAGTCTTCAAGTTCTCTCACATTGGAAACATCTAGTTCTTGCATAAGTTGATCATAAGGCAATACCTAACAATCACCATTGTTAGTGGCTGTTAGCAATAGCCATTCAGTTCAAGTTAAGAGCTCCCCAGGAAACAATTAAGCAACTAGCTCCAAGACCAACACCACGAAAGTGTTTGGTACCTCATAAATTCAATATCCATCACACTTGTGGCCAAAATCAATGAAGTTTCCAAATTTGATATGCCAATGAATACAATGTGGGTAAAAGTCCTACTTATGTGAAGCATGAATAATATAAACTGATATAACATATGAAACCAATGTTTAGAACAAATGACAGCCACAAAAGAGATCTCTTATCTTTTGTCACTAAATAATATCCATTACGAAATTCATGCATGCCAAGCTACAAAGAAGTTCAAAATATCTACTTAAGCGACAACTTTGCAATGAAATTTTAGCTCCTATTAGACAAGCTACAACCATAACTCATGCATTAGCATGACCAATGGAAATTGATAATGACTAACATGAAATCAAATTTTAGAATACATGCTAACCATAGAAAGAACTCTTATCTTGTCATACAGTGAAATTTATAAATTCTTTTCAAGCTACAAATAGAGTTGAAATTGTTTATTGAAGCTAAAAACCTTGCAATGACTCCTATTTGGCATGCTACAGTTTCATGCATTTGAAATCACCATAAATCCCTTGAATTCCATAGTTTGTCTGCATCTATCACTGGGAAAAACTTAGAAAGACGTTCACTATGTCCTTGATCACTTTGTCAATTGTGCAGACAAACCAAGCTGTGGGATACAGAGATGACTAAGGATGACATTGTAAGAGCACAAACACTTAAGGTCTGTAATCAAGATGGGTATACATGACACCTACATTAAACACACAGAATCGAGGCAGCATCAACCATCTCCATTGCATGTAGTTGTCCTTTGATAAAACAGTCATTGCTTCTTATATCTCTATACTTAGTGCTAATACTTAATGCAGATCTTAGAAGATGCTAGAGAAAAGGACATAAATACGAGCATATAGAAACAGCTGCATGCCTCCATTATCGGTGCAACAAGAAAGGCACATTATATATTCTTAAGGCACATGTCAACAAGCCAAATCTTTTACTCAACTCAACTCATCTAAGCCTTTTTTTTCCAACTACATGGGGTCGGTTATATGAATATGCTTCCTCCACTCTGCTTTAATCAGGTCTAAATCGACACTTAAATTATAAATAGTTATATCTTTCTTAATTATTTCTATCCATATTAGTTTAGGTCTACTTGTATCTCTATCAATACCATGGACTGTTAAAAGATCACTCTTTCTAACTGGAGCATCTAAAGGTCTTCGTTGTATATATCCAAACCACCGTAATTGATTTTCTCTCATTTTATCTTCAATTGGGGCTATTTCTATAATTTCTCGTATATGTATATTCTAATTTTATCTTTTAAAGTTTTACCACATATCCATCTTAACATGTGCATTTTGTTACACTTAATTTATTCACATATTGTTTTAGTATTGCCCAACACTTTATTCCATATAGCATAGCCGGTCTAATAGCAATTTTATAAATTTTTTTTTAAAATTTTAATGAGATGCATCGATCATACATTACTCACGAAGCATTCCTCCCCTTAATCCATCCTGCCCCTTAATCCATCCTGCTTTAACTTTGTGATTCACATCTTCACCTATTTTACCTTTTTGTTGGATAATTGATCCCAAATACCTAAATTTTTCACTCGGTATCTCCTAGCTTGCAATCTTCACTGTCTCTTTATTTATATTTTTACTTTTACTAAAATTATATTTCATATATTCAGTTTTAGTTCTACTAATCTTGAAACCTTTAGATTTTAAAGCTTCTCTCCAAATCTCTAACTTAGCACTCCATATTTAGTTTTATCAATCAACACTATATTATCTACAAATAATATACACAATGGGATATCGTCTTAAATATATTTGGTTAATTCATCCATAGTTAGTGCAAAAAAATACGAACTTAAGGCAGATCCTTGACGCAACCTATAGTAATTGAAAACTTACCAGTTTCTTCTATTATTGTTTTAACAATAGTTATTGCTCTATCATACATATTTTATCGATTCTATGAACCCTTTGGTAACTCCTTTTTTCTCTAAAATTCATTATATTATTTTTCTAAGTAATTTATCATATGATTTCTCTAAATTAATAAAGATCATATGAAGATCTTTTTTCTTTTCTCTATACCACATCAATCTCCTTAATAGATAAATAGCTTCTATGGTCAATCTTCCATGCATAAATCCAAATTGATTATTTGATACCAAAGTTTCAACTCTTATTCGATTTTATATTACTTTCTTCTACAATTTCATTGTATGACTCGTCAACCTAATCCCTCTATAATTTGCATAGTTTTAAATATCTTCTTTATTTTTGTATATGGATATTAATATGCTTTTTCTTCAATCATCCGGCATTCTTTTAGTTGCTACAATCTTGTTAAATAAATTGATTAACCACATCCTTCGATTTCTCCTATGCCTTTTCAAACCTCAATAAGGATCGTATCTAGTCCTATTAATCTTTGCATTTTTCATTTTACTCAAAGCATTTTTAACCTCAAGCCTGCTAAATCTACGAAAAAATTTATTTTCATTTGTTACTCCTACGTTATCACGTCCTTCTACCCTTAAATTTACTAAATTATTTTTATTTAATAATTTTTTAAAATAACTTTTTCATTATTCTTTTATCTCTTCTGCTTTTACTAAGACTCTTTCATCTTCATCTTTAACACATTTAATATAGTCAAAAAAAAATTTTCTTTTCTCTTAATTTTGCTAGTTTATATATAATCTTTTTACCTTCTTTTGTATCTAGTCTATTATATAAATTATCATAAACTTTAAAATGACACCTTATTATTTATCCCAACATATATGTATTTACTTGCATGTAAATGTTTCTATTAGACATATTATTTTTTGTTGCAGTTGCAGAATAGAACATATAAGCATCAAAACATATTGTTTCTGTTTATATGTAAAAGAAACCCTCGGTGCTGTTTGCAATATTTTAATTTATATTCAGCTATCTTGCTCACAAAAAGTATGGTGAACTGCTGAAATCCATGTCTTTTTTTTCTTTTTCCGGAGAGATAAAGTAGGTGTGCCACCACCAGGGATCCAAGTTTGGACCTCTCCCGAGTGGAGAGGGGTGCAAACTAGCTGACCTATAAGCCTTGTTGGCCCACAGAAGTCCATGTTATTATCCCACTGTCACCCTTCTTGAATTTCAACTAATGTATCATAAAATCTGAATTATCATCCAAAATTTAGATCTTGAGATACACATCAAAACACAAGAAAAGTGATCATGGAAAGGAGCGACACTATTTTCTCAAACGACAACTTATATCCACCTAAACTGGCCATGGTTGACACATGAATCCTTTTTTTTTTCCATTCCACTCAATTTAAACCTATGCTTTTTGTAAGATGGAAGGATACAAAGAACCTTCTTTATTATTTTCTCTCATAAAATTTTCAGTTTACTTTATCCCCTTTACCTTTTACATGAATCGAAACACTCCTTTATACCAGTGCATCCTTGAGTCTACTCTATAAATGCCCAAATCATCTAAGTTGCCATTCTTTTAATTTGTCCTTAATTGATACAACCTCTATCTTTTCATCAATGACTTCATTTTCTATTCTTTATTTTTACCACATATCCATTTCAGAATTCATATTTCAACCATACTTATCTTGTATATATATATATATATATATATATATATATATATATATATATATATATATATATATGTAGTTCTCTAACCATCCAACATTTTGAACCATAAAAGATAGCCAATTTTATGGTTGCCTTATAAAATTTTTCATTCAACTTGGCAGGCATCCTATAATCATATAACATTTTAATTACACTTTTTTATTTTATCCAACCTGCTTTAATGCTAAGAATAGCATTCTTCTTAATCTTTTCTTTCTTCTGAATAATCGATCCTAAATATCAAAAATGATTATTTTTACAAACTTCATGATCCTCAATTTTTATTTTACTTGCATTTTTATTTCTAATTTTACTAAACTTGTATTCTATGTATCTTCTTTGTCTGACTTAACTTAAAAACTTTTTTATAATAATACACTTCTCAATAATCCTAATTTAGGATTCACTCCAACCTTAATTTCATCTACTAAAATTATATCGTCTATAAATAACATACACCTTGAAATATTATCCTAAATATACTTAGTGATTTTATTCATAACTAAAGCAAAAAGATAAGGACTAAGAACAAATTCTTGATTTAAATCTATGATAATAGAAAACTCATTAGTATTACCATTAATAGTTCTTACATTAGTAACTCCTCCATTATACATGTTCTTGTTTACATTAATATATTTAACAAAAACTTCTCCCTTTTCTAATACCTATAAGTTTTTTAGGGGGCTCAATCATATACTTCATTTTAGCCTATACTCAATTACCTTTCCCAAAATTTTATAATATAACTAATGAGTTTAATACCACAATAACTAAAACAATTTTGAATATCATCTTTATTTTTATAAATTGGTATTATAAAAATATTTAACAATTTTCTCTATTTGATTCTTGTTCATAGGGTGTAAATATAGCTTTATGCTAGCCGTCAACCTACCACAATGTTCCTCTTTTATTTAGGCTTGAGACTGGCTATGTATAAAACTTTATACCTAGAATAAATATGACCAAAATGAGAATGTTGAGATAAATATATGGTAATATAAGAAAAGATATAATAAGAAATAAAATCATTCATAAAATGGAAGAGTAACGCCAATCAAAGATAAATTAAGAAAAAGATAACTTAAATAGTTTGGACATATATAACATAAACCTAAAGATGCACCTGTGCAAAGGAGTGATTTGATATATGTAAAAAGAAAGTAGAGGCAAGCCAAAAATTACATGGAAGAAAGTGATCAAGAAAGATTTAAAACTTTTATATCTTACAAAAAATATGACTCAAAATTGAGTTGAACAAAAAAGGAATTCATATAGCCAATCCCAACTAGTTTAAGATTAAGGTTGTGTTATTATTGTACCAAAGTACCCTTCCTCCATTCATTAAGCATCTTATTGGTCTCTAAGATTTTCTTAAACAAATTTGTTAACCAAAGTACTCTTACATCATCTAAATATTTTCGAGTCTCAATAAAGATTTTGTCAATCAAGTTACTCCCACCGCATTTTCTAATCTTTTCAATAGCCTTTTTTTACCTCAAATATCCTAATTCTATGGCTATACTTAATATTTCTATCCCTAATAAAACTAGTGAATCATACTAAATCATCAACAAATATTTCATTTGATAATTTATAAAAACAACTATCCATTTTTCTTCAATCTTATCCTACTTAATCAAAAAATTTCTAAGCTTCATCTTTGATACATTTAATGTGAATCTTACAAAAAACATGACTTAAAATTGACTTGAACAGAGAAAAAGAATTCATATAGCCAATCCCAACTAGTTTAAGATTAAGGTCGTGTTATTATTGTACTAAAGTACCCTTTATTCATTAAGCATCTTATTGGTCTCTAAGATTTTCTTAAACAAATTTGTTAACCAAATTACTCCTACATCATCTAAACATTTTCAAGTCTCAATAAAGATTTTGCCAATCAAGTTACTCCCACTGCATTTTCTAATCTTTTCAATAGCCTTTTTTTACCTCAAATATCCTAATTCTATGGCTATACTTAACATTTCTATCCTTAATAAAACTAGTGAATCATATTAAATCATCAACAAAAATTTCATTTGATAATTTATAAAAACAACTACTCCATTTTTCTTCAATCTTATCCTTCTTAATCAAAATTTTTCTAAGCTTTATCTTTGATACATTTAATGTGAATCATACCTCTAGTTTTCCTTCCTCCTAGTCTTGCAATCTTATTTATATCTTTCTTTCCATCCTTAAGCCCCATTTCATCCCTTTTTTCCTTTTTTTTTAAAAAATTAAGTAGAAACATGAAAACTTATAAAGAAAGTATGTTTGGTCACTTATTTTTATTTGTTTTTAAAAAATAAAATGTCATACTTCTTAAAAAAAGGGAAGTACGAAATTTTCACTTTCTCTTTTTGAATAACTCTTGTGCCAGTTAACTTGCCCCGTAGCCCGACTTTCTCATTTATTCAATCTCTTCATATCTTTTCCTTCTGCTTGTCGATTTTTGGAGCAATGAAAATCCGGCAAGTCACTTCAGTGAGATCCAGCACCTCGGTGAAATCGAGGTAGGGACATCCTTCTCTGCCCCCTCTCTAACCTTGATCCTCTTCTCTTCCTTAATAATTTTAGGACAGATATCAGTGATAAAATTGTGTTAGAACATTATGAAGAATGATGAACTAACTAATTAATCCAACATGGCATTATCTATCAATAGATTAGAAAAAGACAGAAACACATTAGCTGCTAAGGCTTTCTTCCCATTTGGAACAAAAAGATATCCCATCTTTTTTTTTTTTTTTTTTTGGGGGGGGGGGGGGGGGGGTAACAAGAAGGTAGGATTAAACTCTCCATCCCATCTCTTTTCTTAGGACATCATGATTGAAAAGGAACATGAGGTTCTGTTTATCCCCCAATCTATATTGAATATAATTAATTTTACAATAGATAAAAAATAATAATGTCCTAAATCGAGCGAATGAAAAAAAAAAAAAAAGACTCATATAACCGACTCCTAGTTTAAGATTAAGGCTTTGTTGCTATTACTGTTGTTGCTGGTAGTGTTGTATATCATAAATATATAATTAGGTATTTGAAATAAAATTTAAAAAAAGAAAACATGTTCCTTTTTTAAAAAAAGAGGTGACTACCAAACATTTCTGTTGCTAGAAATCTAGAAAAAAAAATGAAAGCATAATTTTGATTTCTTCTTTTCAAAAAAAGAAGAAAATGACAATGATACCAAATGTTTCTAATTTGTAATACAACTTTTTATACACCTTTAATCTAGCCTCTTGTACTACTACCTTCTAAACTTCATTCTTAGCCAACATATAGCTTTCAAATGCTTTCCTATTCTTATATTCAGATAATTTTATATAACACTATTTTAGCCTCAAGCACTACTGAAATCTTCATTCCACCACTAAGTCTCCTTGTTGTATAATCCTTTTTCTTTGGATTCTCCTACACCTTAATAACAACTTTTTTAATATTATTAGCCATCACTTTTCATATAATATTGATTTCTCCTTTCAGACTTTATTTTCCTTCCTTCGTCATTCTATCTTTCAATGTTCTACCACCTAGTCCTCATTGGTCTTTCTCTTTCATTTTTGAATACATCCATAACTATCAATTTATGTTGGATGGTTAAACTCTCACAAAGTGAAGCCTTATAATTTTTAAACAGAACTCAATCAATCTATATATATATATATATATATATATATATATATATATATAATCTAAATTGATGGTGAGAAGAAAGGCAGACACTTCAAAACTGGGAAAAATACAATATACAGAACAACGACACACATAAATACCTTGTTTGTCTCAGCCAGAGTCAGAACGCTAAGTTGCTTCAGCTTTCGGGCTTGATCAAGAGATAGTGTCGGAAGAGAGCCAGCATTACCTATAATTGGCACAAGTTTCTAGGCAAAATTTCAGGAAATTCTACTGATTATAGCAAAATCAGCATCCACTTTTCCTGACAGTACAAACTGTATCACCATCATCACTTACAACACTTATCATTATGATCATCATGCAATTTAACAACTTTTATGAAGAAGAATTCTACTGGATACACCAAACACTGATATCAATGATCATCAACAAACAAGAGCTCAATAGTCTATCAAAAATTTAGGAACTAGATAACAAAGATATTGCTCTAAATAAAACAGTAAAATAATGAATGACCACAACTGATACAATAAAGCTCTTAGGTAGATGCTACCAAAATAGCGCAACGAGAAAGAAAGGACACTACTTCTTCTTAACCAGTAATATAAAATATTACAATGTGAAAACAAAAGGAAGAAAAATGATTAGCATGCACCGATCGCCTCAACAAGGCAGCTAAATTAGTCCAGCAAATTAGCAGATCAACTTATGAAAGGCATGTGAACTCCTTTGAAAAGTCAATAGAAAAGCCTCAAGTCAGCTTCTTCATAAACTTCCTACATAAGGCTAGGATCCTCCAAGTATCATAATATTATTGCTTTTATTAAAAGATCAGCTAGATAAATTAGATTATCCCAGAGCAGTAACTCAAGGCTTTGCATCTAATAAGCAGGATAAGCCATGTGTATGGGAATAATTCTAAATCTAAGCACTTACAGTATAAAATTCCAAAAAAAAGCCCAAAGAAAACTATGTATAGCAAATAAACAAACCACCGCCTTTTTTCCTATTACACCTGAAAAGATATCACCTGCCACCCAGCATGTCAAATTTATTAAAGTATATGAGGTATTGCCTTGTACATGCAATGATTGAACCAAATTTTGCGCCCTTGTGGGATTTTTATGGTTCTCGGTCTTCATGATATGGTGGCATTTAAATTTATGGTCCAAAGAAAAACAATTTTAAAAGCTAAAGAAAAGTCACTTTCATTATCTTGCTGCCAAGACTAGACATCTTCTTTGTTGTTCTCCAAACAAAACACAAACGCGTGTAAATAAGCACATGCAATCACAATCACCTAGCCTTTACCGGTAACAATCAAAAGGAAAACAGATGGATGAAACCATCACCGAACTATATCTCACTACCATTTCAGCTGGCTAGTCATTAGCCTACCAGTTATTGGCTACGCATGACAAGCCTTTTTTTATCAACATGGTAAGGGGATTTTTTTTTTCCAGAAAACCAAAAAAGGGACTTCCATCAGGGTATCAGTTCCCAGAACTAGAATACTAGATATTCTGATCCAAGAATATCCATCTACAAAAACATGGGTCTTATCAACAAAAAACGACCACTTTTAGAAACAAATCAAACCCCAAAGACAATCCCCCAAACCCTAGACAAACAATGACACACTCACATCTGAGATATCGAAAACAAAAGCATCAAATAACTGAATTCTTACATTTGTAATCGCTCCATGTTCCGTACGCGAACAACCGAAGCACGTCCAGAGATGACGAATACTGGGTCCCCTCGAGCTGTATCGCGAACAAAATTAGCGATAAAAACGAGTACCAAAACCAAGACAACCTCACAAAAGAAAGCAAGCAAGCATCGATCAAAAGAAACGAACCAAGAAACACAAGTAACTAAGAGACGAGGGTTTCTGACCTTGGCGAGGCTGGGGACGGAGAGGATCTCGGAGAAGGCGAAGAGGGAGGGATGGGAGGTGGCCTCCAAGACGAGACCGGCGAGGGCGGGGCCGTCCAGCACGGCGGCCTGCTTCACGAAGAGATCGATGAGCTCCGCGTGTTTGCGCTCAATGTCCATGGCCGATCGCTATCCCCTCAAGCACTCTTTCCTCCTATTTTTTCCGTATATCAGCTTAGATCGAAGCAGAAATTGCACCCAAACTGATGAAGGGCAGAGAGAGGGAATTGGGATCGAACTTGGCGAGGGCGGGGTTTTTCCTTCTTCCTTTTCCCCTCTACTTCGCCTTGGGGAAGAGCTGATGGGCTTGTATGCCTCTATTGCTTCTTGCCGGCGAAAGCAGTGGAGCACGCAGCGGGGCTTTAGGATTTAGGAAAACACTTTGTACACCGGCCCGGTGCAGCAACGCTGACGACTGCACCGCATTTTCGATTGGTCATATAGATCCAATGATGACTGACAGGCGGTATGGCTGGGCTTTGACGTAACGTTCTGAACGTGACGGACATTTAATGCTGTTCGCTTTTTTTTAAAATTTTCGTGCGACGAAAATGCCCTTTCGCTCCTTCATGGCACCATTTTACGTTTTATGTCATCTGTGCAAGAAGAACTCTGTTTCTTCCAGCTTAGAGGCTGAAAATACTTCAGCTACTGGATTGAAAAACCTTGATACTGGAGTCAGAAGTCTGTGTAAAAAAACTTCTGGAGGAAATGTTAGCCGCAGCACAAAGTAAAAACTCTTTCTTCCCACTTCTTTATTATATCAACAGTTTTTTTCTGGTTAGAGTTAGTTAATGCGTTTAATGCGCGGGTAACTACCTTAGAACGAAATAGTTATGACACTCTGAGAATCATAACTGTTTTGTAAATATTTCAGCTTTGAAAGTCTGGTCGACAGGAAATATTTCAGCTTAGAGGTTGAAAAACCTGGCTACTGGAGTCTACTGGAGGCTTCAAATATAAAGTTAATCCAATGAGATTTTCCTTGCCAAAACCTCACGTAGACGTTCGCTTCTCTCTCTGAATTCGGCCAGGTCTGTAAGATTTTCGTTATCTCTTCGTCAATTGCTTTTAAAAAGCTCCTTTTTTCCTCCATCTGCTTGGGAATGCCAGACCTGGCCGAATTCAGAGAAGAAGCGAACGTCGAGGGCGTATGTTCGTGCTCAACTGAATTTCATCTGTGCTAGAATAACTCTCTTTCTTTCGCCCCCCCCCCCTCGCTCTGAGAGTCCGGATGGTAAGGAATCCCCGCGACACCCTAGTTCGAAGTCGGTCGTAAGTCCTTCACGACACCCCAGACGAAATCCCACGACACCCTAGCTTTAGGGCGACGACACCCGTCTTATAAATGTGCACATAGAGAGAACCCGGCGACACCCTAATTGAATTCGGCAGAAAATCAATCGCGACACCCCTGTTGAAATCTCACGACACCCTAGCTCTAACGAGACGACACCCGTGATTGAACAAGAGACCACGAGATAATCCCCGCGACACCCTAGTTCGAAGTCGGCCGTAAGTCCTTCGCGACACCCCAGACGAAATCCCACGATACCCTAGCTTTAGGGCGACGACACCCGTCTCATAAATGTGCACATAGAGAGAACCCGGCGACACCCTAATTGAATTCGGCAGAAAATCAATCGCGACACCCCTGTTGAAATCTCACGACACCCTAGCTCTAACGAGACGACAACCGTGATTGAACAAGAGACCACGGAGATAATCCCCGCGACACCCTAGTTCGAAGTCGGCCGTAAGTCCTTCGCGACACCCCAGACGAAATCCCACGACACCCTAGCTTTAGGGCGACGACACCCGTCTTATAAATGTGCACATAGAGAGAACCCGGCGCTACCCTAATTGAATTCGGCAGAAAATCAATCGCGACACCCCAGTTGAAATCTCACGACACCCTAGCTCTAACGAGACGACACCCGTGATTGAACAAGAGACCACGGAGATAATCCCAGCGACACCCTAGTTCGAAGTCGGCCGTAAGTCCTTCGCGACACCCCAGACGAAATCCCACGACACCCTAGCTTTAGGGCGACGACACCCGTCTCATAAATGTGCACATAGAGAGAACCCGGCGACACCTAATTGAATTCGGCAGAAAATCAATCGCGACACCCCTGTTGAATCTCGCGACACCCTAGCTCTAACGAGACGACACCCGTGATTGAACAAGAGACCACGGAGATAATCCCCGCGACACCCTAGTTCGAAGTCGGCCGTAAATCCTTCGCGACACCCCAGATGAAATCCCACGACACCCTAGCTTTAGGGCGACGACACCCCAGTTGAAAATTGATGACACCCAACTGATCACGGCGGCGAGAAGGCCCGCGACAACCAAGTTACTAAAATTTAATTTTATTTATCAAAAAAAAAAATACATTAGCCCTTACTGGGGCTTATCTCCTTCAGTCGCTGCGTCGGCGATGTGATGCTGGAGGGACGCTACTTTCCCCTCCAGGTGGCTATTGGCCCGACGCAGGACCTCTGTCTCTTTTGTTGTAACGGCCAGGTATTTCTCGGCCGCCTTGATGAGTCGCTCGCTGCTTGCGAGCGACTCAGCATAAACCACCGCGTCGATGGTGACGGTTGGGGGTCGCCTGCCATGGCTGCCAGTAGATCTCACCTCGCCTCTGGAAGCCATCTTGTGGTCAGTTCAAGCTGGAAAGGTGAGTAACGATGGCATTCCCCCATCCTTATTTAAGGTTCCCCTGGCGGGTGTTTCGATTGCCACGCGCCACCATCTCAGTGGTTGTTCACAGGAATCGAATCGGTGCGCCACCACGCCCCCCCCTCCACGTTGAGTTTCGAGGGATGGGGAACAGAACAGAGGTTCGGGAAGCAAACCGTCGAAGTTTAACGTCGTCCCAAGAGAAAATTCACGACACCCAAGGATAATTTGGATTTCGGCCAAAACTCCTTCGCGACACCCATGTTGAAAGCTCACGACACCCTAGCTTTAAGGCGACGACACCCGTGCGTCGAACTGATCACAGAGAGAACCCCCGCGACACCCCTTCTCGAATTCGGCCGAAACTCCCTCGTGACACCCCAGTTGTAAACTCACGACACCCTAGCTTTAAGGGGACGACACCCATGCATTAACAGTGAACCCACGGGTGTCGTCGCCATAAAGCTAGGGTGTCGTGAGTTTACAACTGTGGTGTCACGAGGGAGTTTCGGCCGAATTCGAGAAGGGGTGTCGCGGGGGTTCTCTCTGTGATCAGTTCGACGCACGGGTGTCGTCGCCTTAAAGCTAGGGTGTCGTGAGCTTTCAACAGGGGTGTCGCGAAGGAGTTTCGGCCGAAATCCAACTCATCCCTGGGATGTCTCGGGGATTCTCTCCGTGTTCAGTTCTAAGCACGGGTGTCGAAGCATTGATGCGAGGGTGTCGTGAGCTTTCAAGTGGGGTGTCGCGAAGGAGTTTCGGCCGAAATCCAAATCATCCTTGGGTGTCGTGAATTTTCTCTTGGGACGACGTTAAACTTACGACGGTTTGCTTCCCGAAACTGTTCTGTTCCCCATCCTCGAAACTCAACGTGGAGGGCGGGGCGTGGTGGCGCACCGATTCGATTCCTGTGAACAACCACTGAGATGGTGGCGCGTGGCAATCGAAACACCCGCCAGGGGAACCTTAAATAAGGATGGGGGAATGCCATCGTTACTCACCTTTCCAGCTTGAACTGACCACAAGATGGCTTCCAGAGGCGAGGTGAGATCTACTGGCAGCCATGGCAGCCGACGCCAACCGTCACCATCGACGCGGAGGTTTATGCTGAGTCGCACGCAATCAGCGAGCGACTCTGGCGGCCGAGGAATACCAGGATGTTTCAACAAAAGAGATAGAGGTCCTGCGTCGGGCCAATAGCCACCTGGAGGGGAAAGTAGCGTCCCTCCATCGCCAGATCGCCGACGCAGCGACCGAAGGAGACAAGCCCCAGTGAGGGCTAATGTATTTTTTTTTATAAATAAAATTAAATTTTAGTAACTTGGTTGTCGCGGGCTTTCTCGCCGTGGTCAGTTCTAAGCACGGGTGTCGTCGCATTAAGCTAGGGGTGTCGTGAGCTTTCAACAGTGGTGTCTCTAAGGAGTTTCGGCCGAAAACCAATTCTCCTAGGGTGTCATGGGGATTGTCCGTGCGGTCAGTTCTAAGCACGGGTGTCGTCGCCTTAAAGCTAGGGTGTCGTGAGCTTTCAACGTGGGTGTCTCGAAGGAGTTTCGGCCGAAATCCATTTCTACTGCTGTCGGAGGGATTCTCGCGCGGTCAGTTCTAAGCCACGGGTGTCGTAGCATTGGAGCTAGGGTGTCAGTAGATTTCAACTGGGGTGTCGTGTAGGAGTAGCTGTTCATGAATGCGTGCCTATATTTTCACAGTTGATGCTGAAAATGTAGATCGGAAAGAAGAAGATAACACTCCCGGCCGTGCAGCTTCACCCGTTCCAAATGCAGTGGATGATATTGTAGTTCCTCAAACTGGGATGGAATTCAATTCAGCCGATGATGTATATACGTTCTACAATGGATACGCGAAACGAGTTGGCTTTGGAATCACAACAGTGTGTAGCAGGGCCAACAACAAAAAACAACTTTGCTTCAAGCACCTGGCGTGTTGGAGGCAAGGAAAATCCAGAAAATCAGAGAAGAGTATGAATCATAGGGATACTGGGAAAGTTGGTTGTATGGCATCCATAAAAGCAAGACTGAATGCTACAAGTGGTAAGTGGATTTTGGATGAGGTTTCTCTAGAACATAACCATGGGCTGTCCATAACATCAGCTGGTTATCTACGGTCGCATAGGAGGATCAGCACACCAGAGAAGGCAGAGATCAGCAATTTACATGCCGTGAATGTTCCGACGACTCAGATATACTCTGCCATAGCAAGGAGAAAAGGGGGCAGAGGACAATTGGATTTCACCGAGAAGGATGCTCGTAACTTCATTAGTCGCGAACGTCAGTCTAAGCTGAAAGAAGGAGATGCTCAGTCGATGGTAATTCATTTTGCCGAAATGCAACTCAAAAATCCCAATTTCTTCTACTCCTTAGACCTCAATGATAATGGTCATCTGAGGTCTGTCTTCTGGATTCATCCAAGGTCAAGATTGGCATGCACATACTTCGGTGATGTTCTAAGCTTTGACTCAACTTACTTGACAAACAGATATCAAATGCCTTTTTGTCCATTTGTTGGGGTGAACCATCATGGACAGTCAACCTTGCTTGGATGCGCATTGTTGTCTGATGAGAGTACTGAGACATATAAATGGGTTTTTAAGACTTGGCTGGATGCAAATGGTGGTCAAGCACCTATTGCCATGATTACTGATCAAGATAAGGCAATCGAGGCTGCTGTCAAAGAAGTTTTTCCTAATACCCGACATCGATTTTGTCTTTGGCATATATTGAAGAAGATACCGGAAAAGATTGGCCACATTTGCACGGCAAATCCCAAGTTTATGGTTGATTTCGATGAGGCAATATATGATTCATTGACCATAAATTCATTCGAGGAAAGGTGGGCACATGTTATGGAGAAATATAAAGAATGCAAGTCTATAGATTGGTTCAATGTCCTATACGAATGTCGGGAAAAATGGGTCCCAGTTTACCTCAAGGATACATTCTTCGCAGGTTTGTATGTCAATGGTGGCTTTGGTTCATGATTCATTTAAACGCTTTTTTTTTTTAATTTTTGGTTGACAAAATGTTTAACAGGGATGTCATCTTCACAAAGGAGCGAGGGCATTAATCACTTCTTCGATGGGTTTATAAATTCGAAGACAACACTAACGGAGTTTATAAGTAAGTACGAAGATGCCTTGGAAAAACGATACGAGGCCGAAAATGAGGAAGATAATAGGACTTTGCAAACGATAGCTTTCCTAAAGACATCATCACCTTTTGAGAGACAAGCTGCAGGAAGGTATACACGGAGCATTTTCAAAAAATTCCAGAATGAGATCCTTGAAATGGCTGCATCAAATACAAAATTGATCAACGAAGCTGGCAACACGTGTATATATTCCGTCAAGTCGTATGAAAGGATTGAAGTCGATGGAATTGGCAAGGAGATGATCAAAGATTATATCGTGTCATACGATAGAAATATTGAGGATGTCCAATGCCAGTGCCGATCCTTTCAGTTCAAGGGGTACCAGTGTAGGCATGCCCTGTTGGTTCTTCATCAAAATGACGTATTTCGTTTACCAGATAAATACTTCTTGAAGAGATGGTGCAAGGACATGAAATACCAATTCGACGAATTCGACTGCAATACTGAGGGTTATGATAAAAGCACACGAAACTCACGGTACGCAGTGACAATTTTTTAATTGAAATGTCTTAATATTTGTTATCGTTAATATTATGTTTATGATTGTAGATATAGTTTGCTGTCTCATCGGATGACGAAGCTCGCAGAGATAGCCTCCATGTCTGAAGATGCATTTAATGTAGTGATGGATGGTCTACCGCCTCTATTCAAAACTGCCGTGGATGCCAACTGCGCAGCTAAACCACGTTCAGAGCTGGTAATTCAAGATCCTGAACAAATTAGGACGAAAGGTCGCCCGAGAGAGAACAGATTAAAGAGTGCAGTCGAGAAGAAGGCAAAAAGATCAAGGAAAAATCAGGCCAAGGAAAGAGCTGCTTCAAGTAGCAGGCAGACTTGTTTGCAGTCTATTAATACTGAAGAGGACCTGGAGATAATTGTTCCGCCGTCAGAAACTTTAATGGATGAATTTGATGCTTATGTATTGAGTCAACTTACACAAGATCATATATAAAACACGAGTGTCGTAACTTTTGAATTATGGTTGCTTGGTCGTAAATGAAATGCTCGCGAACGAGACATCTAGTTCTGGCAAACGACACCCAAGCCTTGCGCGGCGACACCCGAAGGACGAAACATACGAGACATCTTAGTTCTGGCAAACGACACCCAAGCCTTGCGTGGCGACACCCGAATGACGGAAACATACGAGACATCCTAGTTCTGGCAAACGACACCCAAGCCTTGCGCGGCGACACCCGAAGGACGGAAACATACGAGACATCCTAGTTCTGGCAAACGACACCCAAGCCTTGCGCGGCGACACCCGAAGGACGGAAACATACGAGACATCCTAGTTCTGGCAAACGACACCCAAGCCTTGCGCGACACCCGAAGGACGGAAACATACGAGACATCCTAGTTCTGGCAAACAACACCCAAGCCTTGCGCGGCGACACCCGAAACATATGAGACATCTTAGTTCTGGCAAACGACACCCAAGCCTTGCGCGGCGACACCCGAATGACGGAAACATACGAGACATCCTAGTTCTGGCAAACGACACCCAAGCCTTGCGCGGCGACACCCAAGGACGGAAACATACGAGACATCCCAATTCTCGCGAATGACTCCGAAGAAATTAGCGCGACGACACCCTAGCTCATGGAAAACGACACCCAAGTCTTGCGCGGCGACACCCGAAAGGTGGAATCCTACGAGACATCCCAAAGCTTGCGAAACGACTCCGAAGATTTTAGCTCGACGACACCCTAGCTCAAGGCAAACGACACCCTATTCTTGCGCGGCGACACCCAAAAGACGGAAACCTATGTATGTTTCCGCCTTTCGGGTGTCGCCGCGCAAAACTAGGGTGTCGTTTTCCATGAGCTAGGGTGTCATCGAGCTAATTTCTTCGGAGTCGTTTCGCAAGCTCTGGGATGTCTCATAGGATTCTGCCTTTCGGGTGTCGCCGCGCAAGACAATGGTGTCGTTTTCCATGAGCTAGGGTGTCGTCGAGCTAAAATCTTCGGAGTCGTTTCGCAAGCTCTGGGATGTCTCATAGACATTGAGGACACTCCTGCTCGCAGTGATAAAATTTTTAATATTTGCATTAAATATTAATCAGTGTTAATATGAATAATTTACATTCAATGTTCATTCAAAGACGAATACAAAAATTAAGAACATTTTTCGACAATGTCGCTAATCTTTTTGTTCAGGCCCTCTCTCAATATCGTCGCAGCTAAGTGTCGCCGATAATCTCTGACTTCCTCATCACTGAAATCCAGCTTCATATCAGGATTGTCCCGTCGAGCAAGACATTCCATGTATCTCAGACAGTACAGGCCGCAATCCAGCGATCCGCTCGGTTGGCTTGGGCAATCCGAAATATCTTCTATCGGCCACTCCATTGCTTCCTTCTTATCGCAGTAGATATGGAATATGTGGCCTAGAATTGTATGCCATTTCCTTGCATTGGCCTTGTACTTCGGGTTGCGTTTCATTGAATTCAAGTGCATGAACACCTTCCTTTCCATGTCGACAGCAACCAAATGCCAGTGCGAGTTATCAGAGTTTACAATGGTAAAAAGAAACGGAATTGGGACTTATCTTCATCCGATACATTGTCAAATATCGCAGCCCCAGATGATCCAGCAAGTTCATGCGCAGGTGATGAGGAAGTCAGACATAGAGCAGATACGAAAACTGATGCAATTATGCACTTATGATATCGGTCAGGATGCTCTGCCCAGTTTCGCATCAGAAACTCCTGGCCTTGATATACTTACATCATCTATTAATCAGATTATCTGCCATTAAACAATGGAATGTTAAACGATTAATATAATGCTCGCCTTACGCTTTTTTAATCCTCCTAACAAGCGACGGCACTCCAATTATTTCTAAGTCCCTTTTGTCATCCTTTGGCGCAGGGGTGCCAAGTTTATTATCGGATATGGACTCTTCTTTATTTTCATTCCCCTGCTCTGTTTTATCAGCCAATGAATCCCCCTCCAATATGTCCTCCTCTGATTTTGCATTCCCTGTCTCAATTGGAAACTCGGATGAATGGTCCTCCTCCATCTTCTTCTCCTCACTATTTACGTTACCAGGCTCGCGGAGGACCAACTCCAACGAATGCACCTTCTCTGTTTTCTCGTCCCCCTTGTCCTCCTCCTTTATTGCATAACTTTCCTTTCTGACCAGTGAATTGAGGAGGCTCTCAGCAATGGACAGCCTGCGCCTGACATCTTCGAGTTGATCCTTAACACACTCCAATTCATTCGTCAACTCGGCGCATCTTGCGCAGCTATCCATTGGTTGAGGGGCGCAGGTATCTGTTTGTTGAGGGGGGGACGGTTTTATCTGCTGAGGGAGAAGCCATAGCTCTTCTGGCAATGGTTCAGTAGCTCCCTCCATCTGCAACACAAGATGATAACAAATTAATATTAACTGAACATATTGACGCATTAAGTTGATAAAATGGTCAGAGCAATGGAGCTATGAAATAGATTACCAAGTCCTGAGGTTGCAAGTCGGCAACCCGAACCGATTGGATCTTAATTTGGTGGTCATACCACTTCAACAGCCGGGGCCGTTTATCAGGGTATGCTGGCTCTCGCATTGATGTATGCTCGAGGAACCACGCCTGAACATGAATTTTTTTTCGATATTAAATAAAGTAATATTACAAATAAATTTTGTCTCAACACTAATAATGTGTCTCAATAATCCTTACCACCAGTGCTGCCGAGCATCCGAACAAGGTAGGCTGCCTCCTAACTTTTTTTGCATTCTTTGAGTGCACCGGCTCCTCGGAACGCAAGCAAGCAGCTATTTCTGGGAGAGCCAGAACAATCAATTCCTTCAGTGCCGATGCCCAGTCGATGCTACCCAGTTGACTTAAATCATCCAAGTGCTGGATGAGATACCGTGGACATCTCTGATTAGACTTTGGAGCCAAAAACATGGCCAACATGTATGCGATCCAAAGTCGGACGGTGTCCTCGACATCCTCCTGTACTTTAGATGGTCGGAGTTGAAATATCAACTTCTCCAAACCTTCTTGGCGAAGATCTAAACCCTGGCCAAACCGTCTGAACAAACTTCCGTTGAACATTTGGCTGGACGTGTCGATCTTCTTCCCATGAGCTGGAAGTCCAAGAATGAGTGCGACTTCGTCGGCACTGAATAGAACTCGTTTTCCGCAAAACATGAACTCGTCGCCTCCATTGTGACATCTTATGATGTCTGCTAGCAGTCGCCCGTCGACTGTGAACGTCTGCATGTCGACGAAGGCACCAAATGGTGTCCTTCGAATCAGTTTTGTATGACGTCTAGAGAACCCCATCCTCCAAACCTTCTGAACGTATACTGCCGGCCTGCAGCTATTCTTGAACAGCTGGGAAGCCTTCACTGGGGGACTGGAACAATTTTATTGTCAACGGAAACAGGGGGTAAGACAGAAGACATACATGTCATGAAATTTTAATATAGAATGTCGTAATATTTCATATAGTGCTAAACATACCCGAAGGAGCCGCATCCTCAGTCGAACGAAGTACCAGGTCCTTGCATTTTTCCGCCATTTTCTCTGTCTGCTTCTTCTTTGTTCGCGGTCTTCGTGCACAAACGAAAGCACTCATCTCCATGAATGACGTATTCGGAAGAATGAACTATGGAACAAGTTCAGGAGGGAAAAGGAGACCAGTGCCTTCTCGAGCAAGAGACGAAGGATGGCTTCTTGAGCAAAAGATGGCTTCTCGGGCAACAGACGATTGATTCTAGGGTTTATGCCGACCTAAGAGAAATACGAAAGGACACCCGGATCGCCACGATCACATCAATGAGACCCGCGAACCCATAGGAACTGCCCACGTTTACAAACTTTTCTCGGAAATATGGCATGGCTCATGGCTCAGTGACTAGGGTGTCGTCGAATTAGTACTACGGTGACGTCAAATTCCCGCCTTGTTAAAGCACGGGTGTCGTCTCGTTAGAGCTAGGGTGTCGTGAGATTTCAACTGGGGTGTCGCGTTTGATTTTCTGCCGAATTCAATTAGGGTGTCGCCGATTTCTCTGTATGTGGTCATTTATAAGACGGGTGTCGTCGCCCTAGAGCTAGGGTGTCGTGGGATTTCAACAGGGGTGTCGCGAAGGATTAACGGCCGAATTCGAACTAGGGTGTCTCTGGGATTATCTCCGTGGTCTGTTTAAAGAACGGGTGTCGTCTCCCTAGAGCTAGGGGTCGTGGGAGCGTGTCGTGAGATTTCAAATGGGGTGTCGCGATTGAATTTCTGCCGAATTCAATTAGGGTGTCGCCGGGTTCTCTCTATGTGGTCATTTATAAGCACGGGTGTCGTCTCGTTAGAGCTAGGGTGTCGTGAGATTTCAACTGGGGTGTCGCGATTGATTTTCTGCCGAATTCAATTAGGGTGTCGCCGGTTCTCTCTATGTGGTCATGTTAAAGAACGGGTGTCGTCTCGTTAGAGCTAGGGTGTCGTGGGATTTCAACTACGGTGTCGCGAAGGATTAACGGCAGAATTCGAAGTAGGGTGTCGCCGGATTCTCTCTAGGTGGTCATTTATAAGACGGGTGTCGTCGCCCCAGAGCTAGGGTGTCGTGCGATTTCAACTGGGGTGTCGCGATTGATTTCTGCCGAATTCAATTAGGGTGTCGCCGTTCTCTCTATGTGGTCATGTTAAAGAACGGGTGTCGTCTCGTTAGAGCTAGGGTGTCGTGGGATTTCAACTGGGGTGTCGCGATTGATTTTCTGCCGAATTCAATTAGGGTGTCGCTGAGTTCTCTCTATGTGGTCATTTAAAGAACGGGTGTCGTCTCGTTAGAGCTAGGGTGTCGTGGGATTTCAACTACGGTGTCGCGAAGGATTAACGGCAGAATTCGAAGTAGGGTGTCGCCGGGTTCTCTCTAGGTGGTCATTTATAAGACGGGTGTCGTCGCCCCAGAGCTAGGGTGTCAGATTTCAACTGGGGTATCGCGATTGATTTTCTGCCGAATTCAATTAGGGTAGTGCCGGGTTCTCTCTATGTGCACATTTATAAGACGGGTGTCGTCGCCCTAAAGCTAGGGTGTCGTGGGATTTCGTCTGGGGTGTCGCGAAGGACTTACGGCCGAATTCGAACTAGGGTGTCGCGGGGATTATCTCCGTGGTCTCTTGTTCAATCACGGGTGTCATCTCCTTAGAGCTAGGGTGTCGTGAGATTTCAACAGGGGTGTCGCGATTGATTTTCTGCCGAATTCAATTAGGGTGTCGCCGGGTTCTCTCTATGTGCACATTTATGAGACGGGTGTCGTCGCCCTAAAGCTAGGGTGTCGTGGGATTTCGTCTGGGGTGTCGCGAAGGACTTACGGCCGACTTCGAACTAGGGTGTCACGGGGATTATCTCCGTGGTCTCTTGTTCAATCACGGGTGTCGTCTCGTTAGAGCTAGGGTGTCGTGAGATTTCAACAGGGGTGTTGCGATTGATTTTCTGCCGAATTCAATTAGGGTGTCGCCGGGTTCTCTCTATGTGCACATTTATAAGACGGGTGTCGTCGCCCTAAAGCTAGGGTGTCGTGGGATTTCGTCTGGGGTGTCGCGAAGGACTTACGGCCGACTTCGAACTAGGGTGTCGCGGGGATTCCTTACCATCCGGACTCTCAGAGCGAGGGGGGGGGGCGAAAGAAAGAGAGTTATTCTAGCACAGATGAAATTCAGTTGAGCACGAACATACGCCCTCGACGTTCGCTTCTCTCTCTGAATTCGGCCAGGTCTGGCATTCCCAAGCAGATGGAGGAAAAAAGGAGCTTTTTAAAAGCAATTGACGAAGAGATAACAAAGCTTTTACAGACCTGGCCGAATTCAGAGAGAGAAGCGAACGTCTACGTGAGGTTTTGGCAAGAAAAATCTCATTGGATAAAGCGAGGGCGTAGGTTCGTGCTCAGAGATGAAATCCAACATAAATTGGCGCTAGGATGGAGGGAAAGGGCCGCATTAAAAGAGTTACTTACAAAACAGTTATGACTCTCAGAGTGTCATAACTATTTCGTTCTAAGGTAGTTACCCCCGCATTAAACGCATTAACCAACTCTAACCAGAAAAAAACTGTTGATGTAATAAAGAAGTGGGAAGAAAGAGTGTGTACACCAGTGCTGCGGATGAGATTTCCTCCAGAAGTTTTTTTACACATACTCCAGTATCCAGGTTTTCCAGCTTCGAAGCTGAAGTATTTTCTTTCTACCGGGGAAGAAACAGAGTTCTTCTTGCACAGATGACATAAAACGTAAAATGGCGCCATGAAGGAGCGAAAGGGCATTTTCGTCCGCACGAAAATTTAAAAAAAAAGCGAACAGCATTAAATGTCCGTTACGTTCAGAACGTTACGTCAAAGCCCAGCCATACCGCCTGTCAGGTCATCCACGTTGGATCCACGTGGACCAATCAGAAGACGCGGTGCAGCCCACGTCAGCGTTGCTGCACCGGGGCCGGTGTACAAAATGTTTTCCTAGGATTATACGGGGCAAGACACGGGGTTTAGTCCCACCTCGAACGCGCGTTAGGGGTTATTTATTTATTTATTTGCTTTTAAACTGGAGGACGTTACAATTATAAATACTGCAATAAAATTACTGGCACTCAAAGCGTGCCTGCAATGACAATTTTATCTTCTCCGCTGGGTTCTGCTGCTTCGACAGCGAATCAGTATCTAATTTTTATTTATATCTTACTTTTTTTAGCATATTTTATTTTCTAATATATCTGGATTGATTTACACGAAACTTATGTGATCGCCTTTGTTTGTAACTAAAAAAAAAATCACAATTATATACTGTATTTGAATAAAAATTTCTTAAATTTTATAATTAAAATTCCAGGCACAATTAACCGCACTCTCAATTGCAACAGAATTGAAAGAATTATCAAAATTTAATATTCTATATTTTAATAAACAAATATATATTAATTTTTTAATAAATATATTATAATACATATAATTACTATGTCAGATAAATTTAATAATATCATGATGATAACATAAATTTTATTATAATACTAATTGTATAATTATTATTTAATCTATAAATTACAGTCAATAGCATAATGATATTTTTTTTTTTTGAAAAAGGCGGGTGATCACACTAAACGAGTGTGAGTCAACCCGGATACATCAGAAAGTAAAATTTGCTTTAAAACAATGAGACAGGGGTCACCCTGCTTCCAGACCCAAAAACCAGAATGATAGGCGACAGCTGTAGCAACCCAATCCGTCACCGCATTAGCTTTCCGGTAGACATGCCTGATCTTGAATGACTGAACCTCCCAAAGGGTAGCCCAAATATCATGAAGTAAAGGGTTGGCAGAAATGTGCTCACAAGAATCCTTCCGAATCCAGCGGATGACCATGGTGGAGTCGCCCTCTATAAGAAGGCACTGGCAGTGGAGGATCCTGGTGGCATAAGAAATACCAGCCCATGCAACATAAAGATCTGCCAGAGGAACTGAAGAGTCTAGAAGGCCAAACCCACCAGCCGCCAACAACACTCCATCAGTCCCACGGATAATAAAAGCTGATCCAGCTCTTCTTCCCTAAACACTCCCATCAAAATTGATCTTGACAAACCCTAGAGGGGGGGCTCCCAAGCTATGAAGACCGTGTGACGGTACGCTGCCGAGGCAGCAGAGGAGCCCCAGTGGCCAGAGCTGACAGAAGCAAAAGCAGACCCATGGAGAGCGCATTCTTCAGAGAAAGAAACAGCTTTCCTCACAACCCTTCGGGGGGAGACAACCTCATCAGTGAAAATCATCAGGTTACGTGAAAGCTAGATCTGGTATGCCGTGCCAGCCCAGAGAGCGCCCTGCTATTGGGATCTCCTCCGAATGTCCCTCAAGATATGAATCCTTCGAGACCCATCAATAGCCACTGTAGGGTGGTAATCGATCATTCGCCAAATCTGACTCACTCTAGGGCAGCTGAAAATGGCATGATCAGTGGTCTCCTCCTCCAGACCACATAGTGGGCAGGTGGCCTGAATGGGCATTCCCCTCGCAGCAAGTAAGAAATAAGTGGGAAGGCAATCCCACGCTAGCTTCCAGATAAAAAGTTGAACTCTGGGATGAATAGGAAGTCTCCATATCCATGTTGCATCCAACGTGTGCTGCGAATGAGGCCTGTAAATCTTCATTAGATCCCTGATAGGCGCACTAGAGAGACATAATCTCTTTTATAATCTGGTATCTGATGATTGCCCCGGTATGATCGGAATAGAAAGAACCCTATGAGCTAAGTCCTTCCCAAAGAACCGGGACACCGTGGGCAAGTGCCAAAAAGTGTGATCCTGAGAGATTAGCTCTATAACTCTCGTGCTGCTGGAAACATCTGTGCTGATATAGGTAGGCCAAAGCGAAAGGGGGAGCTCAGCAATCCACGTGTCCTGAATGACATCAACTGAAGATCCGTCACCAATCATCCATGAGATGTTACTCAAGACCATCGGAGCATGCCGGCAGACCTCCTTCCAAAAAGATGAGTAACCACGGATGGACTAAAAGTCTGAAGAAGAGGTCCAGGCTCCATATCGGGCCCGCATGAAGGAGCTCCAGAAGCAATGCGGATCCAAGAGGAACCGCATAGCATGCCTAGCAATCAACGCCTCTCTTCTGACTAACAAAGACTGGATCCCAAGGCTACCTTCAGAGATAGGCAAACAAACAGTGTCCCAAGCCAACAGATGGATACCATGGCCCCCCTACCTAGACGCCCAAAGAAAATCTCTAAAGCATCTCTCTATTCTCCTCAGACAAGTCTTAGGGACATCAACATTAGAGAGAAGATAAAGAGGGAGAGAGGTGAAGACCGACCGAAGAAGGGTGATCCTAGCCATCATAGATAATCCCATGACCTGCCAACCATCAAGCCGGTCACGAACCCGTTGCTCCAAATCCATATAATCTCTACATCGTGGCTGTCTGCCCGTAATAGGAACTCTGAGATAAGATAGCCGGTCAGTCTGAGTAGTAATGCCCAGAGTAAAAAGGATAGCCTCTCTCATGATAGCAGTCGTCTTCGGACTAAAGCAGATCATGGACTTATGAAGATTAACTCTCTGACCAGAAGCCTGACAGTAACGCTGGATAATGGAAGCCAGGGTCGCCGCGTTGTGAATGGTGGCCTAACCCAATAGGATGCAATCATCTGCAAATAAAAGATGAGAGACTGAGGGGCCCTGGGGAGCTGCCATAAAGGGGGCAATGTGACAATCGGCCTGAGCCCGAATGAGAGCACACGAAAGGTCATCGGCAACAAGTATGAATAGGAAAGGGGATAGGGGGCATCCCTGATGCAGCCCAACAGCAGAATGGAAGAAATCTATCGGACCACCGTTAATAATAAGAGAGAAAGATGGCTTATGAATGCAGGCCATGATCCAATCAATAAAACGACCATCAAACCCAAACTCAAGAAGAGTACGGTACAGAAAATCCCAACTTTCATACGCTCGCTCCATTTCAAGCTTGACAGCCATAAGACACTGTCGGGCAGAAGATCTGTGGAGGTCGTGCATAAATTCCTGAGCTATAAAGATATTGTCAGTAATGCAGCGACCTCTGATAAAAGCACCCTGCTCAACAGAAATGAGGCGAGGAATCACATTCTGCATGCGGGTGACAATAATACACGCACAGACCTTATATAATATAGTGCAAAGACTGATAGGCCGAAAGTGCTGAGGGGAGGAAGCATTAGGGCGCTTGGGCACAAGAATGATGAAAGTCTGATTCCAATCAGCAGGATGGACTTACTAAGAAAGACACTCTGGATTATTACACCAAGTGAATTGGGATCCCGAGAACCACAGATCAAGCAGCCAGCATCAGAAATGAAATCCCTGAACTCCAATATGTCCGCTGAAACCCTGAACTGTCTGCCCCCTTTTTTCTCATTAGCCCCAGCAATACAATTGAAATCTCCTACAACAAGGGCCGGAATTCCCTGGGCAAGCAGAGAGTGAATCTCAGACCAAAGGATGCATCTCTTCCGAAAATCAGTGCTAGCATAAATGCCTGAGAGGAGCCAAGGGGCAGAAGATCCCTCAGATATAACAAGGCCAACTAGCTGACTACATCGGTGGAAGGCATCAACCCTAATAGAGGTATGCCGCCACAAAGCCAGAATACCTCTAGAAAGCTCCGCAGACTCCACAGCGTAAGAAGACCAAGTTCTGGAGACTTGTCTCTTAAACCGAGCAAGGCTGTCACCCGAAAGTCGGGTTTCCACAAGAACACATATATCAAAATTATGTATCTGCATTAGTCTACCAAAAGAGGAGCGAAATGAAGGTTTTTGAGCTCCTCTGACATTCTATATAAGAATCTTCATTACATAGATGGAGGGGGTAGGGACCTAACCTGATCCTTTACCATATCAGGCATGCATCCATTAGTTGGGTTACTGCCCTGAGGAACCTGCATAGAGCAGGCTGCATCTCGAGAGTCCTGCGCTTGCCTCGAAATGGCATCCTTAAGGCTGACAACAACTGAGTCATGATCATTCCCCTCCAAATCATTTGGCTGGGCATATTCACAAGTAGGCTGAGCACCCTTATCAGACAGGGTCACACAGGGTAGAGCCGCTGCAGGACTAGCTGAAAAGGTAAATTGTCCCTGAGGGATGACTGAGCCCGAAGGGATCTTTTTACCATCTTCTTATCAATTTTGGATACAACACGGTGGGATTGGGCCTCCGCCGGCCTGGCCCTCTTAGCTGGGCCAAGGTTCGCATCCTTGCAGACCGAAGGCCGACCGGCCCACTTACCTGAGCCCAACAAAGCAAAAGGATTCTCGACCTTCAGTTTTGAATTCAGATGACAAGCTAATCCCACTTTGGATGTTCTCGTCACAAGGGCACTTTCAGATTCAGCACAGCCCTAAGGAATCGGCACATCACAGTGCATACCATCCCCAATCAGAACATCTCCAAAAACCATCTTTCCCTTCTGTTTTCCAGCAGGTAGGCAACCACGATCCGCCACTGAGGTGCCAATCAGCTCCCCCCCCCCCTCAACCAGAATAGGGGGGTCAGAGCATCTCGGAGAAGAGAAAGGCAAAGGGGTCCCAACTGAAACCCCACCCTCAGCCGGCTCGGCCGTAGAAACCTTCCCCTGCTCCAAAGATGGACCATCACCAGGGGAGCGCTGAGACCGGCTGGACTTTGGAAGATTCCGACGAGCTGTCTTTTTCGAAGTTGCCACCCATCGTTGGGGACTGAGCGGGGAGGCAACCCCGGCTGAGACGAAGCTGCCTTCCTCCGAAGGTCAGCAGGAGGACCACCAGGAGGACGACGCTGCCACAGCGCAGCCATCCAGGGGCCAAAAGAAGATCGAGCCGAGGAGGGTTCTGCATCCGATAGCCGAGAGCAGGAGCCATGAAGATGAATACCCCATAACTGGAACAAATTCCCTCCACATGTTCATAGACAAATTGCTGCCAGAATGGAGCTTGATTACCTCTCACCCTAGCTCCCAGACGGAGAGGTCTTCCCAGATCAATGCTCACACAGGCTCTTGCGAAACCTCCCCTGATTTTCTCCTTAGTTGGAACATCGGAGGCGACGAATCGGCCAGCTGGAGCAAGGATAGTTCAGAGTATATCATCGTTCCAAAATTCGATTGGTAAATTGGGTAGCCAAAGCCATAGCAAAGCCGATGGCAGAGAATCAGGCGCCGGAATGAACTGCTCTTCCCATTCCGCAGTGGCAATCGACTGGCCGTTCACAACCCATGGCCTCCCAAGCACCAGCTCCTTAGCAGTGGATTCAGAGAACCAGAAAATGTAGCACCGATGAGCAAGAGAAACAACTCCAATCTCACCAGCAACACCAGCCCTCTGAAACTCTCTGATGATGGCCTCAGGCGGAATCCATCGATGGAAGCTCCTCGCAAGGACAACATTACTCTCCCATCACCTAGCCTCAAGATCTAAGGTAGCCGGAGGAACCTGAATCACCTCCGAAAAGCTTTGTTCTAGAGTAGCAACTTCCGCCGGAGTCAGGGAAGACGAAACCCACATGAAGCGAGAGGCTGCCAAACGTCTTCCAGGATTCCGGCCTTGATAAGCTTGATCGGAGTCAGTGGATGTGGGGGGGACAGCACCCTCCATAGTTCAGAGGAATCAGATCAACAAACTGGTGAAGATTGCCGGAGAACGGAGCAGAGACAGCCGCAGTGCACCGATCTTAAAGCAGAGGAATAGACAAATAGGGAGCTTTAAGAATCGTGCCCATCAAAATCACTGTAGCAAGCACTGTAGCACAATATCGCCCACAATTCTCTGAGCATAATGATGTTTATTGGATGATAGCTGACCTGGCTTAACAAAATTAACGTGTTATAAATATTAATTGTTATTATTCACTTGATGTTCACTTTTCAATTGATATAAACATGTAACTTTTTCTCAAAAAAATTCTATCTAACGAGAAGTTTTTCATATCAAAAGTCTTTTAAGATTTTATTTTGCCATTTGAAACCTTTAGGTAGTGTTTGAAATAGAGGATAAGAGTGGATATCCAGGGGATATCCCCTCTTATTCCCAAAAGCCATAACTATAAGGGATAGCTGGGAATAAAGTTAACCAAAGGGATAATCCATGGTTAATCATGGTTAACCATGAGATATCCCCTCAATTTATTTCCTAGAGAATGCAGGAATAGCTAGCTGGTTATCCCTCCAAATAAAAGTAAAAAAAAGTTATCCTATGGATTTACCTTTTTGCATTTGATATGATCAATGGGATAGTCAAGGAATATCCCTAGGGATAGCCAGGGGACAAACTCTATCCCGTGAACTTATCCATGGATAATATTTTTTCTATCAAACACTACCTGATGGGGCCAATTGACCCCATGAAAAATAAAATTTTTTGGACGGCCCCAAAGGCCGGCGGCTCCAAGGCCGACGGCTCCAAGACCGACGGCCCCAAAGGCTGACACCCGACGGCCCCAAAGGCCGACACCCGACACCCAACGGCCCCAAAGGCCGACGGCTCCAAGACCGACGGCTCCCGACGGCCCCAAAGGCCGACGGCTCCAAGACCGATGGCCCCAAAGGCCGACACCCGACACCCGATGGCTCCAAAGGCCGATGGCTCCAAGACCGACAGCCCCAAAGGCCGACACCCGACACCTGACGGCCCCAAAGTCCGACATCTCCAAGACCGACGGCCCCAAAGGCCGACAGCTCCAAGACCGACGGCCTCAAAGGCCGATGGCTCCAAGACCGACGGCCCCAAAGGCCGACACCCAACACCCGATGGCCCCAAAGGCCGATGGCTCCAAAGGCCGATGCCTCCAAGACCGGCGGCCCCAGCACTTCCAAGCTAGTCGGCCCCGATACTTCCCAGGCGGCCACGGCACCCCCAAGCTAGGTGGACCGGTACCTCCCAGGCGGCCCCGACATCTTCCCAGCCAGCCCCTACTTCTCCAAGCTAGTCGGCCCTGGCACTTCCCAGACGGCCACAGCACCCCAAGCTAGGCGGACCGGCACCTCCCAGGCGGCCCCGGCATCTTCCCAGGCGGCCACGGCACCCCCAAGCTAGGCGGACCGGCACCTCCCAGGCAGCCCCGACATCTTCCCAGCCGGCCCCTACTTCTCCAAGCTAGTCGGCCCCGACACTTCCCAGGCGGCCACGGCACTCCCAAGCTAGGCGGCCTGGCACTTCCCAGCCGGCCCCTACTTCTCCAAGCTAGTCGGCCCCGGCACTTCCCAGGCGGCCCCGGCACTTCCAAGCTAGGCAGCCCCGGCACTTCCCAGCCGGCCATGGCGTGTCCAAGCTAGGCGGCCCGGCACCTCCCAGGCGGCCCCGGCATCTTCCTAGCCGGCCCTCTACATCTCCAAGCAGGTCGGCCCCGACTCAGCCCCGGCATCTCCAGTTCCGCCGAGTCGGCCAAGGCGGTCCCTGGTCGGCCCGACTCGGCCCCGGCATCTCCAGTCCCGCCGAGTCAGCCAAGGCCATCCCCGGCCGGCCTGGCTCGGCCCGGCATCTCCAGTCCCGCCGAGTCAGCAAAGGCCATCCCCGGCCGACCCGACTCGGCTCCGGTGTCACCCGTTCCCACCAGATCAGCCCCAGCATGGCCCTATCAGTTCAGGGCGCCATCTCTGACGTATGCCGCCTGACAACGCTGGATCCAACAACCTACCGGTAACATCGTTGATGGGACAGAACCTACCTACCCAACAACTGATGGGACTTAACCCACCAATCGGCCCAGATTCACACAACGGCTCAGCAGACATTCTGACTTCACGAAAACCCACATGATCGTGCCAGCATCAACCCCTATAAAAGGGTAAATCACGTCGAGAACCAGGTAATGCAAGTTTACACACTTGATGCCCTAATTCTCAGAAGAACAACCCGATCCTTCTGAGATCTCTCCCTTCTCCAAGAGCTCTCTTGAGTTCCTTCTCTGCTGTGACCTCAATCACTAACTTGGCCGTCGGAGGGTCCCACGGAGACCCACTCCGGTCCTGGGACTTTTCTGCAGGTGACCTGGTGAAGAAGGAGAGCCTCCGTTCCCGACGTCCAGGAGAGGTGATCGAGCATCATCAGATTGGCGCGCCAGGAAGGGGGGGATAAGAAAAAATAGCGAACGTTCTCCCTGAGCTACATCCTTCGTCCCCTCTCTTCTTCTAGAAGCCATGGTGGTGACACGATCTCAAGATGCCTCCGTCAGCTATCCGGCGGGGCTCCTCCCGCCAGCTAGGCAGTAGGAGGCCGATCCCCCTGCTACTAACCCTTCGGTTGTGGCCCGCCGCCGGACGCCGCTGTCCAAACAGCGGAGCAGCTAGCAACCCTCTCCCAGCAAGTTCAGAATCTCACTGTCATGGTCAATGGACTCCAGCAGCAGCAGTCCGTGGCCACCCAGCACCAGACCACTCCCCCCGCCAGTCAGCAGTCGGCGAGGGGAGGCTCCCCCGGTGGGAGGCCGGTCGGCGAGAGACCAGCCGACGTCAAGCTTCCCCCAGGAAGCCTCGACGCGAGCCCTCCAACCGGCCATGGTTCCCTAACCACGGCCCCAACGAGTTTCCTCCCAAGCCACATCATCACGAGGAACCCAGGCGGAAGTCCCGACTTCCGTCTCCATCTCCTTCTGCCTCCTCTTCTTCTTCTTCCTCCTCCAAGCCATCTCGGAGGGCCCCGACAATCAACCGCTAGGCGGAGGAACGTCTGGAGGAGTACAACCGGTGCCTCGACGAGCTCGCTAAGAAGATCAACCATCAGCTGGAGGAAGAGTTCAACACTCGTCCTCCTTACACTCGCCGCATACTGGAGGAACCGGTTCCCTCCAGGTTCCGCTTCCCCCAGGTGGACCCGTATGATGGTACAACCGACCCCCTCGACCACCTCGAGAGTTACAAGGCTATGATGCAAGTCCAGGGCACCTCAGACGCCCTCCTCTGCAAGGCCTTCCCCGCAACTCTGCGGAAGGCCACCCGTGCATGGCATTCGCGCCTGTCCCCCCATAGCATATACTCCTTCCGGCAGCTGGAGAGGGCATTTTTGGCCTACTTTGACACCTGCCGCCGGATCCCAAGGGTGGCAGACAACCTCTTCTCCATCCGCCAGAAGGAAGGAGAGTCACTGCGGGACTTCGTGTCCCGATTCAAAACCGTCGTCCTCGAGGTCTACCATTTCGATGATGCGGTGGCCACCCTGGCGCTGAAGCAGGGACTCCTTTCGTCCCGCTTCACCTTCTCCCTGGATAGAAAGCCCCCGAGCTCTTACTCCGACCTCCTCCTCCGGACCCATAAGTACATCCGGGCGGATGAAGCCGACCTCACCCGTCGGGAGTCTTTGAAGAGCTCCAGCCACAAATCTGCTCGCCCTGAGCCGAGCGGACCTCCCCGACATCGCCGATCCGACCCACCTCGCCGGTCCGACAACAGGCGCCGAAGCCCTGTCCCCGATGAGAGTAAGCTCACCCCTCTCCTTGCCCCTCGATCCCACATCCTAATGGAGATCGAGGGCAAGCCCTACCTTCAACATCCTCCCCCCATGAAGAAAGGTGTACCCCGCGACAGAAGCCGCTATTGTCGATTCCACCGGGACTACGGCCACGACACCGACAGCTGCTACAGCTTGAAGCGGGCCATCGAGGAGCTCATCCAGCGGGGCTACCTCGGCAAGTACATCCAAAAGATGCCACAGCCACTGCCGGCCATCATGGGGCCTCCACCAGCTCAAGCCACCATCGACAACACTCCCACGGAGCGGACTGTTGGGATGGTATCCTGGGGATCAGCCTATACGTCCAAGCGGCCGAGGGGGGAGGAGGCACCAAATAATGTAATGCCCCGGAGGGAGACTGTTGTCCTGGAAAATGTAAACAATGAAGGCGTAGTCGTCGCTATGACGATCGCCAAACACCCTGTAAAAAGGATATTAGTTGATAGTGGCAGCTCAGCTGACATCCTTACTTACGACGCCTTTGTTCGGATGGGATTATCTTCTGACTCCCTTCAGCCCGTGGCAACCCCGCTGGTCGGATTCATCGAGATTCCGTGAGGGTTGAGAGCGAAATATCCTTGCCTGTGACAGCCGGAACCCCATCATGCCAAAGCACCGTGATCATGAAGTTCCTAGTCATGAGGGTCCCTTTGGCATACAACGCCATTCTTGGGCGTCCCGGCCTGAATCTATTGGACGCGGTTATCTCCACCCGACGTCTACTGGTGCAGTTCCCCACTGGCGCAGGAGTTGGAGAGATGCGCGGGGAGATAAGCCCAGTCTTACCTTGCTATCATACGGCGTCAAGCCCTTTGGAGGCCGACCCGGCCCTGGAGGCGTCCGATCCTAGAGATTCTGCCAAAGGAGGGGAGCCCGCCGAGCACCTCCTGACTTTCCCTCTCAAAGATGACCCAGCAAGGACCGTCCGTGTGGGCGGACTCCTTCCCCTGGAGGACCGGGAGCACCTCTTAGCCTTCCTGCGGGCTAACTCGGACGTCTTCGCCTGGTCAGCATCTGACATGCCCAGCATCCCTCCGAGGTCATCACCCACAAGCTCAACATCGACTCGCGCCACCATCCAATCCGTCAAAAGAAGAGGAGCTTTGCCCCCAACCAATAAAGGGCAATTGACGAAGAAGTCAACAAGCTGATCAGCGCCGGCCACATCCGGGAGGCGCACTACCCAAGCTGGCTGGCCAACGTAGTCATGGTGCGCAAGGCAAACGGGAGATGGAGGATCTGTATAGACTTTATCGACCTCAACAAAGCATGCCCAAAAGACAGCTTTCCCATGCCGAGAATTGATCAGCTGGTCGATTCCACCTCTGGTCACGAGCTTCTCAGCTTCATGGACGCCTTCTCCAGATATAATCAGATAAGGATGGACCCCGACGATGAGGAGCACACCTCCTTCGTGACAGAGAAAGGCATTTACTATTACAAGGTGATGCCTTTCGGCCTCAAGAATGCAGGAGCGACCTATCAAAGGCTGATGAACAAGGTGTTCCAGGACCAGCTCGATCGGAACATGGAAGTTATGTGGACGACATGCTGACAAAGAGCACCCGTACCACCGACCATATCTCCGACCTGGAAGAAACTTTTAACAACCTCCGTCGCTTCCAAGTCAAGCTGAACCCTAAGAAGTGTGCTTTTAGGGTCACGGCAGGTAAATTTCTGGGCTTTATGGTGACCCAGCGCGGAATCGAGGCGAACCCAGAGAAGATCAGTGCCATACTCGACATGAGGCCGCCGTCCAACAAGAAGGAAGTGCAACGGCTAACGGGAAGGATAGCGGCTCTGAGTCGTTTCCTCTCCAGATCGGCGGAGAGGTGCTTGCCTTTCTTTAAGGCCCTACGGAAGGTGAATGGTTTTGCGTGGACGGACGACTGCCAGGAAGCTTTCGACTGCTTAAAGGCATTCCTGTCCTCCCCACCGCTCCTCTCCAAGCCGAGAGACGGGGAGAGTCTTTTCCTTTACTTAGCCGCCACCTCAAAAGCCGTCAGCTCAGTCCTGGTGCGCCTTGATGCTGACGGAACCCAAAGGCCTGTCTACTACGTGAGTAAGGTCCTACATGATGCCGAGGTCAGGTACTCCAAAACAGAGAAAGTCATTTTCGCCTTGATAGTCTCTGCCCGGTGTCTTGCCCGTATTTCCAAGCCCATCCTATCGTGGTGCTCACGGACCAACCTCTTCGAGTCATCCTGGCCCGTCCGGATACTTCGGGCCGACTCGCCAAATGGGCCATCAAGCTAGAGAATTCGACGTCTCTTTCCAAGCACGACCGGCCTTGAAGTCCCAAGTCCTGGCCGACTTCCTGGTCGAGTGCACTTGGGCGGAAGAAGATCTCAAAGAGGTTCCTGAGGAGCAGCCCAGGCCCAAGACGAGTGGTGATGGAGAGACCTGGATCCTCCATGTGGACGGCGCATCGAATTCTCAAGGGAGTGGCGCCGGCCTCATTCTTGCCGGGCCGGAAGGAGAAAAAACCGAGTGTGCCCTGAGGTTTCTTTTCGAAGCCACCAACAATCAAGCGGAGTACGAAGCCTGCTGGCCGGATTAAGGCTAGCCCAGGAGATTGGAGCAAAGCACCTCAGAGCTTATATAGACTCGCAACTCGTCTCCGGCAAATCAACGGAGAGTATGAGGCGCGCGACCCTGTTATGGCGCAATATCTGAAAAAGGTTCAACTCTTGACCTCCCCACTACCCTACTTCAGTATCAGTTACATCCTCCGAAGTGAAAACACCAAGGCCGACGTCCTCTCTCGACTGGCTACCTCCGCCGACGGCTTGGCAAGGGACGCCTACATTAAATATCTAGAAAGGCCCAGCATAGAGGACGGGGAGGAAGTCCTCCCGCTCACCCCAGAACCTACATAGATGGACGCCTATGTCTGCTACCCCACCGACGGCACCCTCCCTGACGACTGCAACGAAGCCAGATTGCTCAAGTCGAGGGCCTCCAAGTTCATCCTCCTCAACGGGCGCCTATACAGAAGGTCATTCTCCTACCCGTTGCTTAAGTGCGTAGGCCCCACCGATGCCGACTACATCCTCAGAGAAATCCACGAAGGCATTTGTGGGAACCATCTGGGGGGCAGATCCTTAGCCCAGAAGGCTCTCCGTCAGGGGTACTTCTGGCTCACTATGAAGGAGGACGCAGCCAAGCTAGTTCAAAGGTGTGACGGCTGCCAGCGCCACGCGCACATCCAGCATCAGCCGCCTGGCCCACTGAGCCCGCTCTCGGCTCCGTGGCCCTTTGCCAGTGGGGAATGGACATCCTCGGGCCATTCCCCCAGCTTCAGGGCAGCGGAGATTCTTGTTAGTCGCCATCGACTATTTCACCAAGTGGGTCGAGGTCGAGGCGTTGGCCAAAATCACTGAGAGCAAAGTTAAGGCTTTCTTCTGGAAGTCGATCATATGTCATTTTGGCTTGCCTCATACCCTCGTCACGGACAACGGCCGCCAATTCAACAACGAGGCGTTCAAAGCCTTCTGTGAGGAGCTAGGTATTCACCACCGATTCACCTCTTTCGGCCACCCCCAGGCCAACGGGGAGGCTGAGGTCATGAACCGCACCATCCTCAGAGGGCTCAGGACTCGCCTAGACGGTTCCAAGGGATGCTGGGTAGAAGAGCTCCCCAGTGTGATATGGGCTTACCACACAACTCCCAGAGCCCCGACGGGTGAAACTCCTTTCAGCCTCTCCTTCGGATCCGAGGCCGTCATCCCCATCGAGATCGGATTGCCCAGTCCACGTGTGGAGTCCTTCAGTGAGGAAGGCAACTCCGCACTGAATCGGGCCAACCTAGACTTCATCGACGAGGCGCATGACAGAGCGAGACTGCGCATGGTGACCTTTCGCCAGCGAGCGGCCAAGTACTACAACGCCGGGTTCATCCCAAGGTTTTTCCGCGGAGACTTGGTGCTACGAAAGGCCGAGGTATCCAAGCCTACCGAGGGGGGCAAGCTATCCCCTAACTGGGAAGGTCCCTACTGCGTTGCCAAGGCGTTCCATCGGGGGGCATACAAACTAGAAGAGCTCGACGGGAAGCCCATTCCACGTACCTGGAATGCGGACAACCTACGTCGATATTACCAATGATGTACTCCCAGAAGCATAAGTAATAAAAGGCCCCTTCTGACGACATAGCTTGTCCTCCCTTGCGCCAAGTCTCTCAAAAGGAGCTCACTTTCATCGCGGCCCACGGGACACCACTCGGCCCGGCACGGCGGTGCCCCCGAGTAGGTTAAGACCCTAAAGGCTCCGTACCCGGCTGAATCGCCACTTAGGCGGCACACAAACCCCAGGTTGGTTCAAAAGGAGCTCACTGGCATCACGGCCTACGGGACACCACTCGGCCCCAGCACGGCGGTGCCCCCGAGTCGGTTAAGACCCTAAAGGCTCCGTACACGGCTGAGTCGCCACTTGGGCGGCACACAAACCCCCAGGTTGGTTCCAAAGGAGCTCACTGGCATCGCGGCCCATGGGACACCACTGGGCCCCAGCACGGCGGTGCCCCCGAGTCGGTTAAGACCCTAAAGGCTCCGTACCGACTGAGTCGCTACTTGGGCGGCACACAAACCCCCAGGTTGGTTCAAAAGGAGCTCACTAGCATCGTAGCCCACGGAACACCACTCGGCCCCGGCACGGCAGTGCCCCCGAGTCGGTTAAGACCCTAAAGGCTCCGTACCCGGCTGAGTCGCCACTTGGGCGGCACACAAACTCCCAGGTTGGTTCAAAAGGAGCTCACTGGCATCGCGGTCCATGGGACACCACTCGGCCCGGCACGGCGGTGCCCCCGAGTCGGTTAAGACCCTAAAGGCTCTGTACTCGCTGAGTCGCCACTTGGGCAGCACACAAACCCCAGGTTGGTTCAAAAGGAGCTCACTGGCATGCGGCCCATGGGACACCACTCGGCCCCGGCACGGCGGTGCCCCCGAGTCGGTTAAGACCCTAAAGACTCTGTACCCGGCTGAGTCGCCACTTGGGCGGCACACAAACCCCAGGTTGGTTCAAAAGGAGTTCACTGGCAAATCGGCCCATGGGACACCACTCGGCCCCGGCACAGCGGTGCCCTCGAGTCGGTTAAGACCCTAAAGGCTCCGTACCCGACTGAGTCGCTACTTGGGCGGCACACAAACCCCCAGGTTGGTTCAAAAGGAGCTCACTGGCATCGTAGCCCACGAGACACCACTCGGCTCCAGCACGGCGGTGCCCCCGAGTCGGTTAAGACCCTAAAGGCTCTGTACCCGGCTGAGTCGCTACTTGGACGGCACACAAACCCCCAGGTTGGTTCAAAAGGAGCTCACTGGCATAGCGGCCCACGGGACTCCACTCGGCCCCGACACGGCGGTGCCCCCGAGTAGGTTAAGACCCTAAAGGCTCTGTACCCGCTGAGTCACCCCTCGCAGTGGTTCCCATACCCCCGAGGCGGTTAAAAAGGAACCTAATGACTCTCAGCTCTCAGGTCACCCTCCGGGGTTCAAAAGACTTCCAGACTCCGCATTGGGAGAGGATTACTAGCTGCCCTCAGCTAGCCAAAGAAGGCACGCAGACGTCCATCCAAGGCAGCGCAAGAGGAAAGAGTTTTTCCCACCCAGAAGGAATCATAGTTAAAGCCAACACGAAAGAGCAGATGTCAAGGTAAAAGTTCTACACTCCTTTCGCTTAGCTGATGCGGGGCACGCAAGCTCAAGGAGTGTGGGGGGCATTTGATGGGGCCAGTTGACCCCATGAAAAATAAAATTTTTTGAACGGCCCCAAAGGCCGGCGGCTCCAAGGCCGACGGTTCCAAGACCGACGGCCCCAAAGGCCGACACCCGACACCCGACGGCCCCAAAGGCCGACGGCTCTAAGACCGACGGCCCCAAAGGCCGACGGCTACAAGACCGACGGCCCCAAAGGCCGACACCCGACGGCCCCAAAGGCCGATGGCTCCAAGACCGATGGCTCCAAAGGCCGACACCCGACACCCGACGGCCCCAAAGGCCGACATCTCCAAGACCGACGGCCCCAAAGGCCGACAGCTTCAAAACCAGACCGACGGCCCTAAAGGCCGACGGCTCCAAGACCGACGGCCCCAAAGGCCGACACCCGACACCCGACGGCCCCAAAGGCCAATGGCTCCAAAGGCCGATGCCTCCAAGACCGACGGCCCCAGCACTTCCAAGCTAGTCGGCCCCGGGTACTTCCCAGGCGGCCACGACACTTCCAAGGCGGCCACGGCACCCCAAGCTAGGCGGACCGGTACCTCCCAGGCGGCCCCGACATCTTCCTAGCCGGCCCCTACTTCTCCAAGCTAGTCGGCCTCGACACTTCCCAGGCGGCCACGACACCCCCAAGCTAGGCGGACCGGCACCTCCCAGGCAGCCCCAGCATCTTCCCAGGCGGCCACGGCACCCCCAAGCTAGGCAGACCGACACCTCCCAGGCAGCCCCGGCATCTTCCCAGTCGGCCCCTACTTCTCCAAGCTAGTCGGCCCCGGCACTTCCCAGGCGCCACGGCACTCCCAAGCTAGGCGGCCCGGCACTTCCAGCCTGCCCCTACTTCTCCAAGCTAGTCGGCCCCGGCACTTCCCAGGCGGCCCCGGCACTTCCAAGCTAGGCGGCCCCGGCACTTCCTAGCCGGCCACGGCGTGTCCAAGCTAGGCGGCCCGGCACCTCCCAGGCGGCCCCGACATCTTCCTAGCCGGCCCCTACATCTCCAAAGGTCGGCCCCGACTCGGCCCCGGCGTCTTTAGTCCCGCCGAGTCGGCCAAGGCCGTCCCCGACCGGCCCGACTCGGCCCGGCGTCTCCAGTCCCGCCGAGTTGGCCAAAGCCATCCCGGCCGGCCCGACTCGGCCCCGGCGTCTCCAGCCCCGCTGAGTCGGCCAAGGCCATCCCCGGTCGGCCGACTCGGCCCCGGCGTCTCCAGTCCCATGGAGTCGGCCAAGGCCATCCCCGGCCGGCCCGACTCGGCCCCGGCGTCTTCCGTTCCCACCAGATCAGCCCCAGCATGGCCCTATCAGTTCAGGGCGCCATCTCTGACGTGCGCCGCCTGATAACGCTGGATCCAACAACCTACCGGTAACGTCGTTGATGGGACAAACCTACCTACCCAACAACTGATGGCACTACAAGAAAAATGACTTTTACCTATGATTTTTTTGTAGGGAAATATAAGAAATCGTAGGGAAAGCCTTTCCCTACGATTTTTGTCGTAGGCAAAAGCTGAAAAAAGTCGTAGGCATAGGTGCGTCGGGAAAGCCTTTGCCTATGACTTTCAAACTCGTAGGCAAAGAGCAGACCTTTTCCCTATGATTTTTTTCGTAGGGAAATGTTCATATTTCGTAGGGAAAGAGTGACCAGAATTTGAAATTTGAATTTAAATTTTAAAAACTTTTGCCTACGAAAAAAAAATCGTAGGGAAAACTAAAAATATTTTTTTATTTACATCTTTCCCTACGATTTTAAGAAAAATAGGAAAAGTTGGCTAATAAATTTTTTTAATAATTTCTTTCCCTACGAAAAATCCTTAAATCGTAGGGAAAAATAAAAAAATTAATTTTTTATCTACATCTTTCCCTAGGAATTTGTTGAAAATCATAGGAAAAAGTTGACTAGTAATAATTTTAATGATTCCTTTCCCTACGAAAACTTCAAAATCGTAGAAAAAATCAAAAAATTTATTTTTTTATCTACATCTTTCCCTACGAATTTTTTGAAAATCATAGGGAAAAGTTGACTAGTAATAATTTTTATGATTCCTTTCCCTACGAAAAACCTCAAAATCGTAGGGAAAAATCAAAAATATTTTTATCTATATCTTTCCCTACAAAAACCTCAACATGGTAGGAAAAAGTTGGATAATAATATTTTTTAATTTTTAATGATTTTTTAAATTATTATTTTAAATCATTTTTACCTGCAAAAATAAATTAAATTATAGAAAAAAAATAAAAATAAAAATTTTTTCTTTTATTTCCTACAAAATGTCTAAAATCATATAGAAAAGTTATATTTATTCTATTTTAAATTATTTAATTTTTTAAAATTATATTTTTATTTTAAATTTTTAATATTTTGCTTATTTTATTTAAATAAAATAAATTTGTTTGATTCATATTTTTTTTAAATATTAAAAACCGTATCAATAAAAATAATGATTCTTTACCAACAATATCCATTACATATACATCATTTTTACACAATGGCAACAAAAGATAAACATCAAAATAACTAATAATGAAAGTCAATAGTCCATATCAATTATAATATCCATAAATGTTCCAATAAGACATTTCTATTCCAATAAGACATCATCGCAGACCTTTCATGCCAAAATACTTTGCATCATTGCAGACCTCATGCCAAAATACACTTTGCATCATTGCAAACCTCTCATACCAAAATACACTTTGCTCACTTTTCTTGGAAGATCCTTCTAGTGTGCTTCTGATGACTGGTGGTATATTGAGTCTAATGCAAAATAAAAATATGAGCAAACATCAAAACAAATCAAATCTCAAAATGTAAACAAACAAATTATGCTATGGTTACCTTTTCCCACCACTCTGCCTTCCTTCATCAAATCTCAAAATGTAAACACATTCATGCGCAAGGATACCTGATACATAAAGTTTCAGCAGTTTCAACAGCAACAAAACTAAACTAAAGAAATTGAGGATACATGATACATAAAGTTTCAGCAGTTTCAAACAAACTAAACTAAACTAAAGAAATTAAGGATACCTGATACATAGAGTTTCAGCAGTTTCAACAACTAAACTAAACTAAAGAAATTGAGGATACTTGATACATAAAGTTTCATATAAATGAATGGCATCCTCTAGGCATATGAATATTTGCATCAAGATATCAAAGGAATTAACTACATGCTCATATAAATTTTCCACATTATATGTTAAGGGAGAATGAAAAAAGAAATTGAGAATACATGATACATAAAGTTGTAGCAGTTTCAACAACAGCTAAACTAAACTAAAAAAATTGAGGATACCTGATACATAAAGTTTTAGCAGTTTCAGTAGCAACTAAACTAAACTAAAGAAATTGAGGATACCTAAAACATAAAGTTTCAACCGTTTCAACGGCAACTAAACTAAACTAAAGAAATTGAAGATACCTGATACATAAAGTTTCATATAAATGAATGGCATCCTCTGAGCATATGAATATCTGCATCAAGATATCAAGGGAATTAACTACATGCTCATATGAATTTTCCACATTATATGTTAAGGAAGAATGAAAAAAGAAACTGAGAATACCTGATACAAAGTTTCAGTAGTTTCAACAGCAACTAAACTAAACTAAAGAAACTAAGAATACCTGATACATGCTCATATGAATTACAATAACAATTACAATATCCTTAACTAACATAAAACATACTACTGTGAAGACGGAAGCGGAGGCGGAGGTGAAGGAGGTGACAATGAATGTTGTGAAGGCAGTATAGTGTTAGCTGAAGTCGATGCTGAACTTGATGGTATATTAGTTATGGAAGGAATAGGAACACTAAACCCAGCAGCAACAAGTGTAGCAATTAATCCTTGAATTATTTGTTCCTGACGCATAACTTGCTCACGCAGAGCTTCATCACCCGGAATCGAATGTGATGCATCCCAACTAGAGGTAGAGGCAAAATTCTTCTGTCGAGGTCTTTTTGCTGCCTTCATTCTAGGAATCGATTCCCAGCATTTGCGATAGCTCGAACGTGTGCCAAGAACGTCATCAACAATGTCACCCTCAGTAATATTTCCACTATCAGAGCCATCTTCCTGGGTGGATAACGATGTGCGGCGTTGGAGCATTTCTTCCTACAAAAGAATCACAATAAGAAAATAGCCACACAACACAACCAAAATAACATCTTAAACCAATTAGAAGTACAAAAGAAAATGTCCTCAGGACTTCACTCATGATCTGACAACACATGGAGATACTAGGTGTAGACAAGATGGCATCGTTGTTTTATTTGCTTAAGAAACATGAGTAGTCCAACAGTCATTAAAAACAACAAAAATGTCAAAGCACAAGGGTGAATTAATATAAGTGTGTGTGTGCGTGTGGAAAAACAATAGCTTAAAATGGAGCATACACTTGTTACACATACAGCAAAACCATCCTACACTAGCTTTTGAGTTCCTTTCACATCCTCGTTCCTATTTTATTGGTGAGAGGGCAGTAAGACCTACCAGAGACGTGCATGTTACATATGAGCTTACAATATTAATACTGCAATGTACCATGGGGCTTTATCTCTTCCTTGTAGGCAATTCAGGACATATAAATTCTTGAATAATCAGCATGTAATACAGTTATTCCTGTCTCTTATTTCATAGTATTTCCTTCACTGATAGGTGATAATGGAGCGCCCAAAGCTGTTGGGACCTCCAGAATTGCTGCAGAATCGCTCAAAGATCTCCTATGAGAGATCCCTCTACGAGTACTTTCTGAATCAGTCAAGAGTTCATCAAGCCATGAGGGTTTTTCATCTATGATGGACCCTTGGAATGGAAACCTAAATAGTGTGGTTTGAGGTGTGGAATCCACTGCTCGAGACAGCAAACCCCTGTTCTGAAATGGGCACCGAGGAGGGAGATTGGCTGGGCAAGACATTTCTGGATCAGGTTCGAAATGAGGAAAAGTGCCAGTGATTATTGGAACAACAGTTGGTGGAGTGGTTCTTGCATCAATTTTTGTCATTTTACTCATTTTCATACTTCAACTTAAGAGAAAGGTGCAAATTATATTTCTATAACCAGCAAAGTGCCAGATGGAGCAATAGAATAATGCAGACATTAGTTTATGAACAATAATTTTGTCTGGCAGGAAACTGGTAGAAATATTTCCCACCTCTAATTAATTATATTTCTAAATCATGAGTGGTACCCAAGAGAGTGAAGCCATGTCCAAACTATATTCCCCTTCTCTAAATCTGGCATATTTGCACCTGGCACACATACTAGGGTCATTAATATGGATTCAATAATTGATCCTTGCATGATAAAGGGTATGCACCCTTTATCTACTCAATCAGCTTAGGCAACAAGGAATCTAGGAGAACTATACATTATAAAGAAAGTAGCATCATGGCATTTAGATCATGCATGAACATTAACCTAGTAAATAATTCAGACATAATAATTGCAATATTAGTTTTGATATTTTTATATTCATATTATCCAAACAACAACAACATACATATCTTTGTTGTGCAACGCCGTTGATCCACCCATTTGATTGACTACAATGCATGTCCTTGAAGTGCTCAATAGGCTTGGGCAATTCTTTTGTCTCCTTATTCATCTGTAATAAAAGTAATATTAGAAAATATACAACCAAAGTTACATGAAAAAATAGTGGACGTAGAAAATAAATATTCATGTACCATTCTGTATCGATGTGCAATGAAAGAGCTAGAGCCATGGCAACTTTCAAACTGTCTTTTATGTACCAAAGTTACATGAAAAAATAGTGGACGTAGAAAATAAATATTCATGTACCAAAGTTACATGAAAAAATGAGCCAAAATTCTTATGCTTTCCTGATATCTTCTCTGGCAACTTTTCTAATTGTCTTAATATTATTTCACCAGTATATTGCATTGAAGGTTCCCGATAATCAGGCTCACCATTAAACTGTCTACTCTTTCTCAAAGCGATTTCATTTATGGGAAGAAAACGCCTATGTCCAATGTATGCAATTTTACTTCTTATTTTCATCGAAGGTGTTTCTTCATTACAAGTATAGCATGCTTTATATCCTTTAGTGCTCCATCCAGATATATATTGAAATGCAGGATAGTCATGAGATGAAGATGTAATAGCAGCACGCATACGAAACACTGACTTAGTATATGCATCATAAGTGTCGACACCAATCTCCCATAACATTTTCAATTCATCTAAAAGAGGCCTCATAAAAACATCAAAATCCTTGCCAGGAGCTTTAGGACCAGGGATTAATAAAGACATTATCATGTTTGTTTCTTTCATACATCTCCAAGGTGAAAAATTATAAGGCACCATAATGACTGGCCACATGCTGTATGAGTTGCTCATATTCCCATATGGATTAAATCCATCAGTTGCCAAACCCAACCGAACATTTCTAGGTTCTTGAGCAAAATCAGGATACTTTTGTCAAAATCCTTCCAAGATTCTCCATCTGCAGGATGCCTAAGTACACCTTCGTTCTTAGGACGTTCACTTTCATGCCACCTCATATCTTTTGTTGTGTGTCGTGAACTATAAAGTCGTTTTAATTGAGGAGTCAATGGAAAATACCGCAAGACTTTTATGCCACTTTTTTCCCTTTTGTGTTTCTATCGACCCAACGAGATTCTCCCTTTTGTGTTTCTATCGACCCAACGAGATTCTCCGCACACAGGACAATTTTGCATATTTGCAGTTTCTTTCCAAAATATGGCACAATCAAACTTGCATACATCGATGGCCTCATAACCTAGGCCAAGATTGCGTAATAAATTTTTGGCTTCGTAATATGAACCTGCCAACTTTGTCCCATTTGGAAATGCCTCCTTCAAAAGCTTTAAAGCATATCAAAAGACTTGTTACTCCAATTATTTAAAACTTTCAAGTGAAGAAGCTTAACTAGGAAAGTCAAGGAAGAGAAAGTTGTACACCCAGGGTACAATTCAGTTTCTATCTCTTGAAATAGCTCATCATATCGATCAACACTAGAAGTTCTTATAACTTGGGAAACATCATCAACTGTCTCACAAGGTGTTTCAAATGTACTCGGGCCAATAATATCCGCTAATACATCTAACATTTCATCACCAACATCTTCCTCAGTCACTTCCACATGTTCTGGTTGTTGAGGCTCAAAAGACTCTCCATGATAACACCATGTTCGATATGATTGTTGGAAACCCTTATCAATCAAGTGATTATAAATGACCCTTAAATTATGCCAATAAAGATTAAGACACTTTCGACATGGGCATCTCACTTTACCGTCTTCATTGACATAAGCCTTTGCCCTTGAAACAAACATCTTAACACCATCAAGATATTCCTTTGACAAACAATTTTTTATGGAAGTGCAGCTCTTATCAATTGTCATCTTGATAGATCCTGTAATTTATACACATGTAAGTAGTGTCCTAAATAAGTTTCACCTTCACTCAAATCAATTTGTATAGGAAAGTATGGTGCTACAAAAATTTAGTGCTGTTACTTGACTAACTTAAACAAGTTGATTAAAAATTTTTAAGAGACAATGACATGTGTACGAATCTTGAGCAAAGTCAGGGAATTCAAACTATAAATTATGCAAGATAATCTAAATTCAGCCATTGGTTCTTTGACACAGGAGAATCTAAGACAAAAAAACCTACATAAGGGTTTGAGAATGTTATATTAAAATGTGTGCCATGTGATTAATTAATTATTTTTATGAGAACAAGATCGATGTTTACTACGAGCAACTAGCGATCCTGGATGGCGATTGACAGTGTTGCAATTGGTGATATAATCAACCTCTAAATATCTTGAAGGATTAGGAAAATTGATCCACACAAGCATCGGAAGTATGGCTAAACATTAAGTATAGAATAAAATAAAGCCGCAGTTCCAAACACCCATGAATCTAAAATTTCGCAAGAAATCGCAAGAGAAAAAATGAAATCTAACTCTGTTCTGATGGTTGACCAAAAGAAAAACTATGAATCTAAAATTTCCACAAGAAATTGCAAGAGAAAAAATGAAATCTAACTCTGTTCCGACGCTAGACCGAAAGAAAAACTATGAATCTAAAATTTCCATAAGAAATCGCAAGAGAAAAAATCAAATCTAACTCTATTCCGACGCTAGACCGAAAGAAAAACTATGAATCTAAAATTTCTGCAAGAAATCGCAAGAGAAAAAAAAATCAAATCTAACTCTGTTCTGACGCTAGACCGAAAGAAAAACTATGAATCTAAAATTTCCGCAAGAAATCGAAAGAGAAAAAATTAAATCTAACTCTGTTCTTACGCTAGACCGAAAGAAAAACTATGAATCTAAAATTTCCGCAAGAAATCGCAAGAGAAAAAATCAAATCTAACTCTTTTCTGACGCTATACCAAAAGAAAAACTCCTCACTGATACTAAAACAAAAAATAAAACATCAACAAGGAATCATAATACCTCAGAGCCCGTGAAATCAGATCCAAAAATACTTCCAGATCACTTACAAATACCAGCTTTACGACTCCAGACACTGCAATCAAACCCAGATAGATCTTGATGAGAACTAGCTAGGGCAGAGGCTTCGAGAGAGGGGAGAGGCGTATTCGTTGGAGGGCTAGAGCGAGCTAGCTAGGGCTAAAGTGAAGGAGAAAGCGGAGAGGGCGGAAAGAGAAAGCGGAGAAGGGAGAGAACGGTTCGGCGAAGAAAGAAATTGAACAACGAAAATGGGTTTTAGCCCGTTGGCCTTCCCTTCCGTCGCATTTGATTAGATCGAGCGAAGTGACGGAACCGCTGTATCAAGAAAAAAAAACCCTTTTCCCTACATATTTAATGAAAATCGTAGGAAAAGGAGGAACGGCTATATCAAGAAAAAAAAACCCCTTTTCCCTATATATTTAATGAAAATACGTATTTCATTAAATACATATTTAATGAAAATTTATTTCATTAAAATTTATTAAATTTATTTCATTAAAATATGTATTTAATGAAAATTAAAGAAAAAAAATATTTCATTAAAATATGTATTTAATGAAAATACGTATTTCATTAAATACGTAGGAAAAGATATTATCTATAAAAAAAATCATTTCTTACTGTATAAAAAAATAAAATAAAATTTTTTTCCATAGCTTTTGCTTCCAAACCTTCTTAAAATCATTTTTTACTGTATAAAAAATAAAAATAAAAAATAATAATATTTGATTCAAATATATTTTTGTTATCAAAAATATAAAAATAAAAAAATGATGATGATCAACGATTTTTGTTCTTATAAATTTTAAAAATAAAAAAATTTATATTTTTTTAAAGAAATGACAACCATGCCAAACTACAGTTTTAGATGGATGTTCCATATTCTAACCACATGGACGACAAGGATGCTTTACTAGACGGCGGTAATAATAAGTATGCTTAGCCATTTTCATTTTGTCAGCCACTCAGATAATTGCGGGCAACATCACTATAAGGAAATAATAATTGCATATAGAATATAGCCCAACTGGATCCATCGAGATTAATTTTAATAGCAGCATGATCAAAATCGGATCTGAGACCCACGAGGTTGGATGCCGAGGTTTTTCACCTTCGGGCCTTGGAAGCTTGGATTTTGGATGGAGTATTATGGGATGGGAGGGGCATCCCATGGCCGGAATGAAGGGGCAAAGGCCGAAATTGACTGAGGCGGGGTATCACGACGGTGGGGTTCGGACTGAAGTTGGGGTTAGGATTAGTATTCGAAGGTGGATTGGGGTTAGGGTTTTTAGCGTTGACGGCAGAAGGAAGAGTGGAGGAAGGAAGGGAAAGAGAGAAAGGATCTTGGGAGACCAATTGGAGGCTTTCGAGCATTGTGGCTTTGGCAAGGCCTTGGCCTAAGTCTTCACTGGGAAAGGATTAGGTAAGCGAGCTCACGCACAAAGGGAGGCATAATGAGGAAAGTTGTGAATAATCGAAAAGGACGGGATAAGAAAAGTCTTTGTACGATAGACTCTGATGCACAAAGCGCGCAATGGGCCTCGGCCACCTCATCTGCAGCATTGAATTGAATTTAATTAAATTCAATCGATGTCCTAGAATGATATCCCTTCGTTCGCTGCATTGAAGGCATTTGATTTCTAACAACATTTTTTTTCTTTATTTTATAAAAATAGATTTTGGTTATCTTTTTTTATCTTTACAAATTACGTTTGGTAATTAAATAGAAATAAAATTTACTTTTTTTTTATATTTATTATAAAAAATATCTTTTAAAAAGATAACTAAAATATATATATACATAATAATTTTTATTTAATATTATATTGCATAATAATATTGATTATATATATATAATCTATATTATTATAATAACTTTATAACATGTTCTATATACATTATGTATTACAATATAAGATTAATAATTTATTAACAATATGATAATACATAATAAATTATAGTATACTACAATATTATAATAAGTAATTATTTTGTTATATAAAAATATTATATAATATGTTTTATTTTTATGTATATATATAAATACATATTTACTATATATATATATGTAAATAATAATATAGTATTAAAGAAACTATAGTAATATATTACTAAGAATATTATAATATAACATGTTAATGGTATAATAATAATATAATTATAAATACAGTATAAGAAATAAATAGTTTATTATATTTATAATCATTAATAATATCATATAAAATATATAATTAATATAAATATAGTAAATATAAATTTTTTTGGGAAAGGTATACAGTCTTTCCTACGATTTTCGTGAAAATCATAGGGAAAGGATTGGATTTATGAAAAAGGGGTTTCCTACGATTTTTATTAAATTCGTAGGGAAAGGTTGGCTGTCTTTCCCTACGATCTTCGTGAAAATTGTAGGTAAAAGTCTGCATTCTTTCCATGAAAGCCTTTCCCTACGATTTTTGAAAATCATAGGGAAAGACTTTTTAGAAAAATAAAAGTCTTTTCAAAAATCGTAGGGAAAGATTTTTTCAAAAAAAATTTGGAGGGAGATTTTGCCTCCAAAAATTTGTTATCCTTTCCCTACGATTTTCAAAAAATCGTAGGGAAAGATCCAGAGCCTTTCCCTACGATATTCATGAAAATCATAGGGAAAAGGTTTTCCCTACGAATTTTGTTAAATCATAGGGAAAGGCTCTAAACCTTTCCCTACGATTTTTTGAAAATCGTAGGGAAAGGTTTTAACCTTTTGACTATGGAATCTTTGCCTACGATTTTAAAAAAATCGTAGGAAAATATATCTTTTGCCTACGATTTTAAAATCGTAGGTGCAAAAATCGTAGGCAAAAGTTATTTTTCTTGTAGTGTGGGACTTAACCCACCAACCAGCCCAGATTCACGTAACGGCTCAGCAGACATTCTGACTTCACGAAAACCCACGTGATCATGCCAGCGTCAACCCCTATAAAAGAGTAAATCACGTCGAGAACCAGGTAACGCAAGTTTACACACTTGATGCCCTAATTCTCAGAAGAACAACCGATCCTTCTGAGATCTCTCCCTTCTCCAAGAGCTCTCTTGAGTTCCTTCTCTGCTGTGACCTCAGTCGCTAACTTGGCCGTCGGAGGGTCCCACCGGAGACCCACTCCGGTCCTGGTACTTTTCTGCAAGTGACCTGGTGAAGAAGAAGAGCCTCCATTCCCGATGTCCAGGAGAGGTGATCGAGCGTCATCACTACCTTAATGAGATTTATTAGTATGATTGCTGCCTTGTTCACAAATTTTTATGTTGTATTTTTAAAGGAGCAAGGTGAAGCTTGGTCAAGCTGGAGCTTGATGAAGAATGATTTGGCGTTAATTTTGAGCTTTAACTTTGGATGTAAGCTTGATTTATTTACATTATTCTAAGATCAATTTGAGTTTAATTTCAAACCAAGCCAAGTTCATAAGCTCCTGTTATGTTCCTAAGGTTTGAAAATCTTTTTCCTCCTATCTACTTCATCTCTCTTAACTCAATAGGTTTCTGGAAAGCTCTACCTTGAGTTCCTTCTTCTAAAGCTTCAGAAACAACTCAAAGCCACTAAATCAAGTCCTCATTTAGATGAAAGAATGATCACTTTGTCAATAATTGAGATTTAATCTGGAGACGTTGTCACGTTCTCCGTACACAAGTACAACAGTTAGTTCTTATCAAGGCAATGATCTTTGAGTGGAACTGAGATGTTGTTGCCTGACCTTTGCTTACAAAGCAGCGTGGAAGCATAAACAACCAACATGGTTGGCTAATCAATTTGATAAGGCTGAAACTTCTAATTAAATCAAGTTAAAACCAACTCTACATAAAATGAAACTAGGTTTAAGCGTGAAAGAAAACTTAATTTTTAGTTTCAAGCTTGATTTAAGAATTGGTTCAAATATAAATTATTGTCCAATTTGATTAACCTAAGTCATTTTTTAACTTGATTTTGAATTAGTTGAGCCAATTAGAGCCGACCGACCCACTTCATTTCATGGAAAAGACTTTGTACACCGCATTTCCGGCTTCTTATGGGATCTCCTATCGGCTTCCCTCTAAGTGGAGTCAGCTTCGTCGGTATGTATGTACTTCTGTACATGACTCAGGAGCTCGGCATAGGAGTGAGAGGCTTCTTATCGAGCATATAGGTGAAGCGGGAAGGGCAGAGTCCTCGCTTCAGGGCTAGGGTAGCCACACATCGTCGAGATAGTAAACGTCGAGGGCGACTGTCTTGAAGCAGGCCATGAAGTCTTTAAGCAATTCTTCATCCTTCTATCAGATGGAGAATAAGCTATCGGCAACCCAGAAAATCCTTCAACCAGCATCGAAATGCGCTAGGAAGGTCCTCTCCAATTGCCGGAAGAAATCGATGCTACGCGACGGTAAGCGAGAATACCAGGCACACACAAGCTTCTTGAGGGTGGCTGGCAAGGCAATGCAGAGGAGGACGTTAGTTGCCCCTTGGACTTGCATGAGAGACTTGTAGTTCTCAAGATGATCAAGCGGATCTGTGGTGCCATCATACGGGTCCAGTTAAGGAAGGCAAAACTGGGAAGGAACCAGCTCCTCCATAATGCGATGAGTGAGGGGGGACGGCTGTCGTAGTCCACCTCCGATTGGTTGGTAAGTCTTCGACTAGGTTCCTCCAATCGCCGATGGTATTCGTCAAGATGCCTCTCCGCCTGGTGATTGATGTGCTCACCAATGGACTCCTGCCTTAATGACTCAGAGAGTGAGTAAGGGAAAGGGTAACGCTGGTGGTTGTGCTTCGCTTGGGCTCCTTCCCGTATCGTTGCTTGGGAGAGGGGCTACCCAAGCGGCGGGCGGGGACCGCTGCCTCTTGGGGGCCCCGCGGCAGTGATGCTCGAGGGAAGTATGATGGTAGTGAGCCTCTCTCTGGGAAGATCTCTCGCGGGTGGATTGTTGATTGCGTTGAGCAGCTACTGCGCATGGTGAGGGAGGCCTTGGTTGTTGTTGTATAGCTACAGAGTGCTGCTCTTGTAGCTCGTTAACCGCTGCTACCAATGCTTGAACTTATCGGGTAAGGGTGGCGAGATGATCAGGCTGAGCAGTATGAGGAGATGGCAGTGGTCATGAAGGTAAAGCAGGAAGGTTGGCCTTCCGCTGCTTGACCTATTAGGGATGCCCCCTAGCATGGCTGGTAGAAGCTTCCTAAGCTCGTGTCACCACCATCGTTAGGGGAAGTAGGGACTTGTAGCTTAATGTCCTAGAGCCTTCTTTCTCCTAGTACCCCTGGTCCTCCTACCTAACACACCAATCTGTTAACACCAAATCACCCTTTAAGAATGTCAGTGAGTATCTGATTGCCTTTGTTGATGAATTTGGGGATCTTTCAATAGATTCGCCTTGGCTGGGATCTTGCAAGAAGTCCCGAGGGCTGGTTGTTCCGGCGGAGATCCTTCGATGCTCAAGTAAATAGTCTGGGCAACAACAATGAATTTTAGAAGAAGTTGAGGAAAACTTAGAAGTCTCTTCCAGTTAGTATGAGTGGGTGTTCTTATACCTGGTTGGGGGTTCATCTTACCCCTTTTTGGACAAGTGTCGATCTTAAGGCGCCACCACCTAGCAGGGGATGAGAGGTAAGGCCAGCAGTAATGGGGCATACTCTCCTCGTGGCGTGTCAGGACTGGCAATTCATCTCTCGTCTGGTATGGGCGGCTGCAAGTGGCTGCGACCGATTGGTAGGCCAGGTCTTGTCAGGCGTGGTGGCTGCAGAAGATTGATGGGCTAGGTCTTATCAGACATGCGGGCTGCAGATGGTTGATGGGCCAGGTCTTGTTAGATGTGGCGAGCCCCAGAAGGTTGGTGGGCTAGGTCTTGTCAACGTGATGGGCCACAGATGGTTGGTGAGCTAGGTCTTGTCAGACGTGGTGGGCCGCAGATGGTTGGTGGGCTAGGTCTTGTTATACGTAGTAGGCCGCAAATGGTTGATGGGCCAGATCTTATCAGACGTGGTGGGCCTTACAGGCTGTGCTCATTGAGGATCCCGTCGGGGGAGGCTGACTCTGGTGTTGATACTGACTATGGAGATCGAGGCCGACTATGGCGTCGGTGCTGAGACCAACTCTAATGTCGGTGCTGACTCTGGAGGCCGCGGCCGACTTTGGCGTCGGTGCCCAGACTAACTCTGGTATCGATGCCAACTCCACAGGCCGAGGCCAACTCTGAAGTTAATGCCGACTCTGGAGGCTGAGGCCGACTCTGGAGGCTGATGCCGATGCTGGATATGATACGTCAGCCCCCGGTAAGTGGATCTTATTGTCTGCTAACCATAGCTCCGTTAGTTGACCTTGTTCGTCAATTTGGACGTGGCTTGATTTGCCACATCACCTTCTATCATAACATTAGTTATTGCCCTTCTAAAAGCTCAACGTACATGGCATATGGGCTTGGAACTTGATGTGGCAAGCCGAAAAAGAGCGTGCATTAGTTGCATGAATTGATCGTCCATATACTGGCATATATGCAATGCACAATAAAGTTTATTAGATCATCGCATGCTTATCGACATCCGTAAATGATCAATTCATGCTATCAATGCTTATTTACTATACCGAAAAGCTGTGTAGCAAGACTTTTTCATGGCAAGCCTTATGAGCTTAGGCCTGCGGACCCAGTCATCTGGAGTGAGGCGCTTCCAGCACATAAATTTTACATGATCAATGGTACAACGTTTGGAATTTGTTGTGTGTAACCTCAACGCACCTGATCTGGCTTCAACTTCTGGGGATAAGATGGACGAGAAATGCTTCCTATGAACCTCTTCTCTCATGCATGGTGGAAAAAGGTCTATCTGGTACTCATCCCAGTAGCCACGAGCTACGTTCTCAAAATTTTTCAGGCTCTAAGAGCACGTATACCTGCGGTGTCGTCCAAGCAGTGGCACTTTAACAAGTTGTCGACTATATATATGTTGATGCTGGATCACCAGATTTTTTCTCTAGCTACGAGATCTCTCTTTTTTTTCTGAAGGAAAATCCCCCCTCTCCCTTCCTCCTCCTCCTTTTTATCCTCTTCTTTTCTTCATTTTATCATTATTTTTTGTTTTAATTCCAGGAGTCCACGTGTTGGATAAGTATTCATCTTTTATCTCTCTTACTACGTGGTCATTCGGTGATAATTAATAATAAGGATATTAAGAAACTTATTCACGAAGGTAAGGATTTTCATGATGTCTTGATTATCCTGAGGGAATGTCAGGGTTAGTGGGGATATCAGAGTCAGAGAAAAGTATCTGGCTCTAAAAAAGAGGTTCAATGTCTCTTTCTGGATAAACGGCGGCTTTTCAGTGCTTGTCTTATTCGCATCATTTAAAGCGTTATGATTTTGCATTTCTCGGTTTGTGAGCCCCCTCTCCCCCAGGGTTGGGACCGCCTAGGCTCTGGGGGCCGCCCAGGGCTGGGGACCGCCTGGATCGGGGGCCGCCCAGGCTCTGGGGCCGCCCAGGACTGGGGGCCGCCCAGGCTCTGGGGGCCGCCCGCCCCAGGCTGGGGGCCGTCCAGGACTGGGGCCGCCCAGGCTCCAGGATGGGGGCCGCCCAGGACTGGGGGCCGCCAGGCTCTGGGGGCCAGGACTGGGGGCCGCCAGGACTGGGGACCGCCAGGATCGGGGGCCCAGGACTGGGGGCCGCCCAGGATCGGGGGCCGCCCAGGACTGGGGGCCGCCCAGGCTCTGGGGGCCGCCCAGGCTCTGGGGGCCGCCCAGGCTCTGGGGGCCGCCCAAGACGGGGGCCGCCCAGGACCGGGGGCCGCCCAGACTCTGGGGGCCGCCTGGATCCGGGGGCCGCCCAGCCTCTGGGGGCCGCCCAGGACTGAGGGCCGCCTAGGATTGGGGGCCGCTCAGGCTCTGGGGGCCGCCCAGGACTGGGGGCCGCCCAGGTTCTGGGGGCCGCCCAGGACTGGGGGCCGCCCAGGCTCTGGGGGCCGTATATATATATTGCTTTTTAACTTTTTATTTATTATCCATATCATATGCCCCCTCGCCCTTCTTCCTTGTATTTAAGTGTATTGTGCACGTGCAAGGGAGGAGGGCGGAAAAATTTCGAATTTCAAAACGTCCAGTACATGATAAGCGACGTTTCGAAAAAGGGAGGGGGAGGCGCCTATCTCTAAGAGGATAGCGTCTTTTCATTTGTTGGCTCCACTGGGGGACCACCACGTGTTCTTGTGGCGCTCGAGGTGTTGCGTCTGATACTTATAAAGAAAAGAGGGAGCCATCCCTTTTCCTTTATCCTTAATTTCGTGTGTCTTCTTGCGTTTTTTTACTTCCTCAAGCCCAGGTCAGTTGATTTCTTCCTTTTCCCTTTCTTTCTTTATGGATTCCCCCATAGATAGGAAAGGTAAGGGCCCCATGGTTGAGCCCTCCCGAGAGGAGATTCTTCAAGCACGTCGACGGGCTCCGGGAGGGGTAGTCATCCGCGGGGACCAACCCGCTGCCGGGTCTACGCCGCCCGTGTCTAGGTTGTTGTCTCCATCCCCTAGGGTCTCTTCTTCGTCCACCAGCCGTGAGGTAGGACCTCCCGTGGTTATTTCTAAACTGGCTAGACCGGCAGACGTTGCTTCCACCATATCCTCCCAGGACCTTAGGAACCTTAGGGCCCAGTTTGGAATTCCTGATAATATTCGGCTCTCCGTTCCCCTTTCTGAGGATAGGGTTACCTTAGCGCGACCAGGTAAGGTCGCTTTGTATGAAGAGTTCTTTAAGGGGGGCCTGCGACTGCCCCTACACCCTTTTTTGTGAATCTGTTGAACCGATATCGCCTTATCCCTGCACAGCTCACTCCCAATTCTATTGCGTTATATTTTCCTTTTTGGTGCTTTGTTCTTTTCATGGAGCTTCTGCTCGACTTTCCTTATTTAGAACACTATATAGGATTCGGAACCCAGTTAGGGATGGATGGTGGAGTTTTGCATCGAGGCCTAAAAGGGTCCTTAAGCTTAATCTCCCTTCTAAGATTAAAGGGTGGAAATCTAGGTTTTTCTATGTACATTGGAGGGGTTGGGTGTAGATTGGGTATCCCGGACACCAGTTCTAACCAGAATGCGAGCGTTGATGAGAGAGACCGCGAACTCTTCAACACTCTTATCTCTACCGTTATACCCCCCAGTAAAGAATTGTTATCGGAGGATAATCTCCGGGAGCTTGCTTTCGTGCCAGTGTCGCTGGCTGCAGCGCCCGGTGAGCCTCAAAGAATTCACCTCTCCTTCTTCTTTGTACTCTTAGCTATCATGTTTGGTGTCTTTTTGACTGACCCTATGTTTACTATATTGCAGCAATGAAGTTCTCTCGAGACTTCTTGGTATCAAACCTTCGAAAGAGAGAGAGGGCGAGCATGACGCGGCGGGAAGCGAACCTAAAAAATCCCGTCAGTCCGAATCGGATCGCCAGGTTCAGCCTCCGGCGATGATTCCTGAAGCGACCTTAATAGAAGATAGTGAGGGGGAGATGAGTCCTCCGACGGGGATTCCGATAGGAATCCTGTCGAAAGAGAGCTTCCGGAAGTCATCCTCTCCCCAATAAGAGTCCCGGGGGATCTGTAGGGAGTGCGGAAGCTGTTGAAGTTAATTTGTCGGGTCCTTCTTTATCAAAGGAAGTGGGCGCTCCTGCCCCCGCTCCTTCAGAAGCTTTAGGAAATCTACCTCCGCCTCCTCAACCGCCTAATCAGGGCGCTGGGTACAAAAGTTGTTTGTCGGAGACAATTCTTAAGCTCGCGATCCTGCCCAGGTTCCAAGACAAAATGAGGCAGGTAACGCAAGAAGAGTCCTTCGACACCATGTTCACAGCTGCGCTTCAGGTAAGGTTTTAATCTTCCTCTCCTGTGGTTATCGGATTCAGGTATTTACTGAACGCGTTTTGCAGATGTCGAACGGCCTTTTTGTCTTGCGCGAAGATTTAAACAAGGCCAAGTCTCGGAGCGCGAGCTTAGACAAAGAATTAGCGGAGACGAAGGTCCGAGAATCAAAGCACTACACGATCTCGGGTTATTCGTGAGGATTATCGGACCTGGCGGGGAAAGGCGGAAATGGAGTTGCAAAACCTAGACGCCCAATTGTCTGAGGTTCGGGCGAAGTTGTTGCCAACAGAAGAGAGGTTAAAAGAGACCACTCTTAGGCTAGAGCATACTGAGAACCGAGCCGATAATGCGGAGGCCACGGCTCGTGATGCCGTAGAGAAGCTGGTTTTAGCTGAAAAAGACGCTAAGAATTCTCTTGATAAAGCTACAACAGCGGTGACGGAGGCTCGGGAGAAGATAGCTGCAGTGAGGCCAAGGCCCGGGAAAAGATAGCTGGGATTGAGGCCGAGGCCCGGGAAAAGGTAGCTATGGCCAGGCCAAAGCTCAAGAGAGGGTGGCTGCGGCTGAAGCCAAAGCTCAAGAGAAGGTGGTCATAGCTGAAGCCAAGGTTCGGGACGCTATTAAGAACTACAAGGGCTCCCCGGACTTTGAATCGGAGTTCCAGGAGGCCGCTCTGGATGCCTTCGTTCAGGGCTTCGAGATGTGTAAGCAGAGGCTAGCCCGACACTTTAATTTAAAGGACCTTGAA
>UESW01004713.1:260786-353629 GCA_900491605.1 Calamus simplicifolius | reverse complement strand
TTGATTCCGGTCAGCAAAGCCTCATACTCAGCTTGATTATTGGTGGCCTCAAAGAGAAATCGAAGAGCATATTCTACTACCGTGCCCTCCGGGCTAGCGAGAATGAGTCCAGCTCCGCTACCTTGTGAGTTAGAGGCTCCATCAACATGGAGGACCCAGGCTTCATGATCCGTCCTCCTCATTATCTAACAGAATTCGGGGAAGTTCTTCTTGAGGCTGTTCAGACCAGGTGCATTCTACTAGAAATCAGCCAAAACCTGAGATTTCAAAGATGCTCTGGGTTGAAATGATAAGTCGAATTCTCCCAGTTTGATGGCCCATTTGGCTAATCGGCCAGAAGTGTCTGGTCGCGACAAAATAGCTCTGAGAGGTTGATCAGTGAGGACGACTATAGGATGGGCTTGGAAGTAGGGTCTGAGTCGCCGGGCAGAAACGAATAAAGCGAAGATGACTTTCTCCGTTTTAGAATACCTCTCTTCCGCACCATGAAGCACCTTGCTGGTATAATATACAGGTCGTTGAACGGCATGGTCGCCGACACGCACCAAACAGAACTGACGGCTTCCGAAGAAGCCGCAAGATATAGGAAGAGCTTCTCCCCTTGCTCCGGTTTGGATAACAGGGGGGTGTGGACAAGAACTCCTTAAGTTCTTCAAAGCTTGTTGACAGTCTTCTGTCCACTCGAAGCCATCTGCTTTACGCAAGATTTTAAAGAAAGGTAAACATCTCTCGGCTGATCTGGATAGGAATCGGCTTAACGCTGCTATCCTTCCGGTGAGTTGTTGCACCTCTTCTTACACATAGGCCGTCTCATACTGAGGATGGCTTGAATTTTCTCTGGGTTTGCTTCAATCCCACGCCGGGTGACTAAGAAACCCAAGAATTTCCCTGCTGTAACTCCAAATGCACATTTGCGGGGTTGAGCTTTATTCTATGGAGCCGGAGGTTGTGGAAAGTTTCCTGCAAGTCAGCGACATGGTCTGAGGCAGGTGCTTTTTGTCAACATGTCATCTACATATACTTCCATATTGCGGCCGAGTTGGCTTTAAAAACTTTGTTCATCAGCCTCTGATATGTAGCTCCCGCGTTCTTCAACCCGAAGGGCATTACTTTATAACAATAAATGCCCTTCTCGGTGATAAAAGAAGTATGCTCTTCATCTGCGGGGTCTAATTTTATCTGATTATACCCTGAGAAAGCATCCATGAAACTAAGAAGTTCATGACCAGAAGTTGAATCTACTAACTGGTCGATCCGGGGCAGTGGAAAACTGTCCTTAGGACAAGCTTTGTTCAAGATCTGTGTAGTCGATGCATATTCTCCATCCTCCGCTGGCTTTCCGGACCATAACCATTGGCTAGCCAATCAGGATATCGTGCTTCTCGAATATGACCGGCCATAAGCAATTTGTCAACCTCTCGTCAATGACCTTGCCGCTCAGGAGCAAAACTCCTCTTCTTCTGGCGGACAGGGCGGCAGCTTGGGTTAATATTAAGCTGATGAGTAATCACCTCCGGAGGAATCCCGACCATATCCGTTATTTTCCAAGCGAAGACATCTGCATTCATTGATAAGAAAGCTAGGAGCTGGTCCCGGACCTCAAGGGGAAGGAGCTCACCGATCTGCACGATCTTAGTGGGGATCACCTCCCAGGGGTAAGATATCAGAAGTTCCGCTGGCTCTCCTCTCCGACTTCCCTGGGGTCAAACGACTCGGCACCGGAGGAATATTAACCATCTGAGGACTAGGGGCTAAATGATAGCAAGGTCTGACCGAGTCCACCTCTCCGTGCATCACCGACCCCTTGCTTGGTAGGGAACTGCACCAATAAGCGCTTAGTAGATATAACTGCATCTAACATATTCAAGCCGGGACGACCAAGAATGGCGTTGTAAGCCAGGGGGACCCGAACCACCAGAAAATCCATCATAACCGTGCTTTGACACGGTGGCGATCCCGCGTAGCTGGCAAAGTAATCTCGCCCTCCACCCGGATGGAGTCTCCAGTGAAACCAACTAGAGGGACGGCTACGGGCCGAAGAGAATCCAGAGATAAACTCATCCGAAGAAATGCATCATAAGTAAGCACATTAGCGGAGCTCCCACTGTCTATTAAGATTCTTTTTACAGGATGCCTAGCAATCGTCATTGAAACGACGACGCTATCATCTTTACAACACTATTTCCCGCTATATTTCCCCAGAGGGATTACATCATCTAACTCTTCGCCTACTCTTGGTCTCTTAGAAGATGAAGCCTTTTCCGCGAAATCATACCCACCATTCTTTCTGTTGGGGTGTTATCAATGCTAGCTTGAGCGGGAGGAGGTCCCATCAAAGCTGGTAGAGGAGCTTCTTTCTTCTGCACATATTGCCCAAGATATCCCCTCTGAATTAGCTCTTCGATGGCCTGCTTCAAATTCCGACATTCTTCAGTGTCATGGCCATAATCCCTATGGAAACGGCAATAGCGGCTTCTATCGCGGGCAGTGCCCTTCTTCAACGGGGGCGGACGCCGCAAATAAGGCTCGTTTTCAATTTCCATAAGGATATGACTTCGAGGTGCTAAGAGGGGTGTAAGATGGTCCTCCCTGGGAGCTTGATTCTTGCGGCGATCGTCGGCGGCGCAAGAGCTCAGGCTTCTTAGAAGGGAGGTCCGACCAACTCCGGGCGAGCGGGTCTTTTGCTAGTTCTCCCTGGGTACCTCTCCTGGATGAGTCAGCTTCGTCGGCGCGGATGTACTTCTGCGCGCGGCTCAGGAGATCAGCATAAGAAGAAGGAGGCCTTTTGTCAAAGAGTAAGTAAAACGGGAGGGTCGGAGCCCCCGTTTTAAAGCCAGAGTGGCTACAGCATCTTCAAGATGATAGACTTCCAGGGCCGCCACTTTGAAGCGGGTTATAAATCTTTCAAGGATTCTCCTTCCTGCTGTTGCACTGAGAATAAGCTGTCTGCACCCGAGGAATTTTCGACAGGCGTCGAAATGAGCCAGAAAAGATCTCTCTAATTGCCGAAAGAGTCAATACTCGCGAGGGCAGACGAGAATACCAGACACGGGCCGCCTTGCGGAGGGTGGCCGGAAGGCAACGCATAAAAGAGCATCCGTTGCCCCTGGACCTGCATGATAGCTTTATAGCTCTCCAAATGATCTAGGGGATCAGTGGTGCCGTCATAAGGGTCCAGCTGAGGAAATCGGAACCTCCTTGGAATGGGTTCCTCCATACCCCGAGTGAGAGGGGGGCGGGTATCATAATCCGACCCCGGCTGATTATTGATTCTTTGACTGAGCTCCTCCAGCCGACGATCTTGCTCTTCAAGCGCTTTCCATTCTGTCAGTCACGTCCTCTGGCGGTTCAGGAGAACTGGAAGGAGACTGATGGCGCCACCGACGATGCCCCGCATAGGTTCCTTCCCGTCGTCGCCCAGAAGGTGGGCTGCCAGGGGAATGGGATACAGAGAACGGAACCGTCATGGGAGCTTTGGGAGCCGCCTTCCTGGAGAATAAGGGCGGAGAGGTTTCGTCGGAGGAGATCTTCCTCGAGCTGATTGTCGGCTAACAGGAGTAGCCGACCTAGGTAATAGAGGTGGCTCGGGCCGTGTGGGCCCTCGAGAGTGTCGTTCTTGCACTGTTGAACCATCCCACGAGAGTTTGAACTTGCTGGGTGAGGATCAGCAATGGATCTTGAGGAATAGCCGGAGCCGGCGACGGTGGAGAAGGAGCCGGAGAGTTCGGTTTCACCGGCTGAGAAGGGCCAAGAGCTGTGAAATCATGATTGGGAGGCGAAAGATGCCCCCCAGACCAATCAGTGGGATCTTCTTCCAGAGATCTGGAGCTCATATTCGTGGAATCGTAGAACAGGTTTGTCTCACTGCTCTCACGATGCCCCCTTCCTGGCGCGCCAATCTGTTGATGCTGGATCACCAGATTTTTTCTTAGTTACAGATCTCTCTTTTTTTTTCTGAAGGAAAAATCCCCCCTCTCCCTTCCTCCTCCCTCCTTTTTATCCTCTTTTTCTTATTTTATCATTTTTTTGTTTTAATTCCAGGAGTCCACGTGTAGGATAAGTATTCATCTTGCTTACTACGTGGTCATTCGGTGATAATTAATAATAAGGATATTAAGAAACTTGCTCATGAAGGAAGGATTTTCATGATGATCTTGATTATCCCAAGGGAATGTCAGGGTTAGTGGAGACGTCAGAGTCAGGAAAAGGTATCTGGCTCTAAAATAGAGGTTCAATGTCTCTTTCTGGATAAACGGCGGCTTTTCAGTGCTTGTCTTATTCGATCATTTAAAGCGTTATGATGTTTTTGCATTTCTCGGTTTGTGAGAGGGTTGGGGACCGCCTAGGCTCTGGGGGCCGCCCAGGGCTGGGGCCGCCTGGATCCGGGGGCCGCCCAGCCTCTGGGGGCCGCCCAGGACTGGGGGCCGCCCAGGATTGGGGGCCGCCCAGCTCTGGGGGCCGCCCAGGACTGGGGGCCGCCCAGGCTCTGGGGGCCGCCCAGGACTGGGGGCCGCCCAGGACTGGGGGCCGCCCAGGACTGGGGGCCGCCCAGGCTGGGGGCCGCCAGGACTGGGGCCGCCCAGGATCGGGGGCCGTCCAGGACTGGGGGCCGCCCAGGATTGGGGGCCGCCCAGGACTGGGGGCCGCCCAGGATTGGGGGCCGTCCAGGCTCTGGGGGCCGCCCAGGACTGGGGGCCGCCCAAGACTGGGGGCCGCCCAGGACCGGGGGCCGCCCAGACTCTGGGGGCCGCCTGGGGGGCCGCCAGGACTGGGGGCCGCCTAGGATTGGGGGCCGCTCAGGCTCTGGGGGCCGCCCAGGACTGGGGGCCGCCCAGGCTCTGGGGGCCGTATATATATATATTGCTTTTTAACTATTTTTTATTTATTATCCATATCAATATATATATATATATATATATATATATATATATATATATATATATATATATATATACACACACATTTTATCCTCAAACTGTTCTCAAAATTTATTTAATTTTTAATTATTATACTTTAATAACTTATATTTTACAAATATCATATTTTTAATGTTTTATTTTATAAAATTAATTAAAATTAATGAAATAATTGTTAGAAAAAAGTTAAAAAAAAATAAAAATAAAGGGCCATTTAATGCTCCCGTGGGAGTTGGGCTCAACTGCCATGAGCGTAGAGCATTTGTGAACATTGGGCAATCGTCAATGTTCATGAACCTTAAATAATTAAATTATTAAGCCATTTTTAACGTGACAATGGCTATTAGGCCTTTAAGGCCATTATGGGTCGAGCCGGAAGTTTTTATGGGCCGAGCCTATATATAGACTAGATTGAGATAGCTAAGAATAGAATAGCTTTAGTAGCTCTCCATCTCATTTTATTTCTATTTTTTATTAATCTTTTCTTGGGCATCTAAAAGTAATCATTGGGTTTGCACCTTCACACGATCGTGCTCGTAGTAGGAGGATCGGGTCGAGCCGGGTCATTGTACCTTGGGGATAGATCACCAGCAACCTATATGAAGGGGCAAAAATCTGATCTTATGGCAGTGTTTAATATGCCTCGGTCCTGGTTTGATCCATATATTCTGTTTGATTTTTTACTTTATTTTGCATTTAAAATTCTATAATATATTTCTAGCAATTTCTAGGAAAGGATTTTTGTAAGATCAAAAATAATTTTCCAATAGGATCATATTTTTCTTCTTTTCTAGAAATTGCTAGATTTTTATTCCATCTACTCATTCTGCTTTTGCATGAGTTTGCTCAACATATAAAGTTTTCATGCCACCCTGAAATGCATGTGCATTAATGGTGCAAATGTTGCTATGCTAAATTATGATTATTCATAATTATCTCTTGAAATACTGTTTGCTAATATAATGTTGACAGCAAGACTCCAAATAATTTTGTCTAATTTTTTATTTGACTTAATGTTTATTCCCTTCTTTCCTGATGTTATACATGCTGCTTGACTAGGAGGGTCACTCCATAAATATATTACCAAGACTGATGATAGTAAATTTACTTGGAATGTTATTAGTTTCTTGCTTATATCATATTTTCTCGAATATGAACATTCATGGCCTTCTGAATTTAGAAGCATCTTATAGTAATAATGGGGAACACAGAGTATTGGTATGTTGTCCATTCAATGTATCACATCCAGAACTCTGGAAAAGCTTTTGATGTTTTGTATCTGAGGTATATCAGACTTTGTTTGCATGCCAGGCTATCCAAAATGAAGCAAATTGTTCACTTTCATGAGAAAGGAAACAAACTCTTGGGAACTAATCATGCAACAGTGTATAGATGCACCACTAATTCCTTCCATCTTTAGTTTATGCCTTTCTCAAAACCTTTCTTGTTAATAATGGTATATTTGTATTATATTAACTCCATAAGTAGCTATATTTTAATTACCGTTTTGGTGATAATTTTCTGAGCTTCAGCTGAACTCTAAACCATAGTTATTACACTACACTACCGCTGATCAGCACATTATGTAGGTATATGTACACTACAATCAATTATCCTTTATATGTTGTAGGGTATTCTTATGGATGCATCAAACCTACCAAGAAACTAAGTCGGACTACAATACGGTAATATGCATATAACATCCATAGCTAAGCTATATTCTAGGCCCAAATGATATACAAGTGTATATATATGGATTACATGTGTGTACACACATGCTTGCACTTGTGCACATAATATATGTGTGCTTGTATATAGATGTATTTTAATATCATTTTATTATTTTACTTGCAGCTACTAGCATATATATTTGCATTCTTACATAAATGCAAAAATTTTTCTATTCCAGATAAGTATTTTCTGGTATAGTGGTCAATATTTAATATCTCCTTGTTGTGTTGTTCATTGCTTGACAAAAGTGACAGCTTTGGGCAAATACTTATTGCTTACCTACTATTGTGAATCTTTTATGTTACCAAATGGTAAAGAATGGATGAACTTATGTGACAAGGTATGTCATATAAATACTCTATTTTGAGTCTTTTGAAATCTATTGCCATGAGATTTAATAAAAGTTTTTATAAGTTACTAAATAATCTCATGACTATTGGAATATCCAACTTATTGTTTACCTTGTATTTGGATATTCAATTCTAATATATCTTTGTCTGATTCTCTTATTTGAGGTCTAGTCCAAAAATAATATTATCTCCTTGGATTTAAGAAGAATTTGGCAAGAAGTTATCCAGGAGTGGAGTCCTAGATTCATCGAGGGGGATGTGGCTTAAGCCGATTATTTGGTCACTAGCAGTGGATACCCAACCTCTGTGATTGGAGATCCCATGAATGAGGTTCAATGTGGTAGAAACGAAGCTGATTGAGTGATCGTGTTAGAGCACAAATTTTTTAAAAAATTTCATCCCATCCCTATGATGAGTGCTCTTGTAAAGTGACAAAGTAAATTTGTGTAAGGTTGAGTCATACTCCTAATGGATCCGAGGTAGGTTATCTGTAGGGTATTGTCACAAATACCCTTGGAGGATTCACCTATATGAGAATCATTATATTAGGCCGTGACTAAAGGTTTGGGCTAACCTTAAAGAATTCTCATGAAAAATCAGGTATTAAGCGCAAGGCCTTTAATATGTGCTGACCGTGTAAACCTAATTGATCCATACTGTGTGTGTGATTAGTAGAAGTTTGAGTCAAAGGACCTAGTTCAAGGTCAAATCCACTATGGTTCCTTCAGATGTATACAATCAACACTAAGTGAGGTTCAAGTCCATAGGACACCTCACCTATTGCGTAATATAAGATGCCCTAAAATTTTTATTTTATTTATTTAGTTATTTATTTATTTTAAACTTTTATGGAAGATTGTTAGAAAAAAGTTAAAAAAATAATAAAAATAAAGGGCCCCATGCGAGCATTTAATGCTCGCATGGGAGCTGGGCTACGCTCGCCACCACGAGCGTTGATGTGCATTTGTGAACGTTGGGCAATCGCCAACGTTTGTGAACATTAAATAATTAAATTATTAAGTTGTTTTTAACATGGGGCCAACGACTATTAGGCCTTTAAGGCCATTATGGGCCGAGCCGTTAAAGCTTTTATGGGCCGAGCCTATAAATAGGCTCAGGGATTGAGATTAAGGCATCTAAGAATAGAATAGCTTTGAGTAGCTCTCCATCTCATTTTATTTCTATTTTTTATTAATCTTTTTTGGACATCTGAAGGTAATCATTGGGTTTGCACCTCCATATGATCGTGCTCGTGGTAGGAGGATCGGGTCAAGCCGGGTCGTTGTACCTTGGGGATAGATTGCCAACAACTTGCACGAAGGGGCAAAAATCTGATCCTTAGGGCAGTGTTTAATATGCCTCGGTCCTAGTTTGATCCTGATGACGCTCGATCACTGGTCCTGAACGTCGGGAAAAGGAAATGGGTTGATTTCGAATCTTTGCTCCACCAGGTTGCCTGCAAAAAAGTCCCAGGACCGGAGGGATTCTCCGGTGGGACCCTCCGACGCTCAAGTTAGCAATCGAGGTCACAGCTGAGGAGGAGCTCGAATGAGCTCTTTTTAGATGAAAAGTGTTCCCAGGGAGGAGGGATTCTCTCTGAGTGCTAAGATAGCGATTCCTTGGGGTTATCGCTCATACCTGATTATTAAGTGGATTCACCTTCTTATAGGGGTTGACACTTGCATGACCATGTAGGATTCCGTGAAAAAAGAATGTCCACAGAGTTCTTGGAAGTTGTGTGAATCTGGGCTGGTTGGTGGGTCCTGTCCCATCAGAGAGGAAGAAAACGGCGGTTGGTGGGCTACGTCCCATCAGCCAACGGGGCTATTGGGTAGTTGGGTCCAGTTCCATCAGCGGCGTGGCCAGTGGGCAGTTGGATATGGCGTTGTTAGGCGGCATGGGTCAGGAAGGTGGCGTCCTGAACTACCAGGGCTGTGCTGGGGCTGATTTGGAGGAAACGGGGGCGTTTCGACTCTCCCGAGGGAGCCGAGGCTGAGCTAGGTCGACCGGGGATGGCCAAGGTCAACCTCGCCGACCAGGAATGGTCGGGGCCGACTCGGCGGGTTGGAGCTGCCGGGGCCGAGCGGGACTGACCCGGAATGGTCGGGGCCGACTCGGCGGGCTGGAGCTGCCGGGGCCGAACAGGACTGACCAGGAATGGTCGGGGCCGACTCGGTGGGTCTGGAGCTGCCGGGGCCGAACGGGGCCGACCAGGAATGGACGGGGCCGACTCGGTGGGCCTGGAGATGCCGGGGCCGAGGGGGGCCGACCAGGAATGGTCGGGGCCAACTCGGCAGCTTGGAGATGCCGGGGCCGAGCGGGGCCAACCAGGAATGGTCAGGGCCAACTCGGTGGGCCTGGAGATGCCGGGGTCGAGCGGGGCCGATCAGGAATGGTCGGGGCCAACTCGGCGGGCCTGGAGGCGCCGGGGCCGAGCAGGGCCAACCAGGAATGGTCGGGGGCCGACTCGGCGGGCCTGGAGACGCCGAGGCCGAGCAGGGCCAACCAGGAATGGTTGGGGCCGACTCGGCGGGCCTGAAGCTGTCGGGGCCGACCAGGAATGGTCGGGGCCGACTCAGTGGGCCTGGAGCTGCCGGGGCACATTAATGTTTTAATTTTTTTGAAATTGCCCTTGTGGCTACACCAGCCACATCAGATGCCCCCTCGCCCCTGAGCACTAAGGACCATGCGCCTGCGATCCTTTGGGTGAAAGGGGCGCGAAAATTCAAAAAGAATGATTGCCTCCTTAGTGCGCTTTAAATGGCTTGATGAGCTGACGCTTTGTCCCGAGGCAGTGTCGCTTCGAAGATCTCCCGCAATCATGCGGTAGGTGGGGCTGACGTTGGCGCCGAACGCTCCGAGGAGGGAGCTCATTGGGGAATGGAAAAAGGCGAGATCATCATTGCTTCTCTGTTTTCTATGCCTCACGATTGGCCGGGGATCACGCCCCTTGGGGGGATCGAGGCGGCTTGTCCTGGACGCAGGCGAGATTTCCGGCTGATAGCTCGTGGCGCAATAGATGTTTGCCACGTGGCGGGATCTGAGCATCGCTGATGGAAGGTGGAGGGTATAAAAGCGCTTCTAGGTCTGGGGAAAACTTTTACACCGCTATTGCTTTCTTCCACTTTCTTCCTCCCTGAGCTTCTTCTGACCCGAGCCTTTCCAACTCCCAGGTTAGTTTTCCTTTACTCCGCCCATGGACCGCAGTGCCATTAGGGAGGGTAAGAGACCCGTAGAAGAGTCTTCCCAATCCAGCAGTGAAAACCAGGCCCCTGTAGCTAGCCAAATGCCTCAGCCGGTGGGTGGCATCACCATCCGCAACCGATCGAGGGTGATAGGACCTCCGTCCACCTCCGGTTCTCCTATTAGGGCAGCCCTCGTGTCCTCTCGCCGTTCGGCGCTTCCTCCGATGGTGAGCTCCGATCCAATAGGTCCAGCGGAGGTGACCTCCACCATGACCTCTAAGGACGTAGAGGCTGTTAGGGCTAGATATTTGGTCCTGACTTCATTGGCCTGTCCGTGCCGGGGCCCAAAGATAGGGTGACCTCTGACTACCCAGGTCGGGTCGCTTTATACGAGGAGTTCTTCCCGTGCGGGCTGCGCCTTTCCTTCCATCCCTTTCTCCTTAACCTCTTAGATAGGTATAGGTTGGTGCTGGCACAATTGACTCCGAACTCGATTCGGATCATCTGTGCCTTTATCATTCTGTATCATTTTGAGGGGGCCTATCCAGGGCTGTCTCTGTTCCGAGCTTTCTATAAGCTCCGCCGTCAAGGCGAGGGGGCCTGGTGGGCCTATACCGCCAGGCCGGGCAGAGCTTTCCCTTTGGGCCTCCCGTCCAAAATTAGGGGGTGGAAGTCTAGGTTTCTTTTTGCCCACGTCGAGTTATCCCCAGCGGCCGGTGAGCTTGACGCCCTGTTCCCTCTATCCCGACCTTTGGATTATTGTATGTCGTCGCTAATGCTTGTTATCTTTTCTATGCAGCAATGAAGATTTCCGCCAGCGATTTTGAGGCCGTCCTGAGGTAGAAAAGGCCGGCGATCGGAGAGTCATCCGGGTTGGCGAAGAAAATTCGGAGAAGGGAGCCAGCCAGGCCGGCCACAGCCCTCACGGCCCCAATGCCTACGGAGGAGCCGGCTGAGAAGAAGCCAGTTGTAGGAGAGGCCCCGAGGCCGGCTAGGGCCGAAATTGAAGAGGGGGAGATCCCGGCCACCACCGAACCGACGGTGGTGGTTTTAGATGAGGAGGAAACCCCTGCCGCCGCCGATGTGCCCGAGGCGGGGTGGGTTACTATCGCCGTCAGCCCCCCGGCTGTTGCAGAGCCGACGAGGGAGAGTGCTCCCTCAACTACTAGCGAGGGGGAGCGACCGGGAAGCAGAGGGGTGAGCCGAGAAGCTCATCTCGTCAACCGGCCCGCCCCCAATCCGAAGGCCTGCAGGAGGGACAAACTTGGCTGGTCCCCATGCTCGGCACGATGGCGGATGCCGCACAAGCCTCCCGCCTCCTGTCAGGAGTTCGAACCTCTGAGTTCGAGGAGGAGATGCGGGGATTGAGTCACTCCGCACTTATGGATATGGTCATGGTCGCTATTGTCCAGGTACTTTTTGAACCTTCCTCATTTTTCCCAATTTTTTCTTTCTGCAGCTAACATGTTTCCTCTGCTACAGATGGCCAACGGCGCCCTCGGCCTTCGCGAGGCGCTAGCCCATTCTTTGGACACGATAGTCAAGGCCCTGGCGCGGGTCAACAAGTACAAGAAGGAGAGCATGGCGCATGCCGAAAGCTTGCTCGACTTCATCAAGAGGCCTCGGCCCGCGAGGAGAGCTTAGCCGGCTGTCTACGGGAGATGGAGAGCTGGGTCGAGGCCGAGAACGGCTGGGCCTCCGCAGCCGAGGCCAAGATGGGGTTGGCCTCGGAAAGGTTGAAGGCCATCGTAGCGCAGAATGAAGAGCTGACCAGGCGGCTCCAAAGCGCCGAGGAGGAAGTCCGAGCCACAGGGGAGAGGGCCGCTGCCGCGAGAAAGCAGCAGCAGAAGTGGTTTCGGAGAAGGCCGGGGCGGTAGCATGTGCCGACGAGGCTAGTGCCCGTGCCGAAGAAGCCGAGAGCAGGGCCTAGGAGGCCGAGGCGTGAGCTAAGGAGGCCGAGGCCAAAGCACAGCGAGCTGAAGCCGAGGCGGGGCAGGCCGTTACCAACTACAAGGCCTCGTCGGAGTTCAAGCAGGAAGTCATCGAGGCCAGCCTCGATGCCTATGTTCAAGGCTTCAAAATGTGCAAGGTCAAAGTATCTACAGCCCTCGAGATCGACATTTCTGAACTCGAAGACATCCGGCCTGGGGAGTCTGACGAGGAGCCAGCAGAGAAAGAGGACGAGAAGAAGCCCAGCCCCGGCGAGCCTTGAGGATCCACTATCCGTTTTTCTTTTCTTTATCTTGTGTAACCGGCCTCAGGCCCAATTTTGTACTTCTCCCTGATTGCTAATAAAGAAGAAAATTTTATCAAACTTCTCTATGTTTTGTTCCATCTGTCCTTTCTTCTTTTGGAAGAACGTCTTACTGTGCCTTACTTCCCACGGCCGAGTTGCATTCGTTGACAATATCATAGCCGAATGCTGCACCTTCTTAAATGTTTTCTTAGTTTCAAATGTTGCACATGTTAACAATGCCGTAGCCGAATTGCGACTTTGGACGGGACGATGTTTGAGTGCACCCTAGAATGTAAGCCGGCCATGTGGAAGGTTACTCAAAATTCTTCATGTTGTTGCATACCGTTTGAAAAGAAACTCATCTACGTATGGATCCTCCAAAGGCTTGGAATGATCCACGAGCGACTCGATGCCAAGATTAATTTTGGAGGCGTTGGGGCAAACCTGAGATGGTCGAGGCTGATTCGGCCATCGTGGGGACGCCGAGGCCGAGTGGGGTTGGCCGAGGGGGGCCTACATCGACTCGGTCAGTGATGAAGATGCCTGGGCTGGTTAGGGATGACCAGGAAAGGTCGTGGTTGTGCCAGCTGACACGGAGTCTGTGGGAGCCACACGGAGCCTTCTGGAGCTATCTCCATGGTCTGGATTCCATGTGAGGGGCGATCCGGCCGGATACGCAGTCGTTAGGGACTTAACTGACTTGGAGGCATCGTCGTGCCGAAACCAAGTGGTACTCTGTTAGCTGCAGTGCCGCAATCTTTTTGAACCGCCTTAGGGGTTTGTGTGCCACCTAAGGGGCAACTCGATCGGGTACGAGCTATTAGGGTCTTAACCGACTCGGGGGCACCACCATGCTGGGGCCGAGTGGTGTTCCATTAGCCGCGATGCCGGTGAGCTCCTTTTAAACCGCCTCAAGGGTTTGTGTGCCGCCTGAGGGACGACTTGATCGGGTATGGAGCTATTAGGGTCTTAACCGACTCGGGGCACCGTCGTGCCGGGGCCGAGTGGTTTCCCATTAGCTGCAATGCCGGTGAGCTCCTTTTGAACCACCTCAGGGGTTTGTGTGCCGCCTAAGGGGCGACTCGACCGAGTACAGAGCTGTTAGGGTCTTAACCGACTCGGGGGCACCGCCGTGCTGGGGCCAAGTGGTGTCCCGTTAGCCATGATGCCGGTGAGCTTCTTTTGAACTGCCTCAGGGATTTGTGTGCCGCTTGAGGGGCGACTCGACTGGGTATGGAGCTATTAGGGTCTTAACCGACTCGGGGGCACCGCCGGCCGGGGCCGAATGGTGTCCCATTAGCTGCGATGCCGGTGAGCTCCTTTTGAATCGCCTCAAGGGTTTGTGTGCCACCTGAGAGGCGATTCGATCGGGTACGGAGCTGTTAGGGTCTTAACAGACTCGGGGGCACCGCCGTGCCGGGGCCGAGTGGTGTCCCATTAGCCACGATGCCGGTGAGCTCCTTTTGAACCACCTCAGAGGTTTGTGTGCTGCCTGAAGGGCGACTCAACCGGGTACGGAGCTGTTAGGGTCTTAACCGACTCGGGGGCACGCCGTGCCGGGGCCAAGTGGTGTCTCGTTAGCTGCAATATCGGTGAGCTCCTTTTGAACCGCCTCAGGGGTTTGTGGCCACCTGAGGGGTGACTCGACCGGGTACGAAGCTGTTAGGGTCTTAATCGACTCGGGGGCATCGCCGTGCCGGGGCTGAGTGGTGTCCATTAGCCACGATGCTGGTGAGCTCCTTTTGAACCGCCTCAAGGGTTTGGTGCTGCATGAGGGGTGACTCGACTGGGTACAGAGCTGTTAGGGTCTTAACCGACTCAGGGGCACCGTCGTGCTGGGGCCGAGTGGTATCCCATTAGCCGCGATACCGGTGAGCTCCTTTTGAACCACCTCAGGGGTTTGTGTGCCTCCTGAGGGGGACTCGACCGGGTACAGAGCTGTTGGGGTCTTAACTGACTCGGGGGCACCGCTGTGCCGGGGCCGAGTGGTGTCCCGTTAGCCGCGATGCCGGTGAGCTCCTTTTGAACCACCTCAGGGGTTTGTGTGCCGCTGAGGTGTAACTCGATCGGGTACGGAGCTGTTAGGGTCTTAACCAACTCGGGGGCACCGCCGTGCCAGGGCCGAGTGGTGTCCCATTAGCCGCGATGCCGTTGAGCTCCTTTTGAGAGACCTGGTCCTTGGATGCAAGGGAGAGTAGGCTGTGGTGTCAGAAGGGACCTCCTTTATTGCTTATGCCCCCTGGGGATACATCATTGATAATATTGGTGGAGATTATCCGCGTTCCAGGTACGCGGAATGGGTTGTCCGTTGAGTTCTTCTAGTCTGTATGCCCCCCGGTGGAGTGTCTCGGTGACACGATAAGGACCCTCCCAGTTGGGGTATAGCTTGCCTCCCTCTGTAGGCTTGGAAACCTTAGCTTCCCTCAGAACCAAGTCTCCGCAGCGAAAAACCTTGAGACGAACTCGAGCATTGTAGTACTTGGCCGCTTGCTGATGAAAGGTCGCCATGCGCAGCCTCGCCCGATCGTGCGCCTCGTCGATGAAGTCCAAATTAGCCGGATCAGCGCGGAGTTGTTTTCCTCGTTGAAAGACTCCACACGCGGACTGGACAGTCCGATCTCGATGGGAATGACGGCCTTGGATCTGAAGGCAAGACTGAAGGAGTCTTGCTCGTTGGGGCCCTGGGGGTCGTGTGGTAGGCCCATATCACACTGGGGAGCTCCTCCATCCACCGACCTTTGGACCCATCTAGCCGGGTCCTGAGTCCTCTGAGGATAGTGCGGTTCATGACCTCGGCCTCTCTGTTGGTCTAGGGGTGGCCGACAGAGGTAAATCGATGATGGATGCCTAGCTCGTCACAGAAAGCTTTGAATGCTTCATTATTAAATTGGCGGCCATTGTCGGTGACGAGGGTGTGAGGTAGGCTAAAACGGCATATGATCGACTTTCAGAAGAAGGCTTTGACTTTGCTTTCAGTGATCTTGGCCAGTGCCTCGACCTCACCCATTTTGTGAAGTAGTCGATGGCGACTAGCAAGAATCTCCGTTGCCCTGAAGCTGGGGGGAATGGCCCGAGGATGTCCATTCCCCATTGAGCGAAAGGCCATGGGGCTGAGAGCAGATTCAGCGGGGTAGATGGTTGATGTTGGATGTGTGCGTGGCGCTGGCAACTATCACATTTCTAACTAATTTAGCCGCATCCTCCCTCATAGTGAGCCAGAAGTATCCCTGACGGAGAGCCTTTTGGGCTAAGGATCTGCCCCCCAGATGATTTCCACAGACGCCCTCATGGATTTCTCTGAGGATGTAGTCGGCATCGGCGGGTCCTACACACTTGAGCAGGGGGTAGGAGAACGACCTTTTATATAGACGTCTGTCGAGGAGGATGAATTTCGAGGCCCTCCACTTGAGCAATCTGGCTTCATTGCGGTCGTCAGGGAGAGTGCCATCGGTGAGATAGCGGACGTAGGCATCCATCCATGTGGGCTCTTGGGTGAGCGGAGGATTTCCTCGCTACCCTCTATGCTGGGCCTTTCTAAATATTCAATGTAAGCATCCTTTGCCATGCCGTCGGCAGAGGTAGCCAGACGAGAAAGGATGTCGGCCTTAGCATTTTCACTCCGGGGAATGTAACTGATACTGAAGTAAGGTAACGGGGAGGTCAGGAGCTGAACCTTGCTCAAGTACTGAGTCATAACATGGTCACGTGCCTCATATTCTCCATTGATTTGCCTAGAGATGAGTTGCGAGTCCGTGAAAGCTCTGAGACGCCTTATTCCAAACTCCTGGGCTAGCCTTAATCCGGCCAGCAGGGCCTCGTACTCAGCTTGATTGTTGGTGGCTTCGAATAGGAACTACAGGGCGCACTCCGTCCTCTCTCCTCCTGGCACGGCAAGAATGAGGCCGACATCGCTTCCCTAAGAGTTTGATGCGCCATCCACATGAAGGATCCAAGTTTCTCCATCACTGTTTGGTTCGAGCTCGCGCTGTTCCTTGGTATCCTCCTTAGTCGCCTTCTCCGCCCAAGTGCATTCAACTAAGAAGTTGGCTAAAACTTGGGACTTCAGAGCTGGTCGTTCCTGAAGGAGAGGTCGAATTCTCCTAGATTGATTTCCCACTTGGCAAGTCGGCCCGAGGTATCCAGACGAGCCAGGATGGCTCGAAGGGGTTGGTCCGTGAGCACCACGATAGGATGGGCTTGAAAGTACGGTGGAGGTGCCGGACGAAAATTATCAGGGCAAAAATAACTTTTTCTGTCTTGGAGTACCTAACTTCTGCATCATGGAGACCTTGCTCACATAATAGACGGGTCTGTGGGTTCCGTCGGCGTCGAGACGCACTAGGACTGAGCTAACGGCTTTCGAAGAAGCAGCTAAGTAGAGAAAGAGACTTTCCCTGTCTCTTGGCTTGGATAGGAGCGGTGGAGAGGACAGGAACGCCTTCAGCCTGTCGAAGGCTCTCTAGCAGTCGTCCGTCATTCGAAGCTGTTCATCTTCCGCAGGGCCTTGAAGAAGGGCAAGCATCTCTTGGCCGATTTGGAGAGGAGACGACTTAGAGCCACCACTCTCCCCGTCAGCCGTTGCACTTCCTCTTTGCTGGATGGCGGCCTCATGTCGAGTATGGTGCTGATCTTCTTTGGGTTTGCCTCGATCCCCCGCTGGGTCACCATAAAACCCAGGAACTTGCCTACCATGACCCCGAAAGCACACTTCTTGGGGTTCAGCTTGACTTGGAAATGGCGTAGGTTGTTGAAGGTTTCCTCTAAGTCGGAAACATGATCGGAGGCACGAGTGCTCTTTGTCAGCATGTCATCTACATAGACCTCCATATTCTGGCCTAGCAGATCTTGAAACACTCTGTTCATCAACCTTTGGTAAGTTGCCCCCGCATTCTTGAGGCCGAAAGACATCACTTTGTAGCAATAAATGCCTTTCTCCATCACAAAGATGTATGCTCTTCATCACTGGGGTCCATCCTTATCTGATTATATCCAGAGAAGGCATCCATGAAGCTGAGGAGCTCATGTCCGGAGGTGAAATCCACCAGCTGATCTACCTTGGCAGGGGAAAGCTATCTTTCGGACACGCCTTGTTGAGGTCGTGATGTCGATACAGATTCTCCAGCTCCCATTTGCCTTTCGCACCATGACCACATTAGCCAGCCAGCTAGCATAGTGTGCCTTCCGGATGTGACCGGCACTGAGCAGCTTGTTGACTTCCTCATCGATAGCCTTTTGTCGATCAAGAGCGAAGCTTCTCTTCCTTTGGTGGATTGGATGGTGCCGTGGGTCAATGTTGAGCTTATGGGTGATCACCTCCGAAGGGATGCCGGGCATATCAGATGCTGACCAAGCGAAAACGTCCGAATTCGCCTGCAGAAAAGCCAAGAGGCACTCCCGATCCTTTGAGGGAAGGAGTCCGTCGACCCGGATGGTCTTCGCTGGATCATCTCCCAGAGGGAAAGTTAAGAGGTGCTCGGCTGGTTCTCCTCCCTTGCTGGAATCTCTGGGATCGGGTGCTTCTAAAGTTGATTCAGCTTCCAAAGGACTTGATGCCGCATGATAACAAGGCAGGACTGGGCTGGTCTCACCGCGCATCTCTCCGACTCCTTCACTAGTGGGGAACTACACCAGCAAATGCCGGGTGGAGATAACTGCGTCCAAAAGGTTGAGACCTGGATGCCCGAGAATGGCATTGTAAGCCAAGGGGACCCTTACGACCAGGAATTTTATAATCACTATGCTTTGGCATGGCAGCGTTCCGGCTATCACAAGCAAAGGTATCTCACCTTCAACCCTCATTGAGTCCCCGGTGAATCTGACCAACGGGACTGCCATAGGCTGAAGGGAGTCTAAAGATAATCCTTTCCGAACAAAAGCGTCGTAAGTAAGGATGTCAGTTGAGCTGCCACTATCAACTAATATCCTTTTTACAAGGTGCTTGGCGATCGTCATGGAGACGACGGTACCTTCATTGTTTACATTTTCCACAACAGTAGATCCCTCCTCAGGAATTACATTATTCATCGCCTCCTCCCCTCTTGGCCGCTTAGATGCAGAGGCCGCTCCCCAAGACACCATTCCGACCGTCCGCTCAGTGGGGGCGTTATCGACCGTGGCCTAAACAGGTGGAGGCTCTATGAGGGCCGGCAGCGGCTGTGGCGCCTTCTGAACATACTTACCGAGGTAGCCCCGCTGAATGAGCTCCTCGATGGCCCATTTCAAGCTGTGGCAGCTGTCAGTGTCATGGCCATAATCCCGGTGGAATCGACAGTAACGGCTTTTGTCGCGGGAAGGACCTTTCTTCATGGGAGGAGGGCGCTGGAGGTAAGGCTCGCCCTTGATCTCCATCAGGATGTGGGATCGAGGGACGAGAAGAGGTGTGAGCTTGCTCTCGTTGGGGATGGGGCTTCGATGCCTATTGTCGGATCGATGAGGCGGGTCCGACCTCCAGTGTCGAGGAGGTCCACTCGGCTCAAGGCGAGCGGGCTTGTGGCTGGAGCTCCTTAAAGATTCTCGGCGGGTGAAGTCAGCTTCATCCGCACGGATATACTTTTGAGCCCGAAGGAGGAGGTCGGAGTAAGAACTCGGGGGCTTTTTATCCAAGGAAAAGGTGAAGCGGGATGGGAGGAGTCCACTTTAGCGCCAACGTCGCTACCGCGTTATCAAGATGATAAACTTCGAGGGCAGCAGCCTTGAACCGGGACACAAAGTCCCGCAGCGACTACCCCTCCTTCTAGCGCACGGAGAAGAGGTTGTCCGCTACCCTTGGAATCCGTCGGCAAGCATCGAAATGTTCCAGAAAGGCCTTCTCCAGCTCTTGGAAGGAGTCGATGCTGTGAGGGGGCAGGCGCGAGTGCCACGCGCAAGCGGCCTTCCGTAGAGTGGCGGGAAAGGCTTTGTAGAGAAGGGCGTTCGAAGCGCCCTGAACTTGCATCATTGCTTTATAACTTTCGAGATGGTCGAGAGGATCTATCGTACCATCGTATGGGTCTACCTGGGGGAAGCAGAATCTGGAGGGGACAGGTTCCTCCAATATCCGATGGGTGTAAGGAGGACGGGTGTCAAACTCTTCCTCCGGTTGATGATTGATTTTTCTGGCGAGCTCATCCAGCCGCCTGTTGTACTTGTCCAGGCGCTCCTTCGCCTGGCAACTGATTATCGGGGCCCTCCGAGATGGCTCGGAGGAGAAAGAAGAAGAAGAAAAAGAAGGGGAAGGATGCGGGAGCTGGGACTTCCGCTTTGGTTCCTCATGATGATGCGGCTCAGGAGGAAATTTGCTAGGGGCACGATCAGGGGACCATGGCCGTTTAGGGGGCTCATGGCGAGGCTTCCTAGGGGAAGCCGGATGACGACCGGCCTCCTGCCGAGGAGAGCCTCCTCGTGCCGACTGCTGACTGGCGGGGGAGCGGTCTGGTGTTGGGTGGCAATGGACTGTTGCTACTGGAGTCCGTGGACCATAGCGGTGAGAGTTTGAACTTGCTGGGTGAGAGTCGCTAGCCGCTCTGCAGTTTGGATGGCTGCATCCGATGGTGGGCAGGTGACGGAAGGATCGGTAGTAGGGGGATTGGCCTCCTGCTGCCTAACTGGCGGGGAGAGCCCCGCTGGACAGCTAACAGAAGCATCCTGAGCTCGTGTCACCGCCATGGCTTCAAGAGGAAAAGAGGAGGGGAGCAGAGTTCGCCGAGATGTAGCACAGGGAAACCCTAAAATACTTGTTGTGTCCTTTCTCCTTCCTGGCGTGCCAATCTGATGATGCCTGATCACTGGTTCTGAACGTCGGAAAAAGGAAATGGGTTGATTCTCGAATCTTTGCTCCACCAGGTTGCCTGCAAAAAAGTCCCAGGACCGGAGGGATTCTTCAGTGGGACCCTCCGACGCTCAAGTTAGCAATCGAGGTCACAGCTGAGGAGGAGCTCGAATGAGCTCTTTTTAGATAAAAAGTGTTTCCAGGGAGGAGGGATTCCTCTCTAAGTGCTAAGATAGCGATTCCTTGGGGTTATCGCTCATACCTGATTATTGAGTGGATTCACCTTCTTATTGGGGTTGGCACTTGCATGACCACGTGGGATTCCGTGAAAAAGGAATGCCTGTGGAGTTCTTGGGAGTTGTGTGAATCTGGACTGGTTGGTGGGTCCTGTCCCATCGGAGAGAAAGAAAATGGCGGTTGGTGGGCTACGTTCCATCAGCCAGCGGGGCTATTGGGTAGTTGGGTCTAGTCCCATTAGCGGTATGGCCAGTGGGTAGTTGGATCTGGCATTGTCAGGCGGCGTAGGTCAGGAAGGTGGCATCCTGAACTACCAGGGTTGTGATGGGATTGATTTGGAGGAAACGGGGGTGTTTCGACTCTCCCAAGGGAGCCTAGGCTGAGCCGGGTCGACCGGGGATGGCCAGGGCCAACCTTGCCGACCAGGAAGTGCCGGGGCAGGGCCGACCAGGAATTATCAGGGCCGACTCGGTGGGCTGGAGCTACCGGGGCCGAGCGGGACCGACCCGGAATGGTCGGGGCTAACTCGGCTGGCTGGAGCTGCCGAGGCCGAGAGGGACCGACCAGGAATGGTCGGGGCCGAATCAGCGGGCCTGGAGCTCAGGAATGGTCGGGGCTGACTCAGTGGGTCTGGAGATGCCGGGGTCGAGCGGGGCCGACCAGGAATGGTCGGGGCCGACTCGGCGGGCCTAGGGCTGCCGGGGCCGAGCGGGACCGACCAGGAATGGTCGGGGCCAACTCGGCAGGCTTGGAGATGCCGGGGCTGAGCCGGGCCGATCAGAAATGGTCGGGGCCGACTCGGCGGGCCTGGAGATGCCGGAGCCGAGCGGGGCCGACCAGGAATGGTCGGGCCGACTCGGCGGGCCTGGAGACGCCGGGGCCGACCAGGAATGGTCGGGGCCGACTCGGCGGGCTTAGAGATGCTGGGGTCGAGCAGGGCCGACCAGGAATGGTCGAGGCCGACTTGGCGGGCATGGAGCTGCTGGGGCCGAGCGGGGCCACCAGGAATGGTCGGGGCCGACTCGGCGGGCCTGGAGACGCTGAGGCCGAGCGGGGCCGACCAGGAATGGTCGGGGTCGACTCGGCGGGCCTGGAGATGCCGAGGCCGAGCGGGACCGATCAGGAATGGTCGGAGCCGACTCGGTGGGCCTAGGGCTTCCGGGGCCAACCAAGAATGGTCGGGGCCGACTCGGCGAGCCTGGAGACGCCGGAACCAAGCGGGGCCGACCAGGAATAGTCGGGGCCGACTCGGCTGGCCTGGAGATGCTGGGGCCGAGCGGGGCCGACTAGGAATGGTCGGGGCTGACTCGACGGGCCTAGAGACGCCGGGGCCGAGCGGGGCTGACCAGGAATGGTCGGGGCCAACTCGGCGGGCCTGGAGCTGCCGAGGCCGAGCGGGGCCGACCAGGAATGGTCGGGGCCGACTCGGCGGGCCTGGAGCTGCTGGGGCGCATTAATGTTTTGGTTTTTTTGAAATTGCCCTTGTGGCTACACCAGCCACATCAGATCAATATCTTATTTTTATTTTTTACTTTATTTTGTATTTAAAATTCTATAATATATTTCTAGTAATTTTTAGGAAAGGATTTTTGTAAGATCAAAAATAATTTTTCAATAATAATGATGTATGATTTTGATGCAAGCATATAAAATAATTGATAAAGTGATTAATTAATTAATTAATTAATTTTAAAATCTATGAAATGAAATAAAATATAATGTTTTAAAATATAAACAATTAAATTGTAATAATTAAAAGTTTAATGTTCAAAATGGATTTTAAGCAAAAGATTAAGGATCAAAAATATTTTTTTTTTAAAAAAGAAAGGAAAAAAAAAGCCTCCTCAAGGGTGTAGGTAATAAAAAGCGATAAAAATCAAGGCATAAAAAGTTCTTATACATCATGTCATGCGTGATGATTAGCTGTGTATGCATGGCCGCGCATGTGATGCAAAAAAGAATAAAAATATTTTTGAACATGCACAGCAGCCAATCACGGCACAATGGATGCGCTCTGCACCGTGCACGATGCAAGTCCTTTCTAGCAAGATTTCTAAGGTAATAGTATGCCTGAAGAAGGAACCTTCAATGGTCTCTAAGGTTATGGTCTAGTATAAGCCTCTATCCGCCCATCACATAATTTGTTGGAATCATTTTAAGAGAAAGTCTTCCGGCTCCTGCACCGTACGATGCAGCAGCATGCGCATACAATCACATATACTAAGAATAATTTTATTTTTTTATATACTATATTCGTAGTCTACATATATGCAATATGAGTCCTCGTGTATCGTATACGGTGCTGAAAAACTTTTTCATCGTTTCAAAATGATAAAGTCTTCAAAAGTTATTTGGTTAACGAGATATGTCACCTTTGCATAATCATTCTTTGTTTGCATTCCAATACCATTCACATTCCAGACTTTTCCAAGAGCAAGCATAATCTATATATCATCATTATTTAAAAAAGAAATATTTTTAAATTGGTGCCTTGGGGGATCATCCAATCACCTTCACCGGCCGTGTGTGTTAATGGAATAGAGACGCTGATGGGTGAATAAGTAATCCATCATCTCAGCTCTGTTTAAGATTATAGTTTTGGACGCGCCCTTAGGTCTCTTTTCTACGTGCATATATGCTGCTCTTAGGAGTTTGAACTTGTCACCATTACCTCCTACACTCTATTATTTCATATCGTTCGCTTATAACTGTATTGAATCCCTCCATCAAGAGGAATAGAATAGGGATAAATTTTGTTTACACGGATGTGCACACGGAAGTAGGTCGATAGCCTTGAACTCATGTTCATGTACCATTTTGACAGCCCAAAGCTCGGACTCGGATACTTTTGTGGACACACTCAGTGAGTCGACTCGGTTGGAGCTCGCCCTGCCACAAGAATACAATGGAAACCTCTGGGATTTCCCTCCCACCTCGCTATGGTCGCCTATCGCTGCCAAACGAAGCACACACGCGTCACCTCTCCACCCACTTCACCCTCATGCAAACCGCCCGCCATGAGAAAGCCCCCGGCACGTGCCACGCCATCACTTTATCGCTTTAAGAACCCACCACCTCGCTCCGTCTCCATATCCTCCACAAGAGAGAGAGGAGGGAGCTCCGCACCACAGAGGGAGTAATTAGGCGAGAAGGACGACGTCGAACAGATGGCGGAGCAGCAGCAGCCGACGACTCGCAAAGTGGTGAAGGGGGTGACGGCGGGGACTCTTGGTGGATCGCTGCTGCTGATCTCGGGGCTGACGCTGGTGGGGACGGTGATCATGCTGGCCGTGGTGACGCCGCTGCTGGTCATCTTCAGCCCGGTGCTGGTGCCGGCGGTGATCGCCGTGTTTCTCCTGGTGGCTGGCTTCGTCACCTCCGGCGGGTTAGGGGTGGCGGTCCGTGCTGTCCTGGTTGTTCAAGTTCGTGACCGGCAAGCGCCCGCCAGGGGCCGAGATCTAGACCTCACTACCTTCTTGGGAATCACTTGCCATCTTGTTCTTCCTCTATATTCTAGCGTTTATGCGTCTTGTAGTTGTGTCTTCTTGGTCGTCTTTTTATTTGCAGCTGCAGCTGTTACTCCTGGTAGCGAGGGGTTGTTTCATGACGGTGATGATGATGGTGTACGTTCAGTGCTGTTGCCATATTTCGGAAGATGTTATCTACTGCCGCCGGCATTAATTGGTGAATAAATTGGGTTATTAATTACTTGTGTCCTCGTATCGTAAGACTGTAGTGTAATATTATAAGACTTTAAAACTGTTTGTATGTGTTGCTACTAAAATTCGTTCTCTGACTCGAATGTGATCGGGCTCCCTTTTGGATGGATCTGTAAGACAATCCTCATACGAGAGGCGTTAAGAGTGCCCTCCATGGAAGACCCTTCGATACTCAAGTCAGCAGAGATCGGTAATCAACAAACGAGAGAAGAAAGCTCTCGCTGAAGAGTCTCTCCAGAGGTGGCCTTTCGAGAGCTCTAAGCAGAGCGTTAATAGCGGAAAAAGGGTGAGCAGAAGCAGAAGGAGGGTAGGCCAGTTAGCCAGTACGCATACCTGAGGAGACAGGAGATGGCCCTACTTATAGAGGATCACCTGATTCTTGGGGCGTCGTGGGTCCGAAAGTCGTTAAGATTCGAATCTAGTTTGTTATGAGGTCAGTAAGATTCGCATCTTGTTGGTTAAGGATTGACGGCTGGAAGAGCTGGTTGATGCCTCGAGATTTGGTGATTGCATAGGCTCCAGGGCTCTAGGCCACTCTCGCGGGTCCTAGGCCACTCTTGGGCGTGATTTCTGTTTGAAATCTTACGAATTTGAACTCTTCCGAGTTGGATTCCGCAGAGGTGCTTGAGCGCCTGAGTTTGGCCGAGGCATAACGGATAGCTCGGCCAGGACCGAGAGATAGAATAGCTCGGCTGGGGCTGAGAGATGGAAATAGCTCAGCTGAGGCCGAGAGACAGGGATAGCTCGGTTGAGGCCGAGAAGTAGGGATAGCTCGGTTGAGGCCGAGAGACAAGGATAGCTCGGCTGAGACCGAGAGATGGGATCCGCATTTGGGAATCCTTGGCTCGCTAAGGGGATTAAGGCGCCCCGATCCACTGAGGCTGACTCATCCCTAATGGGTATCGCACAGCAAGCGGGAGTTAGGGTTGATCCTAACCCTTTGCACGATTATTGATGCAACAGTGATTTTACCCCTCAACACATGCCCTCCACTCCCTAGTTCGAAGCATAGGTTCGGGCGTAGGGAGTATAACTCCGAGTGGCATGATCTGAATGGGTTCAGATTTGACAGCCCGCGTAATGATGCCCTAATTAATACTGCGAGACCGCCTTGCCTTTACGGGATGGAACCGTCGCTTCCTAGGGGCAACGGTTGGGGAAGTGCCACGTAGCAAATCCAGTTTTCACGGTGCCTACAACGGCGGTTCCGGGCATTCCAATCAAGACGCCTTATCTTCTCTTTGAGGTGGTTTCCTTCGGGGAGAAGCAAAGTTGAAACAACGTCATTCAATTTCGCAGCGCCCTTTCATCCCTTCTTGGAGGATCCTGTTCCCCTTTTTCCTTTGCAGTGTCACTCGTGTTTCCTTCAACCAACAGCATGGTGAGGCCAGCGACCTAATTTCAGAGATTGCTGCTGAAGATTTGGGGAAAATACGCCAGAGATATGGCATCCCTCGGATGTCATTTTACGGCTGCCGGAGCTCGAACATAGGGTTTTGCAAGAGTTGGAGGGTGGGATCTTTCTTTACGAAGATAGCATGAAGGCAGGCCTCCGACTTCCCCTTCACCCCTTAGTGAAAGAGGTCATGAGGTTCTACAACATCTGCCCAACAATGGTGGCTCCCAACAGCTGACGGAGTATCATCGGATTTATCTCGATGTGCAACCGGTTCAGGTAACAGCAACTCTGTCCATGTTTCATGTTTGTTACCACCTAATGTCCGGAGGAGCTCGGAGTGGTCCTATATCGGACCTCGGAAGTCGTTCAGGACGATCATGGATAAACCATCGTCATAAAAGAATGGAATGTTCGATTCTTTATCGCGAAGGGAACATCGGTTCCGACTTCCCGCGGTTATGGGGAAACCTTGTTAGGGATATGGAAGTGCATCCAGCTTTGTCAAAACAAGAGGAGGAGGACCTAGGGGTCCTTCTTGATGGTCGAGTGTTCTCGTCCCATGTTCTGCTATCGCAGGAGGCTCTTTTTGCTGCTGGGCTTAGCCCCATTGACCCGCGAGATAAGTCCCTCTCTTTCTCCCCTCCATTGATTTCATTCGAGCGAGTATGTCTCGGTATGATTGTTTGCCTACTGTGCTTGTAGCCAAGAAATCTGCGCTGAAGGGCTATATAAAGAAAGAGTTGGGCAAGCATCCGAGAGAGGCTGGTAGTGCAGAAAGGCGTAGGTCTAAGAAGAAGGTTCATCTTTCTGGAAAGCACTCGTCGGAGGCTGGGAGAGTCAGGGCCAGTCCGCGCTCTTTACCATCAAAGAAAGAGGATGTAGGGGAGCTGGCAGTAAGAGAGGGGTCCCCTAAGTTGGAGGAGGGAGTAATAGTCACGACGGAGGAGCAGAGGGCGGAGGAGGACTCAGAGAGGGTTGCCGAAATCCCTTGTCCTCTGGTGGTGGAGATAGTGGATAGCCCGGACAAGGCTCCATCGGAAGTTCAGGGTGAGCCTGTCATTGAAGGGCTTCCTTCGAAGGGATTAGAGGGCGGTGATGTTGGGCCAAGGGCAACGGAGGCTCAGAAGGAGTTTCCTGCTGGAGAGCTTCCTCTTGAGGGAGTTAGAGGAGCCGGTGAACAGATCGAGGCTTTGGTGGAGTTCGCGGGGGAGGAGCACACATTGATGACTAAGAAGGTCCTTTGGGTGAGGGAAGAGGACAGGATGATGACCTTCCAGCCGAAGCCTCTCCCACTAGAGCCTCGGGAACATTGGGGCATGGGCTGGCCGAGTTATCCGAAGAATCGCAGGCCAGACTCTTGCTGAAGGAGGCCAGGAGATTGAAGGCTTCTCAGTCTGAGATTGCTCAGACTGGTCCCTCAGATGTGCAGCCTGGGAGTTTGAACCCGGCTATCGAGAAGGCGTTCTCTGCTCTGATGAAATCGGCATTGTATCCGAGCGTCGGTTCCTCAATGAACGAGTTTGCGGATTTGGACCTTATCAACGCGCATTCGGTCAATGGAACATGGTGAAGGATGTTTATCTTCTCCCTGAGATCGTCAATTCCACCCTTATGGAGTTAGCTAGGTCTTACACCTCCCGGGTGAGTTGCTATTCCAGAGTATCGGGTGTTTTCTGGCGAACTTGATTGCGCTTTCTTATTCTTACTTGAGTTTTGTTTCACAGAGTGCTCTGATCACTAGGGCATTGTGCTGGCATTTGAGCCTGGAGATAGGGGCCAGCATCTAGGCCAAGAGAGTCAGTACCGAGCTCTGATTGCGAGCAGAAGCGTCTGACAAATTTGAGCGAGTTCTGGACATCGCCAACAAGAACTTGGCGAGGGCGAGGAGATTTCATCAGTTCACCCTCGATGACGTATCCAGATTAAGGCTCAAAGTTAAGGAGCTGCATGGGCTTTGGGCGAGGTATGACGAAGTATGTTTGGAGTTATCACAAGTCACATCCAGACGTGCCGAAGAAATGGAAACTGCTAAGAAGCAGCTCGATGAAAGTCGAGACAGGTTGGGAGAGAAGCTGCCGAGAAGAATCGCATGAATAGAATGCTTGGTGAGTCGGAGGAGAAAGTCCGGCAGCTGAATCATTGCATTGTTGCCAAGGATGACAGGATCAGATGGGATCAGGAGAAATTGGTCAAGCTTGATAATGAGCTCTCCCGGTTCAAAGAAGAAGCCAATAGTATGCAATCGAAGATCAACGTCCTCAAGGACAGGATCAAGCTGGTTAAGGCTGACAAGCTGAGGGCCTTCGGCGAGGTCGAGGAATTAACCAGGAAATTAGCTCGGTAGGAGGAGGAGGTACGATATTGTCTTTTTTAAACTTCCTATCGGCTCACCGTTGCGTCGGCTAACCCTGCTTTGCATATGAAGAAGGAGAGGCTCGAAGGCCAAGGTCAATTAGAAAGTCTGCAAGAAGAACTGGCGTCAAGTCATCGGAAAAGCTCAGAGCTCGAGGGGTGGGTCGCAGAGACTGAGGAGCAAATTGCCTCGCTCCGGAGCCAAGTTGTTGAGGCTGAAAGGTGATTCGCCATGCTTCGGGGCGAACAAGATGCGACTTATGCTGAGGCTTTTCAGCTTGGCACGGAGGAGATCCGAACCAGGATATCTCGGGAGTATCCAGAATGGGACCTCTCCTTTTTGGATGTTGAACCCTTTGAGGCCTGCACCCCAGGGCTGAAGAAGCCGAGTACGAAGATATCTCAGACGTCGATCTTGATGATATTTTGGGTTCTAGTGAGGCTGCAGCTCCCGAAGGACACTCCAAGCCTGCCGCCGAAGGAACAATGACGACTTTTGAAGTTGGTAGAACGAGCAAAGCCTCCCTGAATATTGTTGAGGACACTGCCGGGAATGATCCTGCCTCTGATCCTTGAGGGCCATTTGTGTATTTTTGTTTTTCAGATATGCAATTTGGTTGAAATTCCCAATGAACGGGTCCTTGGCCTCCACTTGTTTGTCTTTTTGGCCAGTCTTTTTGTCTCAGACTTTTCTTTCGACTGTGAACAAGTTATGACTCGTTCGCGCTCTTTGGCCGATTTAGTTCGGACTTGAGTAAATGTCTTGGTCGAAAACGAGGTATAAGGATAGCTCAGACTAGGACCGAGATATAAGGACAGTTTGGTTTGTCCAAAGTAAAGATTGGCACACTCGGCCAAGGCGCTGGATGGTCCGGCGCACAAGTTCGGACGTAAGGAATATAGCCTCAAGTAACATGACTCGAATGGAGGGGGTTTGGTCCCGAGAAAGGGGGCGCATCCCGAGCGCCACAAAGTTATTAATGATCCTCTTCGATGAGGGTGCGGAATTCTTCATTTCCCACGAGCGCCCGCTGAGGCGATGACACCTGGCGTATCCCGCGGTAGTAGTGTTAGAATTAATGGTCCTGGCGATCGGGATACCCGTTAGAAGCAGTTTAAAAACGAGCGGGGGAGCGCCATCGTTAATATCCTTTCAGCTGATCTTGTCAGATTTTCAGATATTTAGATGGCTTCCAGAGGTGAGGGGCGATCGACCGAGACACCAAGCGGCGGCGTTAGTGGCGCAGGGGGGCCCTTTAGGGCCGTACCACAATAACCATCGATGGGGAGGTTTTAGCCTCACTGTTTGCAAATCGTGAACAACTCCAGAAGATGGCCGAGCAATATCTGGTCGTTACTATAAGAGAGATCGAGCTCCTTTGATAAGACAACAGCCGGCTAGAGAGGTAGGTGGCGTCCCTCCGACGACAAGTGGCCGAGCCAGCTATGCAGCGCGGGGAAAGCTCAGTGGCGCTTGGAGAAGATGATAAGCCCCTGTGAGGGCTCATGTACTTTTTTTTCTTTTCCTCTTGTTTCTCTTTTTGTGGTGAATGAAAAGGAGTTTTCGTAATTTTTGTATCTGCTACCACCTCCGGAATATTCTTTCTTACCGTTCGAGTCTTACGAAATGAACCACCCTCCTGGGGAATCTCTAGTAACTTTAGCAAGGTTAGAGCATGACATCTCCATTTTGACCGAGGTAAACGGAACTTGTAAATTCTCGCCGGAGCATTGCGTATACTCAACCTTGCCGAAGCATAAGGAGCGTTCCGTAGTTGTTGAGGCAAGGGCAGCTATCACGATCTGGATCGAAGCATAACATAACGCTCGGTTATATTGAACCGAGAAGAGATACCTCGGTTTAGCCCGAAGTATGGAGGCGATCTTGGCTTTGAGTTGAAGCACAAGATGATGTCTCGGTTTATGCCAAGATGTAATGGGCGGTTGGGCCGGAGCAGGGGATATCAATGTGCTTTTATTGAGGAGTACTTGACTTCTGTGCCTTTTTATTGCTCTGCCAGTGCCTTGTCTTTTCCAAAACAAGTTGACATTCTTTTTGCCAAAATGGATAATACGGCTTTGCAAGCTGCAAAAGGATGCCTCGCTATTTTTTGGAGTCATCTATTCCATCGTCTCTTTCCAATGTAGGCCCTTTTAGCGTGTGACATAAGCACTCGTTTGTCATTGGAGCACGTCGTTTTCATCGGGCGATTTCCCAGGCCTATCCGTATCTCAAGGACCGGCGGTCGATTTCCTGCACTTAAGGCTTTTGATTCGGGATCAGAGGAAAATCTTCTGGCGTGCATCATGGCATGGGCAATGCGTTCGGCGTGCTTTGAGGAGCGCTCTTTTCATCCTGGGATGCCACGTGATGCATTTTGAATCTCGGGGCTTTTCGCTCTGATAGCTGCTCCCGGTTTGTTTGTCTATAAAATGGGAGAAGGGGGCCGTGTTCAGCTATCTCCCAAGGCTTTCTTCTCTGTGAGTTATGAAAGTTTTCATGATGTCTGTGTCCCCTAGGTTGAAGGTGGAGAGAATGAGTTTTCCTTTTATGAGTTGACTTCCCTCGGATAGCAGGGGTGATGAAGAAGTTGCTGAAGAGCAAACCGTCCTCAAGAGAGGAATTTCGGAGATCATATGGAGAGCACACAGGAGGTCCACAGAGATCATATGGAGAGCGCACATATGCGCTTCCTGTGTGTCCTTTGTGGTTTGTTACGGGAGTCGCAGGATAGGAAGTGCACATGCACCCCCGTAGTACGCACGGACTTTTCCTTCTCCCTCGGGCTGGTTCCCTTAGCTCATCTGGCTGGGGGATCTTTTTCCTGTGAAGAGGGAGTTGAGAGCAGTGTCATCAACTCGTACCCTGTCTTTTCATGGTCGGGCAGTGTCCAGCAGCCCAGCATCTCACTTGGGGGGGATGCATCCTCAGTATCAGCATCCATGGGTCTTCCTTCTATCCTTGGATCTCTTCGCCAATCCAGAGGACCCGTGGGAAGCTGGCTTGGCCTTAGCCGGCGGTTCAGGGCGAGCTGATTGGTTGTCTGATCTCTTGGGTCATATGCCGAAACATCATTATTAACCGAAGCTGACTGAAGCAGCCCGGCCGAGCTATTTACTCGTTTTTATTTCCTGTGCCGTGATACACTTGTAATGCCTCTTAGGAGGTTGTAACTCTTTTCCATTGAAGAAATAAAGAAAGTTTTATTTTTTCTTCTTTTAACATCTGCTTCTTTTTCAATGGGATTATGCTTGAGAGTCGCTACACCCGTATCATGCTTTTTGTGTCATAGCATATATCGGCAGCATCCTTGCTACCTTGTTTTTGCTAAGACCGCTATTCGGTCCCAAGTGGAGAAAAGCGTTTATCCTGCTTGGGTCAGAGGTAGACCTGGGCGGTATTGTGAACCCATGTGGTGAGCGTGATCTCGTTTGTAGAACGAAACATGTATTTCTTTGGAAAGAGACAGCTTGTGCGCCTTAATTGTTGAGCAGAAGAAGGTTGCTTGCTTCTGCCGAAGTATAATAGGATGTCTTAGTTGCGTTTGAGTGTTTGAGAGATTGCTCATCTAGGTCGGAGCTTCAGGTAACGCTTTGTGAGTACGTCATTTGACTTGATCAAGATTTCAGATAATACACTACTCGGTTGTAGTCAAGGTTTCAGAATATCGCTCGGTTGTCGCCGAGGTTTTAGAATATCGCTCGGTTGTTGTTGAGGTTTTTCGGTATTTTACTTGGCCCTGCCAAGGTACGGTGATATCACTCGATTTGGTTGAGGATTTTGGTAAGAGACGTGCACCGGCTTTAGCCGAGGCTTCTGCGCCGTTTGACCCGGTCGGGGCTTATAAGCTGCCCGAATCCGGTCGAAGTTTTCTTTACCATTTGGTTCGGCCGGGGATTGTAAGCTGCCCGAATCCGGATGAAGTTTCTTTGCCATTTGGTCCGGTCGGGGCTTGTAAGCTGCCCGAATCCGGATGAAGTTTCTTTGCGATTTGGTCCGGTCGGGGCTTGTAAGCTGCCCAAATCCGGATGAAGTTTCTTTGCCATTTGATCCGGCTAGGGCTTGTAAGCTACCCAAATCTGGATGAAGTTTCTTTGCCATTTGGTCCGGTCGGGGCTTGTAATCTGCCCGAATCCGAATGAAGTTTCTTTGCCATTTGGTCCGGCCGGGGCTTGTAAGCTACCCGAATCCGGATAAAGTTTCTTTGCCATTTAGTCTGGCCGGGGCTTGTAAGCTGCCCGAATCCGGATGAAGTTTCTTTGCCATTTGGTCCGGTCGGGGCTTGTAAGCTGCCCGAATCCGGATGAAGTTTCTTTGCTATTTGGTCCGGCCGTGGCTTGTAAGCTGCCCGAATCCGGATGAAGTTTCTTTGCCATTTGGTCTGGTCGGGGCTTGTAAGCTGCTCGAATCTGGATGAAGTTTCTTTGCCATTTGGTCCGGTCGGGGCTTGTAATCTGCCCGAATCCGGATGAAGTTTCTTTGCTATTTGGTCCAGTCGGGGTTTGTAATCTGCCCGAATCCGGATGAAGTTTCTTTGCCATTTGGTCCGGCCGGGGCTTGTAAGCTGCCCGAATCTGGATGAAGTTTTTAGGCGATCGCTCGGCCTGGTTCGACCGCATTGGGGGTACTCGGCCATACCAAGTTTTTGTGAAATAGGACTCGGCCAAGCCAAGGTACGGAGATTTAGCTCGAGACTCGATCCAGCCGAGGTACGGAGATAGCTCGGTTTTGCCGAGAATGGATGCGCAAGCAGCATCTGTTTTCTATTATGATTTTTTTGGAAAAACGATTGTAGCGGTCATGCCGCGGATAATAGAAACAAGATGTCAAAGCTGCAATGGGGCAAGTCTATAGAAAGCGTACCCTACCGATGGTATATATGGAGATTGTCCGAATTTCATGTTTGGGGAATAGATTTTTCGCCCAGATCCTGGAGCTTTTAGGTGCAAGGTCCGATAACTTCTGCCACTTGATAGGGGCCTTCCCAATTTGGAGACAGTTTTCCTTGCTCCAGCAGTTTGGAGACGGATGCTTTCTGGAGGACCAGATCGCCGGATGAGAAGGATTTTCCTTTGACTTTGGAGGCGTGATAACGAGCCACTCTTTGCTGGTATGCTGCAACCCTGATTCAAGCTTTCTCTCTGAATTCTTTCACCAGGTCAAGATTGGTGCGGAGCTGCTCGTCGTTAGCTTCCTCCGAGTAGCTCTCCACTCGTGGAGAAGGAAGTCCTATCTCCACATGGATGACGGCTTCCGTGCTGAAGGCCATCCGAAATGGGGTCTCGTCAGTAGGGATTCTCTGAGTGGTGCGGTAGGCCCATAGGATGTGATGAAGCTCGTCCACCCATCTGCCTCGGGCTCTGGCAAGCCGAGCCTTGATCCCTTGAAGTAGGGTCCGGTTAGTCACTTCGGCCTCTCCGTTGGCTTGTGGATGCCCTACCGACGTGGGGCGATGGCAGATCCCATGCTCCTCGCAGAAATCTTGGAACTTTGGGTTGTCAAATTGCTTGCCATTGTCAGTGATAATAGTGTGCGAAAGGCCGAAATGGCAGATAATGGATCTCCATACGAAGTCCCTGGCCCGACCTTCGGTTATTTGGGCAATTGCCTCGGCCTCCACCCACTTGGTGAAGTAGTCGATGGCGACAAATATGAACTTTCTTTGTCCAGTGGCGAGGGAAAAAGGGCCGAGAATATCCATCCCCCACTTAGCAAAGGGCCAAGTGGAGGAAATAGGGACCAAACTAGCGGAGGGGAGCCTCTGGATGCTGGAATGTTTCTGATATGGGTCACAAGCTCGGACAAGGTCGTCAGCATCCTTTTGCATGGTGGGCTAATAGTACCCTTGGCGCATCACCTTGTGGCATAAGGACCGACTCCCTAGATGATTGCCGTAAATTCCTTCATGTACCTCCCGGAGAGCATAATCAGCTTCAGATGGGCGAAGGCACTTGAGCAGTGGCATGGAGAAGGACAGCTTATACAACTAGTCGTCGATCAGCACATAGTGGGTGGCTTGCATTTTCAGCTTCCTTGCTTCCTTTCGGTCGGCTGGGAGCGACCCTTCTTTAAGATACCTTAGTATAGGGTCAAACCAGGATGGTTTGGCCTCAACCTGCATCACTCGGTCTGCCTCCGCGATGCTAGGCCTCTCCAGGATCTCCAGGGGAAACTTCCGCTCGGAATCCATCGACACCGCAGTTGCCAGCCGAGATAATAGGTCGGCGCGGGCATTCTCGGATCTTGGGATCTGGATAACTTCAAATTCAGAGAAGTGGGAAAGCAAGTCCTGCACCTTTTAGAGATACCGAATCATATTTGGCTCCCGGGCCTCGAACTCGCCCCGCACGTGACCAGCCACCAATTGAGAGTCGGTAAAGGCATTCAGCTTTGTCACTTTAAGATCGTGGGCGATTCAGAGTCCAGCAAGCAGAGCTTCATATTCGGCTTCATTATTGGAGGCTGGGAAGGAGAAGCGAATGCCGTATTCGAAGGTCGCCCCCTCTGGGCTGGTGAGGATCAAGCCAGCGCTGGAGCCATTAGCATTAGATGATCCGTCGACATGGAGCATCCATTGGGCGCCAGGTCTTAGATGCTCAGAAGAGTATGGAGCAAAGCCATCCTCCGGGATGGTGCATTCAAGGAGGAAATCAGCTAGAACCTGCGCTTTGATGGTCGGGCGAGGTTGGTACCAGATATCATGTTCGCTTAATTTGACGGCCCATTTAGCCATTCTTCCTGATGTCTCCGGGCGATGCACCACCGCCTTGATGGTTTGGTCGGTAAGGACCGTCACAGAGTGCACCTGGAAATAAGGCCGCAGCCTCCGAACCGATGCTATCAGGGCTAACACCAACTTCTCGATTCGGGTGTATCTTGTCTCGGCATCTCAGAGCAGCTTGCTAACATAGTAGATCGGCTTTTGGGTCTTGTTCTCTTCTCTGACCAGCATCGAGCCAATTGCGCCTTCTGAAACTGCTAAGTACAGAAATAACATTTCTCCTGGATTGGGACTGCTGAGGAGGGGTGGAGAGCCAAGATATCTCTTGAGGTTCTCGAATGACTTCTAGCCATTGAAAATTCTTGGCTGATCGGAGGGCTTTAAAGAATGGAAGGCACCTCTCAGCCGACCGAGCCACGAAGCAATTAAGGGCCGCGATTCTTCCAGTCAGGCGCTGGACCTCTTTGACAGATGTTGGGGGTACCATTTGCCGAAGGGCTTGAATCTTCTGCGGGTTGGCCTCAATGCCTCGCTGAGAAACCATGAAGCCCAGAAACTTCCCAGAGTTGACACCTAAGGCGCACTTCATTGGGTTGAGCTTCATCTGGTATTTTCGGAGCATCGTGAAGCTCTCAGAGAGATCCTCAATATGCTGCGATGCTTCCCTGCTTTTGACCAGCATGTCATCAACATACACCTCCATGTTCCGACCGATTTGCTACTTGAAGACCTTGTTTACCAGCCTTTGGTAAGTAGCACCTGCATTTTTTAGGCCGAAAGGCATAACACGGTAGCAATAAATACCTCGATCGGTTATGAAGGCGGTCTTTTCTTCATCTTCGGGCACCATTCGGATTTGGTTGTAGCCTGAATATGCATCCATGAAGGTCAACATCTGATGACCGGAAGTGGCGTCCAAAAGCTGGTCGATCCGAGGGAGAGGGAAGCTATCCTTTGGGCATGCTTTATTAAGGTCGGTGAAGTCGATGCAGATCCACCATTTACCGTTCGACTTCTTCACCATGACAACATTGGACAGCCACCTCGGATAATTTACCTTCCGAATGAAGTTTGCCTTGATGAGCTTGTCAACGTCTTCCTCAATTGCCCTTTGCCGGTCAGGGGCAAAGCTTCTTTTCTTCTGCTTCATGGGCCGGACATTTCGTCCGCATTAAGACGGTGGACGAGAATGTCTGGGCTGATCCCTGGCATGTCAGAGGCTGACCAGGCGAAGACATTAGCATTCCTTCGGAGAAAGTCTATTAGCTCCAACCGGGGCTTCCCTTTCAGTAGCGACCCGATCCTTATGGTTCGGTCGGGCCGAGCTTCGTCCAGTGGTACCTCTTCCAGCTCTTCGGCTGGTTCTCCTCGTTGCTCGGCAAAGTCCTCCAGAGCATCCAGCCCGTTAACCTCGGGCTGCTTGGATTGAAGGCTGGTGACGAAGCACTGCCGAGCTACAGCTTGATTTCCCCGAACTACTCCCACTCTCCATCCAGTAGGGAACTTCATTGCTAGGTGCGGGATGGAGACAACGACTTTCAGGGACATCAGGCCGGGTCTCCCAAAAGTTGCATTATAGGGCGACTGAAGCTTGGTCACCAAAAAATCTGTATGAACAGTGGCAACACTGGGCCAAGCACCCGCGCGGACCGTCAAGGTCACGACCCCCTCCGGGGTGATAACATCGCCGGTGAACCCCATGAGGGTGGAGTCCACGGCTCGGAGATTCTCCATAAGCAGTTTCATCTTCACAAACACATCAAGATATAAAACGTTGACGGAGCTCCCACTATCAATAAGGATTCGGTCTACATCATAATTGTTTAGATTAAGGGATACAACCAACGCATCATCATGTGGGAACTATATCTCCTGGAGGTCGCTGTCGGATAAGGAGAGCTCATTGGTCCGCGCTTCTTTGGCGCTGAGCCTTCTTCATCATCCCGCTAGCTTGACGGACTACCAACCGCCTCGATCACATTAATGTGGCCGGCGATCAAAGGATTTGGAGGAGGAGGCTGCTGAGGCTCAGGCTGGCGGTCGCCCCCGTTCCTTGGCTCGGTTGCTCTTCTGAATTGATCGAGCCTGCCCCACTGGATGAGCCTTTCAATTTCGTTCTTCAACTACCAGCACTCCTCAGTGTCGTGGCCATGATCCTGATGGTAGCGGCAATACTTGGCGGGGTCTCTTCGGGCCGCATTCCCTTGGAAAGGAGGTGGTCGGGAGAGCTGGCGCTCTATTGCCATAAGGATTTCCGCCCTTGGGGCAGTGAACGGAGTAAACTGGTTGAATCTCCTAGGCAGGCTCCGGGTGCAATTTCTTGACGGTGGCGGAGGAACCCTTTGGCGGCGAGGTGGGCTTAGCTGGCGGGTGGATCGGTGCTTATCTGGGCCCTTGGGCTCCTTCTTCCCTGTCAACTCAGTGCGGGCAGCTCTCCGCGATTCCTTGACTCTGGCATATTTGTCTGTCAGAGCCATTATGTCGGAGAGGTTCGGAGGGTAGCTGACCTCCAGCGCCAGGTAAAAGTCACTCTCCTTCAACACTCCACCTGCTAGGATGGACATGGCCACCTCATGATTAAGGTGGTCCACCTCCAGCATGGCCGTATTGAAATGGCCAAGATATTTCTTCAAGGACTCCCTATCTCTCTGCTTAACCTCAGAGAGGGAGTCAGATCTCCGCTGATGAGTACGACTGCTGACGAACTGGCTGATGAAGAGGTGGCTCAGCTAGTCAAATGAACCAACAGAACCTGGTTTCAAGGCATTGAACCAGGTTCTAGCAGATTTCTTGAGGGTAGATGGGAAGGCGTAGCAGAGGATCGCATCTGATGCCCCATGGAACATCATGATCGATCAGAAGCTGCTGAGGTGGTCATCGGGATCGGAGGATCCATGGTAGGGCTCGATGGCGGGCAGCTTGACATGGGAGGGAATCACTTCCTCCATGATCTCTTTGGAGAAGGGAATGCCCTGCTCCGCCTTATGCTGGAGCGGGTGGGCCTGCTTGGCGGCATCCAACTCCTGGCACATCTCCCGGAGCTGTTGGCGGATCTCCTCAGGCACGATGGGAGGAGCTAAGCGAGGAGAGAAATGAGACGGTATCGAGTCATGACGAGATCGGGGAAGATCCTTGCCACATACCCCTTGGGGGGCTAGCTCAGCTTCCCTAGGACAGCGAGGGGGTCTGCCACCCCATGCGGGCCGGAAGAAGAGATCGCTGGATGAGCGGGGGCTGCATTCTCCTTAGGAAGATGTGGGGTAGGTGCAGCTGGATGGGGGACTTCGAAGCGCCCCTCGATCAGGTGTGCCAGAGCTTGGACCTGCTGGACCAGCGAGGCAAACTGGTCCTGGGTCACTGGGGCCGCCGGTGGCGATGGGGTTTCCACTGGTGGCGTTGGCGGCGCTACGTTGCTCACCAGATCAGGTCTTTGGGAGGCGACCTGATCCCGAACTTTGGAGATAGGCTTTCTTCGATTGGCCATGAGAGAGGTTCTCTTTCAGATCGAGACCCTTGTCTCCTGGATCACAAGTTTATGGGACTTGAGGGCCCTTCCTCTAGCGCCAATTTGTTGCTGCTGAAATACGTCCTCCGACTTGGGTGCGATCGGGCTCCCTCCTGGGCGGACCTGCAAGACAGTCCTCACGCGAGAGGCGTTGGGGGTGGCCCTCCGCGGAAGACCCTCCGACGTTCAAGTCAGCGGGGATCGGCAATCAACAAACGAGAGGAGAAAGCTCTCGCTGAAGAGTCTCTCCAGGGATGGCCTTTCGAGAGCTCTGAGCATAGCATTAATAGCGGAAAGAGGGTGAGCAGAAGCAGAAGGAGGGTAAGCCAGTAAGCCAGTGCGCATACCTGAGGAGCCGGGAGATGGCCCTACTTATAGAGGATCACCTGATTCCTTGGGGGCATCGTGGGTCCAAAAGTCGTTAGGATTCGAATCCAGTTTGTTATGAGGTCAGTAAGATTTGCATCTTGTTGGTTAGAGGATCGACGGCTGGGAGAGCTGGTTGATGCCTCGAGATTTAGCGATTGCGTAGGCTCCAGGGCTCTAGGCCACTCTCGCGGGTCCTAGGCCACTCTCGGGCGTGATTTCTGTTTGGAATCTTATGAATTTGAACTCTCTCGCGCCGGATTTCGCGAAGGTGCTTGAGCGCCTGAGTTTGATCGAGGCATAACGGATAGCTCGGCTGGGCCGAGAGATGAGAATAGCTCGGCTGAGGCCGAGAGACAGGGATAGCTCGGTTGAGGCCGAGAGATAGGGATAGCTCGGCTGAGGTCGAGAGATGGGTTAGCTCGGTTGAGGTCGAGAGACAAGGATAGCTCGACTGAGACCGGAGATGGGATCCGCGTCTTGGGAATCCTTGTCTCGCTAAGGGGATTAAGGCGCCCCGATCCACTGAGGCTGACTCATCCCTAGCGGGTATCGCATAGCAAGCGAAAGTCAGGGTTGATCCTAACCCTTTGCACGATTATTGATGCAACAGTGATTTTATCCCTCAACAGTATGCAATATATATCGTGAAATAAAATTAAGGTTGGCTTTTACGTTGCTGCTGACTAGCTAGCTGTTTGTGGATGCGGTTGTTATTAACATTATGAACGGAGCTAGAGAATCGAATTAGCCAGGGCTGGGATCGATCATCTTCTTGAGTCAGCTGGCTGTCATCTTTTTGCACCGAGAATGGCCGGAAAGAGCAGACGTGGTTGTCGTCTTGCGCCGAGGAAATGGATCGGACGCGTCGTCACTCATCCAGTTCGGCTCAGGATGAGGTGTGTGTCGCGCGCGGCTTCTAAATTGTAGCAGTGCGCGAACGATGCTTGCAGCTGGAGTCGCAAACAACCGGCCAGCTTGTTACCTTTGGCGCGAAGGATGTAAGTCGGTCCCGTTTTAAAGCTTAGAAGCAGCCGCTGTGGCGGCAGTTAAAATTACTTGCCGGTTAATGGTGGTGGCGCACTGCGTGTGTTTCGACCATGCATGCTCTTCGATCTTCTTCAGTACTCCTAGCTAGTAAAATATAAGCAACCGCATGGGTTTTTTTTTTTTTTTTTCTTTTTCTTTTCTTTTCTTTTTTGGTGGAAACATGAAATTAATTAAAGGGCCACACAATTAATAACTTCTGGAAGATTACTCCCTGAGCATGAGTCCGGACCAAATCACCAAGGAAAGGATTATAATTAATTAAGCAGGTTACTCGTCCAACTTTGGTCTTTCATTACATAGTTTGTAAGAAGATCGGTCACTTGATTTGCTGCTTCCCGTAAATATATTGACAACAAAACTCTTAAAAATTATGTAGATGGTATCAATCAGATCACAAAGTCAGGGATGTCAACAGGTGTCTTGCCACACAACCACGAGATCACAGTTGCCGATTCCTCTTTAAAAATAAGAGTTGAAAACTGAAATCCTTGAATTGTAATCTTCACTCTATAATCTGTAAAAGCAAACCCACATCTACTTCAATATGAGACACCAAAACTAATCTTCAAAAAACCTGGCTGCAGAGGTATATATAGACATAGTTTGGACAATCCCGATGGACTACGAGAAAGTACCCAAGGACGAAGCAAGCAATGATAAACATCGTTCCTTGTTAATTTAAAAAATTTAAGAGCATTACCAATGGCATGCTAGACTACAAACAATAGATTAAACATCGTTCCTTAAAAATTAAACTCATTTTGGGATCTACAAATCAACCATAGATATATATTGCAAGTAAGAGATTGTAAAACTTGTATTTAAAGAGTCTTATATAAAGCTGAAAGAAGAAAAGCTTAAGTCGTCACATGCCATACCAAACTTGGATAGATTCTGAATATTCAAAGAACAAATGATCAAAAAATTCAACATCTCTCTTACAATTGTAGATAGGAGACATCAAGGACAATCATGCCATGCCGCTAGTAACTCAACTATAAGAAGTTCATGATTCTATAACCTCGGAATAAAGAGAATAATACATTGTTAATAATTCAACTTCAAAAAATACGGACTAAAATTTTGCCCTCTTTGTATTAATGCAAATAGGAGCCTTGATGATTTCCTGTACTATAACCTCAGAAAAAATAAATTCTAAGATACTCTAGTTATATTAATAATAATTATATAGTAAGGGAAACCTTTTCCCTCGCTTTGTCTCCAAAGATTTTGAAGCATTGTGGATCTGAAGTTCTGAGCCACGTCTCTTTTTCATGGCACCCTTGCAAGCTCACGTCAGGAATTAGCATGCGAGACGAGACAAAGCAAACGATGAATTCCATCAATTTCAACCCTTAAAATAGTACTCTATTGTATGGAACTATTTGAGGTAATAAAGTCACATGCCTACTACATTAAGTATCTTCCTTGAGATAGAGGTGCAGCTTATGTCTGAGCAATGAGAAAAGTGCGAGTCTAGCCCTCTCTGATTTTTAATTGCAGAGACGATAAGCAACAAATCGACTCGAGGCAACAAAGCGACCGGAGCTGGAGAGAGTTGCGGTAACAGAACCTACAAGGATCCACGAGTACTTGAGTCATGATGACCAACCTTGACCCACGGCCAAACTTGCTAAAATTTTAAGCCGTCAGCCATCAGGCGGCAACCTGACTCATGACCAATCTAACAGCCATCTGTCAGAAAGCAGTCAGCCGTTGTAACTTCAGCTATCTCTTAGACTTAGTTGAGCCTTTTACATGCACGGAGACAATCCATGGATGATCAAATAACCCGATGCCCATGAAACACACTCGATCTCAGACATGTCCAAGGGAGTAACACAATACCCTCCAAAAATTTAACTCGTTTTTTAAGTAAAACGAGTTAACATCACACCATCACAAGGTATTTTGGAGGTCCCACCGCTCTCCGCGCACAGGTTTCCTGACAAAGTCTAGAGATGAAACAAACTCACATTTAGGCACATCTTTTGCTCATCGCGGTATTATATTAAGGGTTTCAGCGGACGTGGGGTGATGTAACGTTTTAGCAATTTAGAAAAATCCAACAGATTAATCAAACTCTCCACGTAACATTCTTTTCCGAATCCAGATTATATTCTCGAGCATAAGAGGAGATGCACAATGGCCGGAAAGCTGGTCCACGATCAGCAAAACACGGAATGAAAGTGGAACTTTAAATGCAAGGCTAGAATGGAAAGCAACGATAACATTATCTTGCTACGTTCCCGCGGCTGTGCCTAGCAAGGCATCAGCCTGCAGGACTTGCAACATCTAGTTCATTTCTGTATCCATGCTGCCACGTCATGGAAATCAAAATCCAGTTTTCTTCCAAGTGCAAATATTTGAGAATACCATCACAGGTGGTGGCATAGCACACTAAGCAAAACAGCAGTGCTGACTGCTTACTGCAAACCCGACTCCACCATATTGTAAAGATTTCTATCACTACAGATCCTAAAAGTCATTTGCAATCATGCCATACACCATTACAAGAATTTTGAGCTAACATGGTTAGATACATGGAAAGACAAAGCTGGATCGCTGCCTCGTTTCAGTGTTAATTAGTATGTTTTCTTCGACAGTGCCATGACACAGAAGTTCATGAGTCAGGATTTCTCTGGATCATGGCTTTTATGACCTCAGCAGCATCCTGTCAAAAGATAATTTGCAAAGGCATTATATATGTACAAAATGACAAACAAAGGAGACGCATACAAAAGAATGTCTAAAATCAATTAAGCCATTTTGCAAGTGGAAGAGACTGTACCCGGCGATCCTACGCACTTAGAATACCAAAGCACCCAAGAAGGGGTTCTTTTAATAAAAATAAAGATAAAAAAAAAGGCCATGTCAGACTTGACATGTGTTATGTTCTAAAAAAAAACTAGAATTTTCAGTCTAACCTTGATTCCAATTATTTAACATTGGATAACCTTTAAACTTTTGTCCCACCAAGTTATGCATCACAACATGAGCGTGGCATTCATCAAATTAAAAGCAACATTTTCTGTTTTTCATGGTTATCAACGTTCCACACTCTAATCTTGGTGGATTTACAGCAGCTAGTTGGTTAAGTTTTACTCACAAAATCAAATTTTTATGATGATCCACACTGTTGAAACCAACATTTTCTGGAAATTCTAATAAAATCTTACCCTTACAGTCCATTGTTAACTTAGCATATCCTATTTAACCATAGGTCATTATTCATGGTCGAAATGCTAAACCAAAGAACAATTCCCACAGAACCACAAATAATCAGGATTAGCACCCAACAACATCTTCGTGGAACATAAATTTATAAGAGGCTCCAATTCCATGGCAGAAGCATACGCAAGTGTGACATTTTTTTCAATTTTAATTCACTACATAATATTGACAAACAAAAAAATTCTACATAAAAATATGTGTTTAATATGGAAATAGGCTTTTAGAATGTTACCTAACAGTTTCAAGGCTTTGGAATAAGAAAAATATAATAAGACAACAGAAAAGAACATACTGACTGAATAGAAGAATAAAGCAATAATGCAAAAACAATTGAGCATAAAACATAGCTAGGAAGAGAATGATAAAGGCGGATGGGAAAACTAAGGATTATAGGGATGAAATCAACGAATCACACCAGGAATCTATGTTACATGAACTTAAGCATGAGTGTCGGGTGAAGGTATGGGTCAAAATGTCGAATTCTTCTAATTTTTATGAAATTCTTTTGCATCCACACCATCTGCCATAACAATGCCCATTTCTTGGAATTGGGTTCTGACATCTGAAATAAACTACATGTTCAGTAACATGGCTAAGGATAGAGTGAGGAATAACTTTTGGCTTGGACATACAGACACATGCCAATCAGGCAATCAGCATGGCACTGAACAATATGTATTATTCTAGCCCCATGTTGACATGCAAGGCTGGCTTTATATCAGTTTGTGCTACAACATGGAATGCTGCCGTGCCAGCATACACCGAGCACCGGCAAAGAATGACAGCACAACATAGCATGGGATGTAATGTGCCAGTGCCAAACCAGCATGCCACAGGCATGAGATACTTCAACCTTGTGTGCAGCGAATATTCAAGAAGACAGAATTCAGTACAAGTAGAACTCGAAAGGATTTGAAAATAATGGTTGTTGAAAGATTAATGTAGGCCATCAATTGAAGTGAAAGGACAAAAATCATAAAGTTTACCACAATATTTTTAAGAGATGCAGGGTATGATCAAATGTTGTCATAATTTTCTAGAGAATATGGTATGCACCTTCCCCAAAAGATAAATCAGTTTGCTTAGACAAGATGGAACAACCGGAGATTACTTTTGTTGCATAGCTTAAAATGGAAGCAATATCATCCAGAAGCTATGAAATTGGTAATAATAATAATAATAATAAAGAAATGGTGTGATCATGAATAGCTGTATAATATGATAATTATTTTTCATAAGACCTTTAATAAGAATATTTTTGTATCATATTGATTATTTTGCTGCCTGCTTATTACCACCCCCTGAGAACAGAATGGCCTACGTTGCAACATCAAGATTTCATAGTATAAGACTGTAACTATTTTGGCTAATTAGTCAGAAAAGGATAGACAAGCACAAACAATAAGAAAAAAGATTATTAAAAGAAACCAGAGTACCTGCAACAAGGTACTAGGTGACGACGAACCATGAGATATTGGTTGAGACTTCCTCCCATCAAGCTCATAAAGCTCTCCTATAACATGGCATTGAAACAATAATATAATTGCTTTATTTTGACAGCAAAAAGTGATCCCATTTCAAAGATCAGTGGTAAATAAAAATAACTTAGCAAAACATCTACAGAGAAATTGATCATCCTTACCATCAACACATGTGAAGCAAATAAAATGTTCATCCACATCGGAGGAAGCCTGGAAAAAAAATCAGGAGGAGTCAAATACAAGGTATGATCCACAGTTTACTCCAAACGGAAGTACCAGCTATATGAGATTTACAAGGGTAGCAACTCAGGACAGGTCTCGCCCAACCCCGACCTGACCCAACCCAATAAAGCCAAGAATGTGTAATGAACTTGTGCTGGCTTTTGGTCCTGCATGCTAAAAGTTGACTCCAAGTCATTCGTGTCTATGTCGATCAAGCACAATCCAGCTCATATTGAGAAAATATTGTACTCCCATCACAACCCAGTTTAGACACAACCCACATACCTATATACATATGGTATCTTCAGCTCTTAGCACCTTGCTTTTCTTGTTCAATCTAAAAGAGGGACCTTTCTAAACAGTTGCTTGTTTAAATTGCATCAAGATCATAAACCATGATAAATCAGCATGTGTGCGTGTCAACAGACGATACTGGCAGGAATCAATATCGTTAAAGTTAAGCAGTGTCTTGTCTAGTAAACTTGAAAGTTAATTGAATGCTGGGCATTCTAAAACACAACTATAATGGACCAAAGTTGTTAATCCCATTAACAGAATTATAGGTTGTAAAAAAAACCTTAAACACAAGCTGCCAAAAGTTTGACAGATCCTTACTAGAAAATGTCTTAATAGAGATAAATTGACAGTATACTGCTACTTAGACATTAAAATCCAAAAAGTGAAGTATCACCTCCGTATCCCCAGCAGAAGCTGCTACGGAATGGGCATCCTCCATCTCTCTGTCTTCTTCAAGGAAAACAGCACGCTGAAGAACACAAGCACAATGCAAAAGACAAAAGTTGATGAACAGGGAAATGCACAGTGCAGAAGTCAATAGCTAAATGAGTGGGGAGAAAAGGCTAACAAAAACCTCAAATGGATCCATGTCAGCAGTTGACTTGTAGAACCTATCAAAGTATGAGCCCTCAACTGGAACAGAGAAGACAACAAAGGGACAAAGCAGTTTATAAAATATATTAGACATGAACATAAGCAATCAATCTAATGCAGCTAACAGCTCTGTCTACCAGATCCAACTACAACTGAAATCTGTTAAATTCAGTAACAGTCAAAACCCTTGAGAAACATATATAGCATTATCCGTGCAAGTAAAACTAACAATTGTCCAAGAGCCACGCCAACTTAATGCATAGCCTGGACTTACCTAGTTTAATTTCAGATGTTGCATTCCCTAAAGCATGAAGAATACCAATGGTTCCACAAGCATTACCAACTGTTTGCTTCAAAAATACACCTTGTTGCTTGGTTCCTGCAACCAAAGGGACAATGTTAGATCAAAACAAACTCAATGCAAATTTGGTTCTAAAAAACATTTTCTTCCTGTTAGAGGTGGTCTTAATAAGCCTAATTCAGCATTCCTTCTGACAAAGGGCCATGTCATTCATCATAATGAGTTTCCTTAGATTCCTACTGGTTTCTTTACAATTCTCCTCCCAATGTCAGACAATTCAAGCCTGTCTTCTTTAAAATATCCGTCAAGTTTCAAAACCCAACCACATATTAATTCATTGGACCCATTTTAACACCATTGAGATTAATCTTGTCCATATCCAATGTATCCTATATTCCCATATGACACAACCAAGATAAGGAACACAATCATTTAACGTATTACTGACCTGTTACAGCCAACAAACATCAAGGACACCTTTTCCAGATCCACATAATTGAAATCTCCCCAAACAAGAGAACTATCAAATATACTATGGTAAAAGATAGGAAGTGTTTCAGGCTAACACTATGATGTTGAACTCATACAACTCATACAGCTGGACTCCTTAAGATCATCAATTTAGTACCACAGCATGCCATTCTGAAGAATATGGTACATACCAGGTTGGACTTGCATGGGCATAAATACAGAGGTATGGAACTCAGTCTCATCTCTATCCTTTCTGGCTCAAGCAACAAATATATTTCTGTTTTATTAATAGACAAGCTTGCAACTCAAGGTTTTGAGTTTTTGGGTCATTAGAACAGATATGGGAATTCATCCAAGTCTAGATGAGCTCAGGTAAGTAAAACTGTCCTAGAGAAACACCAAAGTCATCTAATAGTATGTGTATAATGTGCTAACACAAAATTAGTCACCAATTAATGAACCCATACCTATAGGCCATATGCTAATATGAAATGCATATATTAAAGCAGGTACCTTTTTATTTCACCACTACTGGATCAAAATGAACCTTAATTCAACAATAAATGAATCCTGCAATAAATTGTTTTTGAATCTTGATTAGCATTCCTTGCATTACTTTCAATATTCTATGTTATTTTATACCAAAGATTATATATTTCCAAAGATTTTCATCCTCACTGTAGGACTTACAACTGCTCATGTTCATGCTTCCAATTTAGACATGTGAAAACAAATTGCCCAGAAAGGTCCATTGTCAAGAATGAGCACACACATTTTCAAAATAAAAAGGATGTCAAGATAGCATAAGCAATAAATTAAACACATGACCAGCCAAGTTATGTTGCATGTGAAAAAAAAAATTCAGAATACCATTAAGCCAAATAAAAGCATAAAGGCATGAATCCAACTAAGGAGCAAATAGAGAAGGAGCAGATGATTAGTCATGAAATATTAAGATAGAGTTGAGGAGCAAATTTAAAGGTCCAGCAAAAACACCACATAATTTAAAAACTCGGGCCTGTGCCTCCTCCCCAGAAAAAGAGACCTTATGAGCATGAAGGTTTCTAGAAACATACACAAGGTAGCTCGAAGATGCTAAACAGCAAAAGAATAAGTGATAAAATAGTTGTTAAAAAAGGAAAGCCAAATAAAATGATTTAGAAGTTTACATTTAACAACTACATGGCAAAAGATCAAGTGCACATTCCAATTTGGAGACGTGTTTTATAACTTAATAATGATCAGCTAGACAAATCCTGCTGGTAATTTGTTTCAGACATTGCAGAAAGTTATCTGAAACGAATATTAGTAGAAGTGGGATGGATTAAGATATTTGTTAGCAGTTCAACTGAAGGTGGTAAAATAGTCATCACTGACCAAGTGGCAAAAAGTCTCTTCAATGCATTGCTTGGACATTAGATGTTTACTATTTGGACGAACTATCTAAGGATGTTGTTTGTAGATTCTTTGGGAAAAGTTTACTCATTAAAAGCAAAGAAAGCACCCATGCTTTGTCAAAACTGTGACAGCCCAAGTCAAGGAAGTGCATCTGCCCTTGACAACTAAGACACTTGGGAGCTTACTGTCACGCAAAACGACAAACAGATTCGAGGTGAGTAGCAAGGTTCAGTCACAATCACTTGTCCTCCATTTGAACCAGTGTTTGCTTAATGCACTGTTTTTTTTCACTAATTTAATGGATAATCTAATGTGGAGCTATAACCAAAAATAAAAATATATTTTGATAGATCCATTAGCACACTGTAATGGTTTCTAGCACTGTTTATTGCAAAAACTTATGAAGTCCCTCAGCAATTTTATGAATCAATAAAACCTCAACAGAGTGGTTATCTTATTATTCTTTATAAGGAAATTACCCAGCTTCAGTTTATGAACAATGTTATTCCTTTTACTAAGCAATATCGATGCATATAATGCAAACATTTAGAAACATCAATTCCATATTAACCTTGCCACATTGATTTCCCTCAAGCATCATAACCATATATAATAAAATAAAAATAATATTCCATTTCTCTTGACACCAGCCTGCTTCCCAAAACTGCAAATAGATCATATACAGTAGTGGTTCATTTCTCCATTTTTATTTGCATTGTTTATGATTCATAGCCTGTTCTTATGGCTTGCACAGACCACATGCATGGCCCAGGCTTTGTAATTCCAGAGTGGACGGTGCAGGGCCAAGTACCACAGGTTCTTTTCCCCCTCTTAACAACGGGTAATTTGGGGTTCGGGTTTGCATCATTTGAATTTTTTTTTTTTTTTAATGTTACATTGACATCTAGCCGCCAGCCTTCACTTTTTCCCCCACACATTCATGATTCTTTCACGAATTTTATGTTACTAACGACCGTTTCTACACCATTAAGTTTGCCACCTAACAATATGCAAGGATTGCAAAACGACATCTATTAGAAACAAACCCAATACTTCCATTAATCTTTACAGAATTTCCTGGACTTTCCCCTTCTCACTTTCTCCTAATTTCCAAGAGCTTCATGGTAATTTCAAAATTGCAACGGGAGAACATATTTTACTCTAAGCAAATAGAATTAGACGAGGAAACCTCATACAAATTACCTTCTTCTCAGTCGAACCTTGTTCTCCGTCAGCTATGCTCTCAGCTTCAGCTTCAGTCTGAATCAAAAGACCGAAACAACGGTCAGAATTATTTTTCAAAATATGACAGAGATAAAGCCAAATGAAACACACACAAGAACATAGTTGAAAAGGAATGGAATTACCTCGGTAGAATAAGGGAAAAGAAACAACACCGCGAGGACGGGCTTCGGAACCATCTCCAAGAGCACCTCATCCAGACCATAGACGTCGTTAAACTCCACCTCCTCCTCGGGAACGCCGAGTCCCCAGATGAACTGCATCAATAAGTATAAAAGAATTCCATGCCGATAAAAGATAACATTCCACCCCAGAAACGTAGATAGCTCTCATCACCTTCAAAACCCTAATAAGTGGAATCCGAAACAAGGAACGTTGGAATCTAGGAAAGGAGACGGAGGAGGAGGACAAGAGAAACCTGGTTCATCACATCTGGGTTCGCTTCGAGCGGAAGCCATCTCTTGCTCGCAGGCGCGGCCATCGTGCTTCGGTCCCGTCTGGGCCGCCATCGGGCACGTACGTATAAATAAAGGAAAGGTCCTTCTACACCGCGAGCGGTAAAGATCGCACGCATCGCGGCGCGCGATCAACGCTCGCTGTCGGTGCAGGGGGACTTACCGTAAATAAATAGCGTTGCGCATTTGCGCCTCGGGGTCGGTTGCGTCGCGGGAATGAGGACGCAACGGGAAAGTGGAACGCCCGCGGCGGCACCCCACCTCTCGCACGTGAGGAGGTCCCAAACACGTGTGGCCAGTTCTGCATTTTTTTGGGGGGGCGTGTGGTAATCTAAATAAGATCACCAGGAGGTCATTGATCACCGAGCGTTTGCTAATCTAAATAAGGTCAGTGGGAGGTCAAAGATCACCGACCATATCTTTACAAAATTTCTACTGCACCATCCATACTGTATGTCAGCCACCAAAGTTAGTCTTGCTGGATCCCCTTACTTAGACATGCATAGAAACATGCAATAGTTTTATAGCCAAAAATTACACCTCAATTCTTAATTTGTCAAACTACAAATTGAACTCATATGATACCTTTGAATGCTCGCAAGTAAGCCAATCTTAGAATCGGATGTAACGCTTGTGCGCATCACCATGCCATAGCTAAATTTATGTTAGATTAATCTGATATAAAAGTTTAAGATCATCATATTTAGTATAATATATGATCATAATTGAAGATCACTGTACTCGACATACTATTAGAATCTTGAATCATTAATTATAAAATATCAAAATTATTTTTAATTAACTAACATCGCTTTGCCTTAAAAAAATAACTACTCTTAATATATTGTGTAGATATTATGATAATTTATTATTATTACATATTATTCATTATTATGGTATTTAGATCAAGTTATAATATTTTTATAATATTATATTATGATGCAATATTATAAATTATATTCTAATTATAATTATAATATATATAATAAATTATTATATTATATTATTATAATTTTGTTATTATAATTATAATTTATAAGACTTATTATATTATATTAATAAAAAATAAATATCAAGCATTATTTTTATATGGATGAGAGGTATATTGGTCAATAAATCTTAAATCAAAATCACTATCCAAGGGATACCCAATTTTACAAACGAGTATGGGGTCACTAGGTTGCATAGTGATAATAAACTTGAGGATGATGTGAAATCATCATCATGTAGGATCATCGAGTTGTAACAAGATATCATGATCCTATCTCCATTAGTTATATCATGGATGATTTGAATAGGTTAATCCATACGAAATGCCTCCTTTATGATGCTAAAAATAGTCGCCAACATTACATTTTTGTTTTCTTTCCATTGATGTTTCTTTTTAATTTTTCACATTAACAGATAAGATTTATTTAAGAAGAATTTTGAACACAGCTTTCACTCAAAAGGGTCCTCTGCCGGTGAAAATCTTCACCTAAGAAATCAAAAATTATCCTAAGAAAATCAAAATGCGGATGAAGATACCTATAACAGGATCTAAGGGGTTTATTTTCCAAATATTCCTCCGATGCCCTAGTTAACTTTTTTTTTTTTTTAATTTGAGTATATTAAGGGAGAGAGAGAGAGAGAGAGAGAGAGAGAGGAGTTTTCCTGTCATGGCCTTTTAAGGATCTTGGTTATGTATTTATAGGTGACAAAAATAAGTTAACCAAGTTAACTTAGGATTGAGCTTTCTTGAAATGAATGGCCTATAATTCTTTTGTAGATCTTGAGTGAATCACTTTAATATTTTGAATTAAATTTAGTTATAATTTTATTATAAATTAATTAGATATTTCTTTAAAGATCAAGGTTTTGTATTTCTTATATGTCTTGCACATGCCTTCATCGTAATAACTTACTAAGGTAGTGTTTGATAGGAAAAATGTTATCCATGGATAAGTGTACGGGATAGAATTTATCCCCTGGCTATCCCTAGGGATATCCCTTGGCTATCCCATTGATCATATCAAATGCAAAAAGGTAAATCCATGGGATAACCTTTTTTTACTCTTATTTGGAGGGATAACCAGCTATTCCTGCATTCTCTAGGAAATAAATTGAGGGGATATCCCATAGTTAACCATGGTTAACCATGGATTATTCCTTTGGTTAACTTTATTCCCTGCTATCCCTTATAGTTATGGCTTTTGGGAATAAGAGGGGATATCCAGAGGATATCCCCTCTTATCCCCTATTTCAAATACTACCTAAAAGTTCTATCATCACATGTCCCTTGTTTTTAAGAGTTAAATAAGTCATTTTCTTTATGTCTCAAAAGTATTTTCAAAAAATTATGAATTTTTTAATTATATTTTGTATCAAAAAGAAAGCCTTTAATGAGTGTAAATCTTCTCAACTTCCAATAACGATCTTTAAATTTAGCATGCTTACCATGAGGTAGTTAAGAATTATTTTTGACCTTCTTTGATTTTGAAGCTTATTATTTAATAAAAAGTTAGCTCATAATAAATATTTTTTGAGTTTCAAGAAAATATACAACACGCGTCTCTTTAACAAAAGTTGCTTAAAAATAATAGTCATTATTTTCTCTTTCCTCTACTTTGATATAAGGATAGTCAATAATTTTTTATTTTTACTTGCCGCTAGTTCTGGCCCCTTCTTAAAAGTTCTTTAGCGTTTCTTCCATCTTTCTTCGATCCTCCTCGATTTTATATTCTTGCTCTTCCTCGATTTTTCTAACTTTCTTCTTCCATCGTTGTAGCTTTTAGCAATGTTTTAAAAATCAGATTGGATCGGCTGATTTAATCGGTTCAACTGAGAATCAGTCATCAGTGCGGTCTGATTTTGTTATTAAAGTTGACTTTTATATGACCCGATAAAAATCGAAAAAACCATTGAACCGATTGGTTTCCATCGATCCAATCCGGTTTTTAAATTATTTTAATTTTTTATTTAAATTATATTTATTTATTATTTTATATTATTAAATTAAAATTTAATTATAATATTATTCGGTCCGACTAAACCGGTTCATCCGATCGAACCGATTGACTCGTGACCTAAATGTTAAGCCGGTTCGTTGTTCGATCCGATTTTTAAAACATTGATTTTTAGATAACTTTCTTTACTCATTTAAAATTTTTTATATTTATTTTAGATAGTCATATCAGTAGTGGTAGAAGTAGCTTGCTGGCTCTTAGGTCATATAGCTTCAAATACGTTTGTATTTGTAGCTAATTATTAATCAATTTTAACATATGAAAATATAACTCGCATCCGATAAAATTTCTTTATTTTTGTATAGTTTCTTTTATCAGCTCCAAGGGAATCTGATCGGGCAAAGAACTGATTGTTATCAAAGCCATTATTAATCGCTTCTGGCTTTGAGAATCATGTGGGAAGCTCTCTGGCTCTTTCTTTGCATCGTGCTTTAAGATTCGTATTTTGCAGTCATCTTCCCCGATCTTTCGGCGAGCTCTGTCTTCTTTCCTTCGTCTTAGCTCTGTTTGGTCCGTCCGTTGTCCCCGCTGCTCCCATGGCATCGGATTCGGCTGCTGGTGGCCGGGTATCTAGAAGGAGGGCTCCGGATGGTGGGTTCATCTGGGTATCTTCGACTCCCTCGCCGACGGAGATGGCGAGGCTAGAGTCTTCATTTCCTGAAGTCGTGACTCTTCCGAAGGTGGATCTTAAAGAGGAGGTGGCTCGATGGCAGCAGACGTCCATCCTGGTTCGATCATTTCTGAAGTGGGTTCCGGCACAAGCATTTATTAGGGAGTTTCGTTGTGCTGGAATTTCAGGTGAAATTGTCCCAATTAGCATGGCATTCCGGTGCCATGTCTTTCGTTTTGATTCTCTGGAAGCTCGTAATCAGGTTATGCAGCATCCGTGGGTGATAAATGGTCAGGTGATAGGGGTTGAGGCTTGGTGACCTGAATTCTCACCGGCAGAGGATTCCATCCCGTTGGCGTTGATCTGGGTAAGACTGCCGAATCTTCCCCTGAAATTTTGGAAGGAGGATTTCCTCAAATCCATTTCGGCACCGGTGGGTGAATTCTTGTGTGCTGATACTGCAACCTTGGCGAAAAACAGGGGAGCTTTTGCACGGGCTTGTCTCCAGGTAGATCTCCGTCTCCCCCTCCGGCCAGGTACTAGGGTTCAGGGAATCAATCAGAGGTTCTGGCAGCAATTCGCTTATGAGAATCTCTAGGGGATTTGTATGGTGTGCGGATCGCTGCATTTGGGTGGCCTCTGCTCTCTTCCGGCTCGACCAGATGAGGGCGGCTCTACTCCAGCCCCTGGCTTTGGGCCGTGGTTAACCGCAGTCAGATAGAGGAGGTCTACCTCTGGTCCTCAGGTAGCTGGGAAGGGGAAGTCTCATATGCAAGCTTCAGAGCCTGTTGCTGTCCATTGTTCTAATTCCCATAGCGCTAAGGACAGGCAATGCAAGGGGTCTGAGGGAACGTCTGCAGGCTGGGTGGCTCCAGCTAAGATCGCTCGCCGGAGGTCCTTGTCAGCTACAAAGGTTGTGGCTGATCTGGGAGCTGTGTCGAATCAAACTGGGAGGAAGAAGGATTCGGAGTCTCCTGGTTTGAAGGGCGTGCCAGTCCTGAGCGACCGTGCCAGTTTTAAGGCAGTTGAAAAGGATTTGATGGCTGTTGAGAAGGAAGGCTTTAGGGACTTAAGTCTGAATAATTCTGTGGAGACCAAAAATCCCTTTTCCTCTCTTAGATTGGATCCGGTTGTTGAAGGCCTATTTAATAATAGGGATGGCTTTCCGGGTCCCCTAAAATGGGCCAGACCGGAGGTATCTGTGGCTCCAAGGTCTTCCACCAAATTGATGAATCGGAAGGGAAAAGGTAAGGCTCCTTTGCTGAAAAAAGGAGGAAACAATACTATATCGCCAGCCAGGTTTGATCAATCCCCTTGTCACCAGGATGGCGATCAGGTGTCGGTTAGGTCATTTTGTGACAAGGGTGCCGGGTCTTCTTTGGAGGCTTTAGCCGGTGACAATGTTGGCTTGGGTTCTGGACCTTTGCCCCCGGTGCAGTCATCCCATGTCGCAGTGTCCGCTTTTAAATTGGAAGGGCCGTTGGCCTGTCCAATAGAGATGACTGTTGAAGGCTCCCTGATGAAACAGGGGGTTGCTGATAGTATTATGATAGAGGACCAGGAAGGGGTCCCAATTTCCCCAGTTTGTAGAATGAAGCTTTTACTTTGGAATGTGAGAGGAGCTCGAAAGCCATCTTTTCGATCCTTCTTTGGTAGACTGGTACAGTTATATAATTTTGACATATGTGTTCTTTTGGAAACCAGGTTGTCGGGTGATAGTCTGGCTCAGTTTCGGAGGCAGATTGCCCGCTCTTGGTCCTCTTATGCTGTGGATGCTGATGGTCTGTTTGTGGTATTTTGGCTATCTGGCGTACCTCTGTTGTCACGATTGATGCTTTTCATCACTGCATACAGATTAGCCTTGTTTTCTCGGAGGGATCTTCTGACCCCTGGCTTCTATCGGCGGTTTACACCAGCACGGACTTCGGGAGAGAAGAGTCCTTTGGTCTGAGTTAAGCCCCCTTCTTGCTCATGGTCTTCCTTCGATCATTGTGGGTGATTTCAATTGCATTACTGAGGCAAATGAGAAACGAGGGGGTAGACGGGTAACTAATACTCCAGACATCAGTGAATTTAGATCTTTTATTGCTTCAGCTGGATTATTGGATTTGGGGTACTCGGGATCCCAATTTACCTGGTGCAATAATTGTCAGGGCTCTGCCCGTGTTTGGGAGAGGCTGGACAGAGCTATGGCGACGGCTCAGTGGCTTCATTTGTTCCCTGCGGTTACTGTCACCCATCTTTCTAGGACCGCTTCCGATCATTGCCCTATTCTGATATCCACGGAGGCTGCTCAGTATCAACGTAAGCAGTTTAGATTTGAGCAGTTCTGGACTACCCACTCTGCTGCCCGTACGATTATTTCTCAGATTTGGCATCTTCCTGTCAGGGGCAATGCTGTTTATCGGTTATCTCGCCGTCTTAAGATGGCCAGGCACAGATTATGCAGATGGAATAGGCGGGAGCTGGGTGATTTGGTTAGGCAAATTGAACTGGTGGAAAAAGAGATTTGTGACATTCAGAGTAAGGAAGACCTGGATGGCTTTTTGCTGGACTCCGATCTCTCTTTGCTTCGGGATAAGCTTGCTCGGCATCACTCTCTCCTTCGTCAGCAGGAGGTCTATTGGTGGCAGAGATCCAGGTTTCAGTGGATCGTGATGGTGACCGCAATATCAGATTCTTTCATCAGGCTACTTTGAAGCGGCGTGCAGCAAACAGGATCTGGAGATTAGTTGATGATGAGGGGAATATTCAGGAGGACATCCACTCTATCAGGGATCAGCTTCTTGATTTTTTTCAGTCTAGGTGGGCTGAGACCTCTGGAGAGGGGGGCCCGGTTACTCTGGTTTCGGACTTTGGGAAGGTCTCTTCCGCTGAAAACATCAGGCTTGTCAGATTCATTACAGCGGAAGAGATCAAGGCGGCCCTTTGGGAGCTTGGACCGGATAAGGCCCCTGGGCCTGATGGGTTCCCGTCTTTCTTTTATCGTCACTATTGGGACATTGTTGGGTAGGAGGTGACTCAGGCTATTCAGTCAGTGTTCCTATCTAAACACATTCCAGCGGACTGGAACCAGACCTTTATTTCTTTGGTGCCCAAGCGAACTGATGCCTCTCGACCGCAGCACTTTCGACCTATTAATCTTTGTACTACTCTATATAAGGTCTGTGCTCGGCTCTTAGCTCGCCGCCTTGGATTGGTGATCCCCCGCCTTATTTCGGTGGAGCAGGGGGCGTTTATTAGAGGGCGTTTCATTTCTGATAATGTCCTCATCGCCCAAGAGTTTATGCACGATCTTTAGAGAGCTCCGGCTAGCCGTTGTCTTATGGCTGTTAAGCTTGATATGGAGAGAGCCTATGATAGATTGAGCTGGGCCTTCCTGCACCATTCTCTTCAGGAGTTTGGGTTTGACGGTCTATTCATTGAATGGATCATGACTTGTATTCAGAGGCCGTCCTTTTCTCTGATCATTAATGGGAGTCCGACCAAGTTTTTTCACTCTTTAGTAGGGATTCGGCAGGGATGCCCTCTATCTCCCTTACTGTTTATTCTGGCTGTGGATGATCTTTCTCATGCTTTCTATCAGGCTCAGGTAGATCAGCGGATTGTCCCTTTTATGGCTGGTTCTGAGGGCCCCCTGGTCTCTCATCTTCTATTTACGGACGATTATATCCTCCTGGGTCAGGCTTCCATTGATAATGCCGCTTCATACTACTCATTATTCAGAGGTATTGTCAGGCTTCGGGACAGAATGTGAATTTTCAAAAGTCTTCAATATGCTTCAGCCCGAAGACTTCTAGGGCTACCAGGGAAGCCATTATTAATTTGTCAGGCATATCTTCTCAGACTGACAGGTTTATATATTTGGGGATCCCTATCATGGGGCATCGTCCCCGTTGCTCTGACTATTCCAAACTTGAGAGGAGGATTGCCAGCGTATGGAGGGATGGCAGGTTATAGGCCTTTCTATGATGGCTAGGGTCATCATTATCCGTTCGGTTCTTTCCTCTCTTCCTCTGTACCTTCTGTCAAACTCAGTCATTCCGATCACTTGTCTGAAGAGGATTGAGAGATGTTTCCGTGATTTTCTATGGGCATCCATGCAAGAAGGTCATAGTACTCACCTATTATCCTGGACTACGGTCTGCATGCCCATTCAGGTTGGCGGTCTCGGGATTCAGTCTCTAATCGTTAGAAGGGATGCCCTTCTTGCTAGACATGCATCCAAATTCCTCCTGAAGCCGCATTGTCTTTGGAGTACTCTGATGCGTGCCAAGTATGGGGACTGGACGGCGGCTACTCTCATCAGGCTGCCTCGGGGATGCTCCTTCTTTTGGAAGGAAGTTTGCCGGTTCAGTCAGGCTATTCTGGGTAATATTTCTTGGATGATTGGAAATGGATCATTGATAGATGTCTTGGAAGATACCTGGATTTCTGAACTTCCTCTCTCACGATGGCCCTCATATATCAGTATTGATATCCCTCCTAGTTTAAGGGTTAAGGATCTGATCACCTTGGATCCCCCTGCCTGGCATGCCCCCTTGGTGACCCGATTCTTCGGGATGGAGCTCTCTAGGCGTATTCTCTTGATGCCTCTTACTCCTGGCCGGGTTTCTGACTCCAGACTTTGGAAGAATTCCTATCTCTCTAGGGCTCCCACCACGGACTTGATGGTGATTTTCAGGCCGGTGCCGGAGAGATCGGTGGATGCAGCATGGATTTGGAGGCTTTCCATTCTCCCTAGGGTGCAGCTTTTTATTTGGAAGCTTCTGTGGGACTGTCTTCCAACTTGTGCCCTTCTCTCTCGGAGGGGTTTATCGATTCAGCCGTCATGTCCTTTTTGTACGTTGGAGGAGGAGTCTGCTAAGCATGCTATATTCATTTGCCCCAGAGCTAGACAGATATGGCGCATGGTGGGATATCCAGTCAGGTTGGATGATATGGGATCCCCTCACTCCACTTTTTTCCTTGATCTGCGTAGAGGACCTCTTTAGAAAAGTGGTCTTTGGGCTGTCTCAGCTTATCAGATATGGCTTTCAAGGAACCAGCTCCTCTTCACAGATGTTCACATTTCTTCTCCTACAGGATTGTCAGGCGGATTAGATCTCTAGTGGCGGACTGTGCCCGTGGTGGTTCTGATGTCTCTGACCTCTGGGCTCCCCTGCTGCTTCGGCAGCGAACCGGCATACGGTTTTTATTTCTTGGGAGCCCCCCCTCTAGGGTCTGTCAAAATCAACTTTGATAGGAGTGTCTGAGGTCGAGCGGTTGGCTCAGCTTTCGTCATCCGTGGTCCACAAGGTGAGCTGCTGGGAGCTGGAGGTTTTAGTTCTCTCGACTCCTCTGTCCCTATGTCTGAGCTTTTTGCAGCTTGGGCCGGTATTTCTTATGCCGTCCGGACTCTTCATGCCCAGAGGATTCTGATTGAGGGTGATTCCAGGACGGTCATCTCTTGGCTTCAGAGGGAGAGTTGCCACTCTGGCCCTGCTAATCCAATTATTTCGGATATTTGATCTATCCTGCGGGAGGTTGAAAGTGCCAAAACCTGTCATATTTATCGTGAAGCAAATTCTGCGGCGGACTGGGTGGCTTCGTTCGTGGCCCAGCTATCTGGTTCGTGGATTTGAAAGCCGGAAGACTTCTGCCCTTCTCTATTGCAGCAAATAATGTATTCTGATCTTTCTGGACTGATTCGTACTAGACAAGTGTGATCGCCCGTCTGTACAAAAAAAAAGAACTAATTGTTTTGGCCCGATTCTTGATTTGGGCGAAGATTTTATCGGTAGAGAACTCTCTTAGAAGGCCATGTTCAAAGTTCTCTTTAAATAAATTTTATCCATTAATGTGATGAGCCAAAAAGAAGCATCAATAATTGTTTTCTTTTTTTCATTTTTGGGGCATAGCCAACATTTTTTTTTCAAAACCTGTAAACCTCTTAAGGTGTTATGAGTTGTGGTTTCGTTTTTCCTCGAGTTGTCTTCCCTCTTTTGAGGTGAGAACGTTGATTTATAAGTAATCAAAATCATTTGTCCTTTTTCAGTTATACCATGTTATCAAAAGCAAGGCTAAAATATTGGCTGAATGGAATGGATTAGAAGTTTAGACCTTATGATTTAGAACCATAGATGTTTCAAACATGAAACTTTATTCATGAGATTTTATTTATCTAAGGTGCATTGTTCATAATTTAAACAATAAATTAAGAAGATCAATAGTGCTGTTGACTTAGTGGTTTCATAAATGCAATTCATTGGGGAGCAGTCATGTGGGATTTTCTTTTGAACTTCTTCCTCTGAACTTATATGAACTTTATAAAGTTCATTTCTAATGGTTGTTTATGGTCAATTCAACCAAAATAAAAAATACGAAAAAAATATATAAATGTTAAAACTCAATTCTACAATACTTTTAGAGTAAGATCATTCAAAAGACCTGGTGTGTCTTCCGAATAACAATCCTGATCTTAAAAATTGATTTCTTTCTAACATTGCATAGAAAACCGAACTTTGAAACTTTAATGTTAAAAAAAGTCATTAATTACATGTTTGAAAACCAGAATGGTCCACCTTTACCAATTACGATATGGTTCAAAACTTAAATTATAAGCACATAATATTTTCTTTCCCATCCATCCAATGTGGAACTAAATTGGGGTATCACAATCTCTCCTTTCTTTAGATGAAATAGCTAGAATCTTATTGGTGCTGCAAAGGTGATGGGACTCTATCATTTATAATACCTCAAGTCTATCTACTAGTCTAATTAATTTCGTTAGTGGATCAAAATCATATGGCTCAAAAACTCAAAAGAAAATTAATTAGTAGCGGATGAACTTGAATTATAAAAATATAGCACTTTCTTTTTCATCCAATATGTAATTAAATTTAGAGTATCACAAGAACATTCTGCATCTATGAGAGGATTGCAATACCCACATTTAAGAGTCTAGAAAATAGTGATGCTATTTTTATTTTTTAACTTTTGGCTATATGATCACTTTTTTGTATTAAGATTAGGGTTTTGTAAGCGAGTTTACATCCGATTAAAGTTTCCCAATTATGCTTAGCCATTATAGAATATTGGTGACTTCCTTTTCTTTATATGATTTTAGCCTCCCTAATATCTTTAGGCTTTCTACTTGATGCCATCTTTAATGAGTTAAGCTGTTTTATTTTATAATCAGTGCTATATAATTTGGTATTAAAGTTCACATAGCATTTTTGATCCTTTATAGGATATTGGTTAGGTTCAACTATAAAATCTTCTCATATCAAACCATGAGAATCATTCACCATTTGAGCCTTACTAATATTTTCTTGTCTTTTGCTGGGCTTATCTTCTTTAAGGCAGATATTGTTTTATGGTTGGCGCTGCACTTTTTCCTTTAAAAAAATGATAATTGAGTTTACACTTGGGTTGAAATTCACTTAGTTTTGGTCTCGTACAGGACATTTTGTTAGGCTTAAATATAAAATCTTCTCATAAGAGAAATGATAAGTTTTATCATTTGATCTTTACCGATACCTTTAGATATTTTATTTGGTACCAGAGATGGTTGATAATACTTCATAGTCCACATTAATTATACTAAACTTTATATCATGCTGTGCCAATTGGTACATCACCTTATAAATGTATACCAAACGTACTACTACCATGCTCGAATTTTAGTAATATATTTTTTAATATCAAGACGATGAACCATATTTTCATGAATAATCTAGAAGACAAACTTTCTATTGATTTATACCAGTATCCTCAAGCTTTCTTCTGGTTGGTGTTACTCATAACAAATTGATTTATATTTTCTAGTAATGCACTTGCCTTGGCTAACCTTATTTAAAAAATGATTTGGCTTAACCATAGGAATTTCTTGTGAATAGAGAACAAGTACATTTCATTAATAATAAAGTCATGCCAAGATGATCTACTTCATTTGGTGATCCATTCACAATCTTTCGCCTCATTTGGATATTGGTCTGGTTGAATAATAAAAACTTCTTATGAGTGGAAGGTGATATCTTTTTATTGATTGAGCCACGCCAATATCCTCAATCCTTCTGGATGGTGCTCCAAATAATACGTCATATCCATTTGCCATCTTTTTATAGATTGAGCCATGCCACCCTCTTCTAATTGGTGGTACTAGATACATTCATCGCCTTTTACATCAACTATAGAAACTACTCATAAATGAAAGATGAAAACTTGTTATGGATTGAGCCACGCCATATCCTCAACACTTATATTTGGTGCTACCAAGAATGAGGTGATTTTTTTTTTTTTATTGATCTGCACTAAATTGCTTCTACTAAGGCTTAACCATGTTTATGCTGTGCTTTTTAAATTACAATTCAATTATGAGTTATAATGCCATAGGCCACTAAAGATTAAACCATAGATACCTGTAAGGTGAAAACAACAAAACAATCTCATTTTCCACATTTGATATCTCTGGCAAGAAAACTGGAGAACCTACAGTCGGCTAGAACCGCTAGATCCAAACATGAAAATATTTCAAAAAAGATGGACGTATTCAAGAGCATATATAATGCTAGCGAAAGCCCAAGGTTGAAAAGGGTAAGAGAACCTGGGGGAGCTGTGTGCTGATAAAAGCTTCTGGCGATGAGAAGAACGAATAATAAGGCTGCAGAGAAGGAAACGTTCGGTTGAAGGATTGCCAGGATCGGACCCTCTCTGCGAGAAGGATAAAGATCAGGTTTCTTCTCACTTTGGCTGGGATTTGGTTGGTGCCAAACAAGTAAAGTTAGATATGGATTGATATGTAGGGAATCGTGCATTGAAAATAAGTGTGACCAGCGAGCTCTGCAAGGGGCCATGTCTCATTCAAAAGAAACAGAAAAGAGCAAGTTTAAGAAGAAAAATCTCAGCTCACAACAAAGCTAAAAAGATCCTCAAAACTCTCCCTTCTTTTTTTCAAAAGATTTTTCACATGCTGACAAGTAGGAACCACAAGCACATGATGCTTCTTTTCGAAATTTCAAAAGAGCCTGTTTCAATAATTGTTTTCAGAGTTCCTCATCACAAGATTTTACGAGAGAGAGAGAGAGAGAGAAGAAAAAAATAGTGGAGAGGCAAGCTTCTCATATATAGGCAAATCAGAAATTCTGAACAGCTTGGGACCCATCAGAGAAAGCATTATGGAGCGAAGGAACACCCATGGAATAAATTAGAAGACAATGACCCAATACAACAACACGAAGTAATCGCCTATAATCGAAAACTTCTAAAAGAACTCAAAGTCCAGATACTTGCCTCCAGACTTCATGTCTGCCCCTACCATCTTCTTACTGCTGCTGCCTACCCCATCTACCACCCCAAACTTCTGTGGCAGCTCAGTCTCAACCGGCCTTGGCACCTCAGGTGGCGTGCTGCATCGTATGAGTGCCCAATTCACACCCTCAAAGAAGGGATGCTGTTTTATCTCAGTAGCTCCTCTCTTCACTCCCAGACGATGCTGGGGCTCTTTAACTAAAAGACCTCTGATCAAATCTCTACTCGCATAACTGGTCGATGGAGATTCGGGGAACCTAAGCTGCTGGCCAACTACATTAAACAATGTTGCCCTGTTGCCCGAGCCCTTGAAAGGTGTCTTGCCATACAAGAGCTCGTGCAGGAAGATGCCAAAGGTCCACCAGTCAACTGCGCTTCCATGGCCTTCGCCTTTGATGATTTCAGGGGCTAGGTACTCATGGGTCCCAACAAATGACATCGATCGAGCAGTTGTGGGCTCAGCCACGAGCTCAGGCAGGGTGGTGACTTGCTGCCCTGGCTCAGCCCTTGGCTTCCTCGTCTTTTTCTTGCTTTTCTGGGGAAAGAGCTTGGGCATGAAGCATGCAGGCTGAATGCAGACTGATGAAGGTTCAATGCAGGCAGGTTGGACGCAGAATGCTCCGCCAGCCCGTTTGGAAGGATCAGAGTCGAGTGATGAGGTTTTTATGAGGGTTGGTGAGACTGCACACCTAAGAGAAAGATCAAAATCCGAAAGCATTATGTGACCATCATCACGTACAAGAACATTTTCTGGCTTTAAATCTCTATAGACGACTCCCAGCATGTGTAGATACTCTAAAGCCAGTAGCACTTCTGCAGCATAAAATCTGTTCAGATAAGAAAAGGAATCTTATGTTACAAACAATATTTCAGATGAAGAAGTTGGTGTATTCATGAAATACAGTTAACAACTCAGTGGATTTGTAAGATTTGATGAGTGAGATGATTCAGATTCCGCATATAGAAGATTTCTAGGATCTGAAAACTGAGATGGTTCAGATTTTGCACACAGAAAACATGAACATGAAATTAGTTGCGTATAAGTTCATAATGAATGCAAGACAAGTTCGCTCTGGCTGGGATACTTTATCCATGTCATGTTTCAAAAGAAAGAGAGGTCTAGCTCTAGATGGTGATGGCACTCCACTTGTTAAAAGGAAACTCAAGTATCCATATTTTAGTTTCATTGACCCAGACAATTTGAGAAACACAACATTTCCTTACAGGTACATGAATGGACAGAAGGATGAAAAAAATGAACATAGGTCTGAGATTTTTTTTCTATCGCAAGTAACTGCAAAAATTAAGGAGAAGAAAAGTAAAAACTCAGAGAATGAAGGATTAAGGCGGTGGAAATAGAAAGCTTCACAACATCCTGCAGAATTTGCCATCTCATTCTCTTTTTTGTAGGAATTAGATATCACACCTCAACATCAAGACACATGTAGAATAATTACTGATCTAAATGAATCACTAAGGTAGTGTTTGAAATAGGGGATAAGAGGGGATATCTAAAGGATATCCCATCTTATTCCCAAAAGCCATAACTATAAGGGATAGCTGGGAATAAAGTTAACCAAAGGAATAATCCATGGTTAACCATGGGATATCCTCTCAATTTATTCCCTAGAAAATGCAGGAATAGCTGGTTATCCCTCCAAATAAGAGTAAAAAAAAGTTATCCTATGGATTTACCTTTTTGCATTTGATATGATCAATGAGATAGCCAAAGGATATCCCTAGGGATAGCCAGGGAACAAACTCTATCCCGTACACTTATCCATGGATAATATTTTTTCTATCAAACACTACCTAAAGTATGAAGAATGAATCACTTAAGTTCAAAGGATTTATAACAGGCTGTTCAAATAATTTTGCCTGCCTGTGGGTATGATAGCACTTGGAAATGTTAAAATATTGCAAACTGTTTAATCTCCACCAAGTATTCTTTCAAAATTTATTTTACAGCCAATAAATATTGTTGTTACTATGTTCATTGTATATCATAATTCTAAGGCATGCCAAAAAAAGTACTTGAACGAAAAAAGTACTAATATTTTCATCAATTGTAGGTAAGTGTTACAATATGTTATTTTGGTGAGGAACCCCCATTCTGATGTATAAATTAATATACATCACATATATGTAATACAAATTTCCCTTAAAAACTTAATGCAAAAATTTCAAGAAGCCGAATAAGAAAGGCCAACAGTTTTTTTTTCCTTTTGATCAATCACATTAGAAAAGCTAAAGTAGAACAAGAAAGACCTTGTCAAGCATGTCATTTCCGGATGTTCTGCTACACTACATTTTGACTTTGGAAACTCTGAATTATATGTATACTCAGAAGTGCATGAAATTACTTTCACTTTCATTTGATGTATCAGTATACTGACAAGTAAACTGATAAGAGGGTCATATAGACAATAACATTCTTATAGGTCCAGGATCTGCAAAACTTCCTTTTAGGATTTTGCAAAGAAACAGAAGGGGAAATCAGAATTAGATGGGAGGGGGGAAAAGCTCAGAAAATCAAGATTAATATAAAGAAATCACCAACACAATAATTAGATGGGTGACTAACGAGCTAAAACAGTGATTCTTTTCTTAAACTCTACCTTGCTGCATACTCAGAGAAGTGCTTTCCTGGCTGCCGCTGCCTCAATGTGTGCAAATCACCACCTGGACAAAACTCCATGACCAAGCATGAGAACCTATCAGTCTCAAAATGTGTATACAAAGTTGGCAGGAATGGGTGATCTAGAAGCTGAAGGATTTCTCTTTCAGTCTGAGCCCTCGTCAGCTTCTTCCTGCTTGCCAAGGATGCCTTGTCCATCACTTTCATTGCGAAGTAGCATCTGGTCCCGCTCAATTCAGACAGATAAACACTTCCAATGTCACCACATCCAAGACGTTTGAGAAGTCTAAAATGGCTCATCCCCAATATACCATCCCGAGACCGAACAGCAAGAATAGCCTTCCATCTCGGGTCATTACCCTTGTGAGGCTTATTAGCACTTCCTGTAACATTACTCCAGTTACTATCATCACTGAGACCACTGCTATCGCTCGCTCTACTCATACTAGTTTTTGCACTCTCAAGCGAGTCTCCTCTAACGCTTCCTTTGGCACTCTCACAGTTTCTTTCCACGCTTAGCATGCCATCACTTGTAATCCCTTCACTTCTGTAAGTGCTTGTGCAGCTGTTCACAACACTCATAGCAGTCACTACACCTGTGCTGTCGATGCTACTGTGAGGACTCACATTGCCACTGGGAGGGAGGGAAGCATCCCACACACACTCCTTCTCTTCAGAATCTGGAGGCAAGAACGCATTCTCCGTGGACTGCGATGCTCGTGGGACAGAAAATGGAGAAGATGCTACACCTGACTCGGTGGCCTCTTCAACCAAACTTTCAACTGGCGAGACACCCGCCGCATGTGGTTTCATCCCTGGAACCCGGATCGAAAGATCTTCGATAAAGGGACCTTTGACAGTTAATCCTTTCACCAAGCACCCTGTTTCAGACTTACCTTGGTCTATTGCTACATATACCGTCCTCATGAGGTCTGTATCAATTGGCTCCGGGGGATGACTGGCCCCGGAGAAAGAACCTCGTCCTCCTTCATAAGAGTCAACACTCCTGAAGCTATCAGCCTCAGGTGCTAATTCCTTCTCTTCTGGGAAAGAACCCTTCTCTTTCCATGCTTTTGTGGGTGTAGGTGGATTTAAATTTTTCGATTTTTGGGCAGTAGATGGCCCTTCTTCAACTCTCAAACCGTTCCCATGTGGACCCAATGCCTGACCAGCACCAGGGAGCTGCCCGGGCAACATCTTCGACTTGGAAATCCTTTCCATCCCTGGTAAATCCTTAGCATCACCAAGCTTCAATTCGATACTATGCTACCCCTGAGCCCAGAGGCTTCCAATAAACCAATCAACATAGTGGCATATCCACACCGTAGATCCGACGGCAGGCATCTCGAGACGAATCCTTTTGAAGACCAATGAATTAGAGTAGCTGATAAATTTCACGGTTTCACCTATTTTGACATTGCTTTCATCTCCTCTTGTACTACAATGGCCCTTTATCTTCTTTCCACAGGCCTAAAAAAACCACAGAAAACACTCATTAGACCAAATTGTCGAGCTCCTAGTATCCGTCCCCAATACCAACAGTACAGGCAATATGATTGAAAAGATCTTTTGAAGAACAAGAACTAATCCACGGATCTTTACCAAAATCCCCACCAAGATCCGCAAGCCGACATTCTATAATGGTTGAAACTACAGAATATCAAAAAAAAAAAAAAAAGAAACGAAAAACTAAAATTTTTTTCCATAAACTTCAAAAAATTAAAACATTAAAGAAACTCCTCGGGATTTCCATCAAAGAACCAATGAAAAAAAAAAAAAAGAACATGCAAATCAAAAAAAAAAAAAAAGAGAAACTCTGACATTCCCGCAACATCTCATCCCGCTTTGAAACACAACCTGATCCTTCCAATCCACGCCATAAACGAAGAAGGAAGGAAAGAAGGGGAAAAAAAAAAACCTCCGAAGCGGAAACCCTTCCCGCCCCATCCGCCAATAAATAATTAAAAAAAAACCCAGAAGAACTCCAAGATCCGAAGTCAAAAGGAAAGAAAAATCGATCTTTTAGAGAACAAGGGCCGAATTAGATGCCCTCACCTCCAAATAGGAGACGTAAAAGACGCAACGGGAGCTCAAGGCAAGGCTTTTCGGAGATCGAACAAGGGTTTTCTGCTCTCCCGAACTCCCACCTCCTCCTCCTCCTCCTCTCTCTCTCTCTCTCTCTCTCTCTCTCGCTGCTCTTTCTGCCCTACAGAGAGAAGTAAAGGGAAAGAAGAGTGGCAAAAGGAGTGTGAGGTTGAGCGCAGCGGCCAGAACCCTCGTTCACCCTTTTCTTATTTTATTATTATTTTTTTTATTGTTCTCTTTTTCCGTTTTTACTTTTGGGATCGCTTTTTTTTATTTTATATTTTTAATTGGTCTCATTTAAACGTTGCTAACTGTAATTAACGTTTAATTAACTAAGTAGTTAGGGTCCGGAGCTCTGAAAGCGAGAAGCTTTGGCCAGCAGGTGGGCCCGGGGTGACGCCCTTTTGGGCTACACCCGCCAACCCTTCGCCGTCGCTCATTGGCATCACGTTGTGCTCATAATAGTAATCAGTACGGACATCGACACGTGCTCGCTCGCCGTTGGACGTCCATCAGACGTCGGGGCCTCGCTTTGACTGGATGTCTGGGTGCGGCTCGACTCGGAGCGAGGGATCACGACCGTTGGATCGATCGGTTGATGTTGGTCTTAGAAACGGACACGTCGGGTGGTGATTAATGGGATTAGATACGGTTTTTTATGAGAATTTAGAATCGTTGGTGGTGTCTGCCGAAAAGGACAAGCTTTCGTTTCCTCTCCCTCTTGTCTTGGCTCTCCGTTCTCACGAAGTCCGCGTCCAGATACGAATGAGGCGGGAAAATTAATTACGATACGCAAATGTTATCCGAACCAACGCCAAATAAATAAATAAATTATAAAATAAATCATGTTTATCTGTATTAAATAAAATATTAACATATCATATTTATATCGATTTATATAATACTTGCTATATTCTAATTTCAGTATGATACAATAGCATGCATTGCTATTCCTAATTTTTATAATATCCATCTGCAACCATTTTTTGAAACCACATTAACAAGTATTATCCATGGTATGTATAACACTTGTTAATTTGGTTTCAAAAAATGAATGCCACATTTTTTAGCAGACTAAGGCAACTTATGACACAATCGACTCTTAGCATGTTGAACTGTATCACTTAACCAGTCAGGCATGAGATTGGATATATAAGTTGCATACGATGACATGTTTCCAGAGGTAGTGGATGGTTTTTTTCTACCCATATTGATGAGGCGTGAAGAGAGTTTGGCGTCCCGGATGGACATGAAGTGAGAATGGTATGAAGATGGATAAGAACGACGGGGACAACGATGGCCATGGCATTAGAGACGATAGGAAGGATGCAACCAAGAAACATAGCATGCTGTAACAATTTGATATGTTAAATGATCTGCGAAAGCTGTACCTGTATTTCGAGCAGCAAATCCCATCTGTTGGTCGTTGGATTAGATTTAGATTCCAGGGAAGACATCGGGCCTCGTAATTTATCCCATTGAATCAACTTTTCCGGAATCAACGGTCAAATCGAGTCACAGCCATGTCTCATGGACCACCAAGCACATGACATAACATTAGGTGGTAAATTGGGATTTGTGATTCGTACATGTACCTCGTTTAAATAAGATATGGTACGTTCAAAAGACGATGATGATGATGACGGTGATAACGATCGCACCGATGGGGCTGGACAAGATTAAAAAAGCGAGCCCGGCTACCGAGGTCGGATCAGGGCTACGTCGTGATCGAATGATTAGGTTAGATCTCCATTTTTATCCGTTTGTTTTAATTTTGTTGGCCTGGGATCCTCCCAGTACTCCAACCTAATTCATTTCTCTTTTAGAAGCTTTTGAAGCGTTTGATGTTGAGATCAGAGAAAGGACGCTGCTGGTCCTGGTCTCCTTCATGATTCCTCCCCCACTTTGGTCTGGCAAAAGCCTGTGAGGTGGGGGGCATGGTGGTGGGCGGCTTCATCACCAGTCCACCATATGAAGCTACTGCCTCTCTTCTTCTATCTTTTTGTCGTGCGCATGAAGGGATCCGTCTCTCTCTTGAAGTGCAACTTGGTCATCATATACTCTTTTCTTTGACCGTGATTTCACTGTTCAGTGAATCTTACAGGGCTCCAACCTCCCTGCAGGTCCGAGTGGAAGAAGAGATCATGGAGAAATACTGTACAAGTACCAAACCACTGCCCATGATGTTGAACTACACTTCATCTAATATAATGTGTGGTCTGGGATCCACCACGCGGCCTAGGGTACACGACACGGCTTCATACCCCTGGGTCCCATGCTCCAAACTCGATATCCAACCCGGCCGGGTGCGCCGATGGCTTGGCCGCATACCTTTAAACCATCCGAAATAGGGCATCTGATCATGAGCTATGGTCAGGTGGTGGACATGAATTAATGTATCAACAGCTGCTTGGGCGCTAGTGCTCTCTGATTTAGACTCTTCTAATGCGTTGAATCATGGTAAAGACGCCTACAAACCAGAAAGGTACGTCTGGAGGCTAGAGAACAGAGACATAGCCACTATCACTAGCTTTTTTTTACTTTTCCTGTAGAATCTTGTTGACATGTCTTACTTTCCTCCAGAAATAATCAGCGGCAAAGTAACCACTTAGTCTTATCCAATCAATATGAGCTGTATCAAGCCAAACTTTTACGCCAAAATTAACTTTATGAATCAGGCTTGAATCCCATAGTTGGGTTAGTCGACAATGATGCTGGAATATAATCAGCTGGCTCAGTTATCCCATGTACTTCCAACATCTGATCGAATCCAACAGGCACCATTTTCAGAAGTTGATGTCCAGTCAATGCAACTCAGCTGCAATATTTGCACCATATATAAATGAAAGCTGGTGAAAGAAATATTTATAAATATTTTCAACTCTCAGCATCAGTGATCAAAGGAGCTGGCCAGTGAATTTTATCCTGTGACGTCTCTTTCTGATGATGAAATGACGCTGAGGATGCATGCCTTGGTAAATTCTGTGGGATTAAAGCGAAGGAGCGAAATGTTTTCCAACGTCCTGCAAGACTGCAAAGAGGGTTGCTTGATATTCCAAATGAAGGCTTTTTGATGACGCTTTCGCAGGCTTGCCGCCTGGCATGGTTGTCTTGATATTCTTTAATGTCCAGGTTAGGTGAAGGCTTGATGCGTCCTGTCGAATCTCAGCCATGATAACTGCACCAAGTAAGCATCTGGTTGTCTTCTTTGCATGGCATCATCGGATTGGGCCATGTCCGCCCCACCATAAACTGTTATTATTGCAATGGAGCCAAATCACACATGTTTAATTTTCTAATGAAGAATCTGCAACATGAGTTCCTAGGTGATAATTTCTTCAAGGAAGAAACATATGTCAATCTTGGATTTATATTTCGGTACAAATAGATGCACCGGGCTGCAAGTCCGGCAGGGTTGGAGAAATTGTTGGGAATCCTTAGTTACAGCCATCGAAAAAGATTTACTGTACCATCTTTAGCAAATGCATCCCGACCTATGAATTGATCGTCTGCATATATTGATGCGCATTCAATGCGCGTTAAGACCTATTGGATTACTGCATGCGCAGACGGTTAATTTACAGGGTCAATTATGCTTGCTGCATCGAAGGATAATGCAGCAAGACTTTTTCATAGCCGCGATGTTGGGTCCAATTTATAATATATGGCCCAAACTTTGAAGAATTGGTATTTAAGATGATGATCATTAATATTACAATAGTTTTAAGTGCCTTCCATTTTATTTATACGCAGTGTAATAAAAAGTTAAATAATGAATGAATTTTGCTTCCTTGCATTGTATTTAAGGTATAGACGAAACTGAGGTGCACTTCATTAGAGGTTGCCATCTGATTCTTTAGTTAATAAATACTACATGTCCAACCATTTCTCTTAACAATTGATACATGGTTACTAAGTATTTTCTACTTAATAATGACAAACATATGCTGCTAGTTAAGTGAAATTATCGTACAACATCTAGTGAAACTACACCCAAGTTTCATCCAATGTTGTAGGTAGGGGAATGTTAAGATTTTATAAGGTTTGATAGAGACAGGAGTTTTGAGTAGGATTCTCTCTTGCCCCATGAGATCATGATGACAATAAATGATGGCAAGGAAGATGAGCCGTCATATGGGGCATCAACATCATTGAAACTTACCTAAAACCTAGCAGAGCTCAGAATGGGGTTGGCATGGAGGCAGCTCTTATTTGAATCAGCCTTAGCATAGCCTTAAATGAAATGGTCCAGGGAAGCATTGAAACGAATGATGGCTCGGCGCTGGACCTGGTCCCCGCACTGCCAAGAAAACTTATTGGGAACTGAGAGGATCTCTCTGAACTTTCTATGTATCGATGCCCGCTTTCTCGCCACTTCAATCATCCAGCTATCACCGCACTTTTTTTAATTTTTTGGACAAAGCCAAAGCAATTCCATTCAAATTTTAAGAGCACAATAATCAATCAGCTTTAAAATTTCAAGCAACGGTCATCAAAAATGACTAAATCACTGTTTAGAAGAAATATAAAATGAACTTTTTTAAGAACTAACCAGCAACAAGTTGGTTGGCCTCTCTTTACATATGTGTGATCTTGACGTCACTGAAATCCTTAAAAAGATAACGGAATCATTCAAATTGGCAAGAGGATTGAATGGTATCTTCGCACTGCTGTAACCAAGTAACTACGACTTCGCAATTGTCTTCAATCCAAAGATCGCAAGATTGGAGAAGGCACTTGGCAGCATATTTTGTCATTAGAAACTCAGAAAGCAGAGTTAATAAAGAGATGGAGGCTTACTAGCAGCTTGGAAAACTATATAGTCTCTACAAATCCAAATACGCCGAGGTATATAGCGATAGACAGCAAAATGGGGAGCAATTGGATTTGAGTAAATGCCAGCAGCCGAAAGCGTGGGGACATTGGCAGAGTAAGTGTTCGATGGATTCTGCAACACTCTGGCAGTTTGGCATAAAGGATTAGAGAAGAGACCAGAATTATAGAGATACCTGGCACAAGGTAGGCGACTCCAAGAGATCTTCCAGACGAACAAAATGGCTTTAAGAAACGGTGATATCTTCCAGGTTCAACTACGATCGGTAGGTTGAATTGAGAGAGAGAGCGCACTTATTTAGTAGATATCTGTATCGCCATGAAAGATTATCGGACATATGCTTCAAAGGAAGAGGAAAGAGAGGATATTGTGAAGCATTTTGGGAGAGACAATAGCTGATAATTGTGCGAAATTCCAAAGTTTGATTCAATCCTTGATAGAAGTCTCTGCACAAACGGCATTATGATCGAATTCAAGGACATTGCATGCAATAAGTGGTATATTGGAGAATTAAGGTTGACGTAAATTTGATGAAGATTCTCGAGATATGATTAAGATCTTTCAAAATAATTATTATATATATATATATATGTGTGTGTGTGTATGTGTATGTGTATGTGCGCGCGCGTGCGTGCACGCGCACGTGCGCACTAAATGTTCATGTATTTCTTCTATAAAACTCTCAATAGAGTATTTATATGTGTGTTGACCAGTGACTAATGAAAAACTAAGTCTTTTGACCATAATCAATGTCGTTCCCCTTTTATTTCATCACTTTGTTATATCAAAGAAAACAAAACTAAGTCATCATCAAGTCTAAAATTTAGAGGCCGAAGTTTTTCCTGGCGGCGGACGTTGTTACGTCGGCTCTCCTATGGATTAGATTGCCTAACCTCCCGATCGAATATTGGAGGGAGGAGATCCTCAGCGAGATCGTTGTACTGATTTGCCATTTCTTGTTTGCTGACGTAGCGACTCTGGCGAGGAACAGGGGTGCTTATGCCCGGGTCTGTGCCCGTGTCGAGCTCCGGTCTCCTCTCCGACCGGGGTCTCGGCTGAGGGGCTTGTCAGGGCCATTCTGGCAACAGTATATTTGCGAGTGTCTGGATGGTATATGCCAGCATTGTGGCTCGTTGCATCTCTGCGGTGGCTGTTCTTCTTCGGAAAGCCCTGCTGCTCAGTCATCTTCGGAAGCCCCCTGTTCGGTTCCTGGATGTCAGCAATCCGTCAGCGCACCGTGGCTCAGGGCTCCCAGGCGGAGACTAAGGGGAATCTGATGAAGGAAAATGCCCCAGTGTTCCCTGCTCCCCGATCCAAGGCTTCATCTCCGACCTCTGATCCGGCGGTCTTGGCTGAGGGGTGGGCTGCGCCGCCGAAGCTGGCTCGTCGGCGAGGTGCTCGTGGCCAGAAGATGCCAGCTTCGCTACCTGTGGATTCGGGAATGGCTAAGGGGAAAATAATGAAGGAGGGTTCTGTGAATGTTAGCGTGCCGGGGTCTTCTAGGCGTGCCGGTTTATGTGAGGGGGGTATCAGCAATGTCTCGGCTGTTTCAGAAATTCAGCAGACTGAGGCTGATTTCTCTCAATCCTTGCTGTCCAAGAACCCTTTTGCTTCTCTTGGTGTTGAATCTAGTGATGCTAGTCCATCGGGGAGTAGGGATTCTTGTCTGGGTCCCCTAAAGCGGGCCCGTCCAGCGGAGTACTTGGCCCCTCGGCTAGTCACCAAAAAAGTTATAAAGAAAGGCAAAGGTTGTGCTTCTTCCTCCAAAACTAAACAGGCGAAATCGGATGGTCTCGTTCATTCGACTGCTGCTCTAGGGTTATCTACTATGAGTCCTGATAAGGGTCTGGTGGGTGAGAAGGCCCAGTCTTTTAGGACCACAGGCTCCTCTTCCCACTCGAATATCCTAGGCCAGGGGATAGGTCCAAGATCCATTGATCAATCTCCTCGGTCTGAGGAGGCTTAAGTTTGATGATCTGCATTTCACAGATCCCCGAGGTTGTCACTCGCTCTGAGTGCCTTCCTAATAGTGCCATGGCAGAAGTCCTGGGGGGGGGGCCCAGCTTCCTCTTCCTGCTAAATGAAGATTCTTGTTTGGAATGTAAGAGGAGCTCAAAAGTCGTCGTTTCGATCCTCTTTTGGCAGATTGATGCAAATTCATAACTTTGATATTTGTGTTCTTTTAGAAACCAGGTTGTCAGGGGATGGTTTGGCCTTGTTTTGGAGACAGATTGTTCGTGCTTGGTCCACAGTTGCGTTTGAGGCTGTGGGCCAATCTGGTGGTATTATTGCCATCTGGCATCCCTCCGCTGTTACGATTGATGTGGCTCATCAAAGTAACCAGCATCTTAGCCTTATTGTTTCTGAGGGGTCTGTTGACCCTTGGCTTCTCTTGGTTGTTTATGCCAGTAATGATTACCGGGTAAGACGGACTTTATGGTCTGATCTTCTTCCCCTCCTTGCCCAGGGCCTTCCTACCATTATTGCTGGAGACTTCAACTGTATCTCTGATGCCAGTGAAAAACGTGGGGGTAAAAGGGTCACTAGTACAGCTGATATCTCTGAATTTAGAGCTTTTATCAGTTCTGCTGGTCTTATGGACCTAGGATTCTCGGGCCCGCAATTCACCTGGTGTAACAACCGTCAGGGCTCGGCTTGAGTTTGGGAGAGACTTGATAGAGCATTAGCTTCGGCTCAATCCCTCTGTTTCTATTACTCATCTTCCGAGGATTACTTCTGATCACTGCCTCGTTCTTATATCTATAGAGTTTGATCATTATCAGTGGAGGCAGTTCAGATTTGAGCAGTTTTGGTCTACGTATCTGGCAGCCCAGGCTATCATCGTCCAGATCTGGCACCTTCCTATCCGGGGTAATGCTATTTATCGTCTTTCTCGTCGTCTTTTGCTGACTAAATGAAGGCTGGCTAGATGGAATAGAATGGAGGTTGGTGATTTGATTAGATAGGTGGAAGTTCTTGAAGCTGATATTAGTGCTCTGCAGGCTAAGGAGGATCAGGAGGGTATCCTATTGGACTCTGACCTAACTGCTCTTTGGGCTAAGCTTGCTTTACACCACTCTCTTCTCACCTAGCAGGAAATCTATTGGAGGCAACGGTCCAGGATCCAGTGGATCCGTGAAGGTGACCATAACACCAGATTTTTCCATTAGGTCACCCTAAAGCGTCGTGCAGCGAACAGGATTTGCAGAGTTGCTGATGATTCGGGTCACTATCATGAGGATTTTCCTTCTATTCGTGACCAGCTTCTTCGCTTCTTTAAGGCCAGATGGTCGGAGTCCTCTGGATTAGGTTCTCCGGTCATTCAGGTCCCTGTGTCTAGGAAGGTCTCCTCTCTGGAAAATGAAATGCTTATCCATCATATCACTGATGATGAGATTCAAATGGCGTTATGGGAGCTTGGGCCGGATAAGGCCCTGGGGCCTGACGGATTTCCGCCATTCTTCTTTCGTCATTACTGGGACATTGTTGGTTCAAAGGTGACTCAGGCTATTCATTTTGTCTTTCAAGCCAAGGCCATCCTTAGTGAGTGGAACCTTACTCTTATCACTCTTGTGCCCAAATGTAATGATGCTTCCCTCCCTTAGCAATTTCGGCCTATTAGTCTCTGTACTACTCTGTACAAGATTTGTGCTCGTCTTCTGGTTGGCCGTCTCCGCCTGGTAATTCTCTGCCTTATTGCAGTGGAACAGGGGCGTTTATTCGTGGGCGCAGTATTTCGGATAACGTCCTAATTGTTCAGGAGTTTATGTATGATCTTCAGCGTGCCTCGGCCAGACAGTGCCTTATGGCGGTGAAGCTGGATAGCGGATATGGAAAGAGCCTATGACAGACTCAGCTGGGCCTTCCTAGATCACTCCCTTCAGGAGTTTGGGTTTGATGATCAGTTCATTGATTGGATTATGGCTTGCATTCAGAGGCCTTCCTTCTTGCTGATCATAAATGGGAGTCTGACTGAATTTTTCCACTCTTTGGTGGAGTTGCGTCAGGGATGCCCTCTATCCCCCCTTCTGTTTATTTTGGCGGCTGACGATCTTTCCCGTGCCTTCTATAAGGCTCAGGCCGATCATAGTATTGCCCCTTTTATGGTCAGCCCTGGGGGTCCTGTGATATCTCATCTTCTTTTCGCTGATGATTGTATTTTATTGGGTATGGCTTCCACTGCCAACGCTTCTTCCTTTGCAGATATTATTCAGCGGTATTGCCAGGCTTCGGGCCAGAAGGTCAATGTTTTCAAGTCTTCTATTTGTTTCAGCCCGAAGACTTCTAGAGCTACCAGGCAGCTATAGCCCAATTACTGGGTATCTCTTCTCAGTCTGACCGATTACAGTACTTGGGGGTTCCTATGACCGGTCGTCATCCTTGCTGTGCGGACTATTCTGCCCTGGAGTTGAGGGTTCGGAAGCGCATTGAGGGGTGGCAGGTTACGGGATTATCTATGATGGCCAGGGTTACTATCATTCGGTCGATCCTTTCTTCTCTTCCTATGTATCTTCTTTCCAATGCTGCCATCCCGTTAACTTGCCTTAGGAGGATCGAGAGCTTTAGGGATTTCCTTTGGGCTTCTATGCAGGATGGGCATGGTATCCACCTTATATCTTGGGAGAGGATTTGTATGCCGATCCAAAAGGCGGTCTTGGTATTCAGTCGTTGGTAGTCAAAGGGAGGCCCTATTGGCCAAGCATGCCTCGCAGTTCATCTAGAGCCGCAATGCCTCTGGAGTTCTTTTGTGCGTGCAAGATATGGAGATTGGTCTTCCTCTATGCATATTCAGTCTTCTCGGCGTTATTCTTCCTTTTGGAAAGAGGTGTGTCGCTATGGTAGCTCCATCTGAATAACACCTCGTGGATGATTGGAGATGGCTCTTTCATCGATGTTATCCAGGATACATGGTTTTCAGACATACCTCTTTCTCGTTGGCCTTCCTTCTTTAGTATTGACGTTCCAAGGAGTATGACAGTTAAGAATTTGCTCTCTTCTGATACTCCCTCCTGGGATGCCCCGATGGTGACCCATTTCTTTGGTGTGGAGCTCTCTCGTCGGATCATGTCATTCCGATCACCCCGGGCCTATCTATTGATATCAGACTTTGGAGGAGATCTTGCCTATCCAGGGCCCCCACCAAGGATCTTGTGAAGCTATTCAGGCCTCAATCTCAGGGGTCAGTGGAGGCTGCGTGGATCTGGAAAGCTTCCCATTCTTCCTAGGATCCAGCTCTTCATATGGAAGCTTGTGGGAATGCCTTCCTACTTGTGCATTGCTCGTGAGGAGGGGATTACCTATCCAGCCTACATGTCCGTTATGCGGTTTGGAGGCGGAGACCATGGCTCACGCCATTTTCTCTTGTCCTAGAGTGGGGCGGATCTGGCTGTCCGTTGGCTACCAGTGTAGACCAGACCATGTGGACTCTCAGTGCTCTTTTTTCTTGGAAGACCTCCGACAGGCTCCTCACTACAAAAGTTCTATTTGGGCTTCGACCGCTTACCAGATCTGGTTGTCTAGAAACCAGATTATCTTCGCTGATGCTTCTATATCTCACCACAGGATCATGTGGAATATTCGATCTCTGACGATGGATTGTGCCCATGGTCTCGGCTCTGGTGATTTTGACTCCGCTGGCCTCTGGGGCTCTCCTGCTGCTTCGGCAGCGAATCGGCATACGATTTTTATATCTTGGGAGCGCCCTCCTCCAGGGTCTATCAAAATCAACTTTGACGGAAGTGTTCGTGGGCGATTAGCGGGTTCTGGATTTGTCATTCATGGGTCGGAGGGAGACCTGTTGGTGGCTGGTGGCTTTGGCAGTCTGGACTCATCGGTCCCTATGTCTGAGCTATATGCAGCCTGGGCGGGTATCTCCTTCGCAGTCCGGACTATGCATGCTTATAACCTCATTATTGAGGGTGATTCTATGACAGTTATTCGGTGGTTGCGAAGGGACAGTGTCTCCAACCCACTACCAATCCGCTATTGCAGGACATTGGGCTATTTTAAGTGAGATCCAGGGAGCTCTGATCCATCACACCTATCGCGAAGCTAACTCGGCTGCTGACTGGGTGGCTTCGAGCGTGGCACACCATTCAGGATTTTGGTGTTGGAGGCAGGGTGATCACTGCCCTCTTGTTTTACAATAATAGTGTATTCTGACCTTTATGGGCTGACTCGTACTCGTGTTGTTGATCGCCCGTCTGTACCAAAAAAAATTGATGAAAATTCTCGAGGTATGATTAAGATCTTTCAAAATAATTATATATATATATATATATATATATTATATATATATATATATATATATATATATATATATATATATATATATATATATATGTGTGTGTGTGTGTGTGTGTGTGTGTACACTAAATGTTCATGTATTTCTTCTATAAACTCTCTATAGAGTATTTATATGTGTGTTGACTAGTGACTAATGAAAAACTAAGTCTTTTGACCATAATCAATATCGTTCCCTTTTTATTTCATCCCTTTGTTATATCAAAGAAAACAAACTAAGTCACCATCAAGTCTTTACCATGCCTTATTTTATACACATTTCTTCTTTCACTTTTCAGTATGTTCGAAGAAATTATGAGACCAAATGACTCCACTTCAACCGTTCCAACCTTTACCTCTGAGGAATAAGCTAAGTTGATTATCTTGATCACTCTAGGTATCTCACACTCAACAACCAACATCGCATGTATGCTCTCTAAGTTATGGGTAATTGATGGTGGTACCATCAATCATATGATCCATTTCTTTTTAAACTCCTTTACTGAACTAGTTTCTTCCTGATAGCAAATAAACTACAATTATACATATTGCAATTGTAAGATTAAATTTTTCTTTATTCATAGATGTTTTTTATGTTTCATCTTTTTAACAATCTTCACTTTGCCAGTAAACTTATAAGAACTGTGCATCAAACTATTATTTTTACTCTAATAGATGTGTTCAATAGGATCTATTAATAAAAATGGGATTGGCTTAGGTAAGAAGTATGAAGGCCTCTATATTCTTCATCTAGATTTTCATCCACTTGCTGCTCTTTCAATTTTTTCTAGTCTTTTGAATTCTTGCAGTGTTTAGGTCATTTATCTTCATCTCGACTTTTTTATTTATCTAAAAAGATTTCTAATATTTCTCTCTCAAATAAATTTTGTATGCAATTTGTTCAATTATAAAATAAATGTGATTATCTTTTCTATTAAGTTCAATAACTTCACTTATTCTCTTTGAATTGATATACAATAATATACGAGGGACTTATAATATTTAGTTTCATTCTAGTGCTCGTTACTTTTTAGCCTTGGTTGATATTTTGTTCCATGCTACTTTGGTTTTCTTAATGTAGTATAAATCTAAAACCAAGCATTATATTAAAATCTTTGTTTCTCTTATTAAAATCCAACACAACTCCCAAATTAAGTGAATAAGAACCGATAGCAGTGTTAAAATTTTCATTATGAAATTTAATTAATTTTTCAAACTAAGGGAATTCTTTATGAACATGATTGAGTCAAGACTTCAAACAAAATGAGGTTAATGAACTCAAACATAGGCACTTATTTTTATTTGACACTTATTTAAAGTTACTCATGCTTTACATTTCTAAGCTCATCTTCCTTTGATTTTTGGAGAAAATGTGTCTTCATTTTAACTTTTCTCATAAATAGAATACTAGTCCTCTTTTATTGGGACATTTTCCATATATATATATTTATTCAGCACCCAACCTTATTGTGATCACCTTAGGGTTTTTGGCTGCTTGGATTTTGCTTATGATATTAATAATAAAAATAAATTTGAGTTCCATGCTGTAGCAAAATTTTTATAGGATATCCATTTGGGTAAAATAAATATCATGTTTATGACCTCTAAATAAAAACAATATTCACAGGTTGTTATGTCTATTTCTTTGAAAATATATTTTTCCCAACAACTCCAGTTACATCCTACCATTCAGGTTTTATCTCTTTTTGTCAATGACATCCATCTGAATTGTATCTTTTTTTTTTATTTATATATGGTCTTATATTGATTTTAATGACTACAATAATTAAGTATGATACTAATGATCTTATGGTTGAGTTAAATAAATTTCAGATGAATCATCAAAAAGATGATGTTGCTTCAACCCAAGATATATTGTGATTCAAAATGGAAGGTATTATAGGTATTGTATAAATATGCTTATAGTAATTATATTATTCTTTAATGAACTTGAGTTTTACGGTCACTGGATGATTTTCATACGTTTCATGTTTCATGGTTCATTAGACAAAATAACTTTCAAGTTAATTATATTTGCATTGTTTTGAACTGAATTTAATTATCTTATAATTTTTTATTTATAACTCTATGATATTTTGAATCATTACCGGATTTTGTTCTTAAACTATCTATCTTCTATTGCCTTCGGTTTGCCTTCAAATTGGATACAAATTTTCGTTGCCTTTGGTTTGCCTTTGGATTGGATATCAATTTTTGTTGCCTTCGGTTGGATGACTGTTGCTTGAATCTTGGGTTGCTAATCTTTGATTTGGAATATCAGATTTTGTTGCCTTCGGTTTTCCTTCGGTTGGATGCTTGTTGGCTTGCTGATTTTTCCAAATTGGCTTGTAAATCTTTGCTACCTTTGGCTGGCTCCTTGGTGCTTGATTTTGGTATGCTAGTTTTTGAGTTGGCATGCTAATTTCTAAGTCCCTCTGCCGGCTTCCTGTGTTTCATATTTTTGGCATGCTAGTTTTTGAGTTGGCATGCTAATTTTCTAAGTCCGGCTCCCTATGCTTCATATTTTTGTTACGCTAGTTTTTGAAGTTGGCATGCTAATTTTCTTGCTCCTTCGGCTGATGGCTTTTGGGATCAAAAGTTGGAATGCCAACTTTTTCATCTGACTGCTAAACTTTAAAACTAGCTTGCCATTTTATGAACTGGCATGCTAAATTTGTGGAATGCTATTCATATGGAATTCAGATGTTTTCTTTGCTGTTACTGTTCCGAGCTTCATTCCACCATTTCTATTTGTTGAAGGAGATAATGCATCAACCATCTGAAAGAGAATGGAGGTATGCCCATAATCACCCTAAAGAGTTAATTTTAAGTGATCCATCTTATGATATTAAGACTAGATCATCATTTAGGAATGCATATAATAATTTAACTTTTGTTTCTTATATAGAACCTAAATGTCATGCATGATAATGGATACTAACTAGTAAACCATATGATCATCCAATTATTGAGACTAAATGGATATTTAGAAACAAGTTGGATGAGTATGGTAATTTCATTAGAAATAAAGCTAGAGTGGTAGCTACAGGATATAATCAGTAAAATTGATATGATTTTGATGAATCTTATGTTTCTATTAATAGATTAAAAACTATTAGATTACTTCTTGCATTTACATTCTATATGAATTTTAAATTATATTAAATGGTTATTGAGAGCATTTTTCTTAATGAATATATTGCTGAACAAGTATTTGTTGATCAATCATTCGGGTTCAAAAATCTTGTGTCTCCAAACCATGTATTCATATTGAACAAAGCTTTATATGGTTTGAGACAAGTATCATGGACGTGGTCTGATATGCTTATTAAGTTCTTGATTAGTAATAAATTTATTAGTGAAAATATTGATGCATCATTATTATTAAAAGAGAAATAATAATATGTTGATAGTATAATTTTATATAGATGACATTACATTCGGTACTACTAATGATACCTTGTGCCAAGATTTTGCTAAGTTCATGTAGGGGAGGTTCGAGATGAGAATGATGGGTGAACACAAATTACTTTCTCGGACTTCAAATGAAGCAATCAAAGAATGAATCTTCATAAGCCAATCCAAGTACATCAAGAAAATCTTAAAAAAATTTGGCATGAAGAAATTCAAATGTATTGGTAACCCTATGAGCTCATTGTGTAGATTAATGCTAATGGTACTGATGAAATTGTTAATTTAAAATTTTATAGAAGCATGAACGTGCAACAATTGGTATCAGAAACTATTGGTATCGGGTTGATTTGTATACTCTTGCTTGACATGATTCTATTATGAGTCTTGGATCATTAAATGCATATTTTTAATTGGTATCATTTCTTGATCATATCTTATAATTAATTGTTTATCTTATGAAATGAAAAGGATTTGATAGAGGTGATACAAAATATCTTATAAAATATGCATTTGATATGTGGTAATTGCTATAAAATGTCTATATATATTGAGATTAGCATGATACATTTATAAAATATTTGAATTATGTGATATTGGTATCATTTCTTACATGGAACTCTTATTGCATATAGATCAATTTAAAATAGTTAGGGGGAGAATAATGTAAGCATATATGAATTTTTTTTTTGGTATATGTTAACATTGTATCTCAATATGTTTTTAAATTAGTAAGGAAGAGAAGAAATTTATTTGAATAATTAGATACTTTGATGCATTAAACACCGTGATGTATTAAGCATTAAATGTCTTATTGTGATAAGTGCTTTAATGTATGAATGTGGTATCAACTCTTATATGATGCAATGATCTGAATATATTTTCTTATTGGTATCAAACTATAAATATGCTACCCTGATATACAAGTGATATTTTGATTCTAAATTTAATTATTTTTAATTGGTATCAACTGAATTATGAATAATGATTGTTATTGAATGATTGATCTTTTTATGCCTTAGTTATGCTACTACTTGTTATTATTGAAGAAAAGACAAATAGAAAAATTATGCACATTCTTTCATCTCTTTTTGATTGATGATAAAAAGGGAAAGAGCTAGCATACAGTGCAATCATGAGGGAGAGAATTTAATCATGGAAAGAGAATAGCATACATTTTATTCATGAGAGACCAATAGCATCATAGAAGAATATCATGCATTATGGTATTTTAATAGAAAAGAAAAGCATGTATTTAAAAGAAGAAGAGAATAACATATCATGAGAGAGAAATTCATACATCATGGTATTTCAAAACAATACATATATTCAAAACCAAAGGAGAGTTATGCAATGTATTCTTTGAATATATATTTTATGTGTTCTTAAAATTTAGAGTTTCGGTACGATACACTAGATTTTGGCATGCTCTGTCTTATACTTTAAGTTATCAAGGAATATTATGATTAAAATTTCTTATCTTTAGTTGTATACTTAATGGTTTTATCATCATCAAAAGAAAAAAGATTGTTGGCCTTATATTGATTTTGATGACTATAAAATAATTAAGTATGATACTAATGATCTTATGGTTGAGTTAAACAAATTTCAGATGAATCATCAAGAAGATGGTGTTTCTTCAATCCAAGGTATATTGTGATTCAAAATGAAAGGTATTACATGTATTGTATAATATACTTGTAGTAATTATATTATTCTTTAATGAACTTGAGTTTTACAATCACTAGATGATTTTCATATGTTTCATGTTTTATGGTTTATTCGATAAAATAACTTTTAAGTTTAATTATATTTGCATTGTCTTGAACTGGATTCAATTATCTTACAATTTTTTATTTATAACTCTATGATATTTTAAATCATTGCCTGATTTTGTTCTTAAACTATCTATTTCATGTTGCCTTCGGATTGGATACAAATTTATGTTGCCTTCAGATTGGATACCAGTTTTTGTTGCCTTCGGTTGAATGCATGTTGCTTGAATCTTGGGTTGTCAATCTTTGATTTGGAACATCAGATTCTGTTGCCTTTGGTTTTCCTTCGGTTGGATGCTTGCTGGCTTGCTGATTTTCCAAATTGGCTTGTAAATCTTTACTTCTTTCGGCTGGCTCCTTGGTGCTTGATTTTGGTATGCTAGTTTTTGAGTTGGTATGCTAATTTTCTAAGTCCCTCTACCGGCTTTCTGTGTTTCATATTTTTGGCATGCTAGTTTTTGAGTTGGTATGCTAATTTTCTAGGTTCCTCTGCCGGCTCCCTGTGCTTCATATTTTTGGCATGCTAGTTTTTGAAGTTGGAATGCTAATTTTCTTGCTCCTTTGGCTGATGGCTTTTGGGATCAAAAGTTGGAATGCCAACTTTTCCATCTGGCTTGCTAGACTTTAAAAACTAGCTTGCCGGTTTTATGAACCGGCATGCTACTTTTTCCTGGCTTGCCGATTTGTGAATTTTTGGATGCTATTCATGTGAAATTCGGATGTTTCCTTTGCTGTTATTGTTCCAAGCTTCATTCCATTGTTTCTATTTGTTGAAGGAGATAATGTTGTTGCTACTCTCTCTCTCTTTTCTCTATTTTACAATGGTCATATATGTTGGCCCAGATGGCAACCCAAGAGGGGGGGTGAATTGGGTTCTAAAAAAAAATTTAACCTTTTAAAAAGATTGGCTTTGAAATCAACAAGATTAAGTGCAGGATAAATAATAGCCACAAACAATGAAATATAGTGAGACAATCAAAGCACGGCAAACACAAGGATTTTATAGTGGTTCGGTGTATCCAACACCTACGTCCACTTCCAAGTTCCACTTGGGTCCATACTATAATCAACTAGATTACAGCCGAGTTGTTTTACAAGCACACAACTCAAAACTTGTGTTTTCCCGGGATCACAACGAACCTAGCTGGTTTTCCGGGCTCACCAGCACAAAACCCAAACCTAAGCTAATATAGCTTGTCCCGAGGTATACTACCTCCACTAATTCAATCCCCCTGATTGAATTAGCAAAACAAATATAATAGAGTTTACAATAACAAACAACCCCTTAAATGAGCAAATATTCAATATAAATAAACAAGGTTAGAAAAGCCTGTTTGAAGCAGATTGGATTTGAGCTTTTCTTCTTTTCCTCTTCTCCTTTGAGATGTTGAATCAGGCCTCACTCGGATTCTTTACAAATGTTGCAGATGAGAAGTTGAAAAATCACATAACAGAGCTTTTGGCTCCTTTTTCTTCTTTTTGGGAAATCCTCCAATTTTGACTTTGAATGCCTTGGATTTCTCTTTGAGCTTTCTGGAGTTGATGGATTTGAACTTTGATTCTTTCCTCTAGATTTCTTGCTCAAGACTTCTTGGATTTTTCAATTTGATTTTTCTCTATTTTTGTCTCTTTTTTCGTTGTTGTTTTTCAAACGGACGAATCCCCTTTTTATAGATCCATAGGTGAAATATAGCCATTGAAATGTACCTGAATAGATTGTCCATACAGAAATATAGCCGTTAGAAGTTAGGTAAAGAAAATATTACCGTTTGAGCCGATCTGGCATTTTGAAAATCCGTTCCTGACAGGTTGGAGTTGGCTCCAACTTTTCAGGTGTCGGCTCCAAGTCGGGTAACCAAAAATAGAAAGTACAAAGTTCGTTGAGGAGTCGGCTCCGAAAAAGTTGAGTGTCGGCTCGCCGCATTCGGGAGTTGGCTCCAAAAAACTGTAAGTGTGGCTCCAGAGAAGTCCAAAAACACGCATTCTGTTCTCGCATTGGAGTCAGCTCCAGACACTGTAAGTGTCAGCTCCGAAACTCTAGGTGTCGGCTCTGAAACACTGGGTGTCGACTCCAGACCATGCCAAAAATCAGAAAGACATTTGATTGGCCATGGGGTCGGCTCCAGACCTTCTGGGTGTTGACTCTAGGCTCTGAATTTTAAAACTTACTTTAGGCATTTGATTCAAAACACGTTTCTTTATGCCTTTTGATTGATCAAAGATTTTTTAAGCCCTGAAGCACTGGTTAAATTTATTAGTAACAAAATGAATATACTCATGTCTTTTATTAATCATCAAAATCAATAATTGGGTCAACAATGTAACGACTATATTTTCTTCTTGATTATATATTGAGCTGTTGAATATTGATTCTTAAGCAGAAAAAGAAAGAGAAAAAGAGAAGTAAAATCGGGTGAAAAAGAGTGAAAAATAGAGAAAATTTTGTGAAAAGAAGAGAAAAATATCAGTGAAAATATTGTGAGAAATATCATTTAAAAGAAAGAATTATTAGAGGTGTATTGGAGTGTTGCATTAATTGTTTTAAGCTATCGAAGTTTATTTATTGCTGATTCTTACGGCGGTGATTAAAGCTCCAACAACCCTTCTTTGAAGAGCATTTAAGCTTTAATCAAAGGCTTCATTGTTGCTCCGGTGTGCTTAAAGAAAGAAGTCATCTTGTGAAGTGTTCTTCAATATTTGCTAAGTATTTCTTATTGAATATCTGCTCATTTCTATGAGCTTATTGTATAAATTTGATATTATTGTGCTTAATCTTGTAAGGCTCGCTTGTGCTCAAAAATAAGTGTTGTGAAAGGTCCCCTTGTACCCATAAAAAAAAGACTAGCTTGGAGGGCTAGTGTGTAAGGTTTTCTTGTGCCCATAAATAAGAAGACTAGCTTGGAGGGCTAGTGTGTAAGGCTTGCTTGTGCCGTAAGCAAGTTTGCTAGCCAGATAGGCTAGTGATGATAGTAAAATTCCCAAAGGGTTTTTGAAGAGTGGATGTAGGTGCAGGGTTGGCACCAAACCACTATCAATCTTGTTGTGTTTGTGTGTGATATATTTGTGATTTCTTACATATTATCTTTACCGCACTACACTTGCTTTAATTATGAAAAATATATAAGTGCACATATTGCTAGTTAGTCTATTAATTTTTGAGAAACCCAATTCATCTCCCCTCTTGAGTTGCTATATCTGGGCAACATATGACAATCTTTTCATCTTCTAACCAAGAAGCTTATTCTATCAAGCTTAATGAACACAATTTTTCCATGTAGTCTCCCTCATCCTCCATCACTACCTTGATCCTTTTCCCTTTATTGAAAGGTCCTTCCCTATCTTCTCCTCCCACAGCACCAAATGCCATCCCCCAATGATAACTTGCTTGTTCAACTAAGCCTCTAACTTATTTAAAGGATTTTTATTACTTAACTATTACAACCTCTAAGCTTCCACTCTTAACATCTTTTTTTGAACGATATATTTATAAGGTATATATTTCCTTCTCTCTAACTATTTAGCTTATAATAAAATTTTACCCTTGCATCGTTTCTTTATTGTTGTCGTCTTTTCTATTTTCAAACCTAGTACTTTTTCTCAGGTTATTAAATCACCTCAGTGGCAAAAAGCAATGAAGTAAGAAATCTGAACTGTTGAAACAATAATACCTGGATGCTCACCACTCTTCCTCTAGACAAACACCTTATTGGTTGCAAGTGAATCTATAAAATGACATGTAATTCGGATGGCTCTATAGATCGATTTAAAGCTAGGTTAGTGGCTAAGAATTATACTCAACAAGAAGGCATTTATTATTATAAAACTTTCACTCTAGTAATGAAGCTTATGATAGTTTGTTGTCTTCTTATCATAGCTGTCATTCAAAGTGGAGAGAAGTCAATAGTGCTTGCTTACAATGAAGATATTTTTGAAGAAGTCCACATAAAAGTTTTACTAGGATATCCTTGATAAAAGAGAATCTAATTTAAGTTAAATATGTTTTTATAAAGACTTAAATAGGTTAGTTGCAATTGGTTTCAAAAATTCTTTTGAGCTTTACTTGATGATGGCTCTTTTTCAATTTATGCGGACTATTCTCTGTTATTTCGTATCCAAAGTAGATCATAGATTAATGCACTTAAATCTTATCTTTGCACCAAATTTTACATAAACAATCTTGGTGCATTAAAATATTATTTGGTTCAAGAGGTTGCTTGCTCTTCTAAAGGTATTCACTGTTGCGCAGCTTCCGTCGAGATCAGATGCGTAAGGGAAGATAGAGAAGAAGAAGAATAGATGGATATAGAAGAAAAAGAGATTGCCTTTATTTTTCTGAGATTTCATTTTTTTCACCGGTTACATTCAGATAGAGCCTTAAATAACCATCCATCTTAGATGATAAGACTTATCTGCACCAGCCTGTAACCAACTCCCTAACAAACTCCCTAAAATATGGAAGTCTATCCAGAAACTTGAGCCCAATCCTCCTGGACCCAGATCCATAACCTACGATTAGGTTATTAAATATTCTCTCAAAAAACTTCCTTCTAAGCCATGCAAGAAAGCACTCAAACCCGAGCCCATGTACACCCATGACTCACATGCTCTTTATTCTTGGGTCATAAGCCGACCCAAATGACTTAGGAACCTAAGAACTTATGTAGTCTAAGCTCTCAAACCTGTGTGACTCTCCTAAACTTTGGATGTGCCACACCTTAGCTTACAATCTCCACCTTGATGCATCAAAGTTACAGTAAGCTCCACCTGGTCTATCAATCCCATCAGTGCTCCACATCTGAAGAAGCTATCCCGATGTAGTACCTTAGTGAGTGCATCCGCTGCGTTATCTTTGGTAAACACTTTCACAAGCTCCAACTCACCATCCTCCACAAGCTCCCTGATCATGTGGTATCTGATATCAATATGTTTGATCATAGCATGATAGATTGGATTCTGGACCAAACATAAAGCACTATGGCTATTAGAAAATACCCTGATCACCCCCTGTGCTATCCCCATCTCCAGTGCAATACCTTTAAGCCACATAGCCTCCTTTGCTGCCTCTGAAATACCAATATACTCTGACTCTGTAGAAGACAAAGCCGTCACTGGCTGCAGACTTGACCTCCATGATATTGGACCACCATTCAACATAAAGACATACCCTGTCGTTTACCTTCTGGTGTCTAAATCACCTCCATAGTCAGCATCAACAAAACCTGCTACTTGATCCTAAGCCTCCATGGTCAGTCTAGTGCTAGCCTCCATGCCATTATAACCATAGCATATACCAACACTGACTGTGCCAACAAGATATTTGAAGATCCCTTTCAGAGCTCTCCAATGTGCTCTACCAGGACTAGCCATAAATCTGCTAACTTGGCTAACAGCATATGCAAGGTCAGGCCTACAACACACCATAGCATACATGAGGCTACCAACTCCTGAAGCATAAGGTACTCTGAACATCTCCTCGGCCTCTATCTCAGAACTCGGTGACATAGTCTTGGAGAGCTTAATGTGACCGGCCAATGGTAATGCGGCTGGCTTTGCACTATCCATACTGTACCTCTCCAAGATCCTCCTGATATAAGTCCCCTGAGATAAATGAAGCAACCTCCTGTGTTTATTCCTGAAAATTTTCATCCTCAAAATTTGTGTAGCAGGACCTAAATCCTTCATTTCAAACTCAGCTGACAATGCTGCCTTTAAATCCTCCACAATAGCTTTACTTTTGCGTGCAATTAACATATCATTCACATACAAAAGCAAGTATAATCTGGAATTATCTTCTAAAATCTGAAAATAAACATAGGAATCATACTCACATCTAGACATGCCGATACTCCTCACAAAAGTATCAAACCGCAGATACCACTGACGCGGTGACTGCTTCAAACCATATAAGGATCTCTGCAAACGACATACCTTTCTTTCTGACCATGGTTCTATGGACCCTTCCAACTGCTCCATATAAATCTCCTCCTCCAAATCCCCACGAAGGAAGGCCATCCTAACATCCATATGCTCCAGTTCCAAATTCTGCACTGCTACAATGCTCAGCAACATCCTGATAGATGTGTATCGTACCACTGGAGAGAACACCTCATTGTAATCAATGCCTTCTTTCTGAGAAAATCCTTTGGCCACTAACCTGGCCTTATACCTAATCTTCTCCTTCTCTGTGACTCCTTCTTTGCACTGAAATATCCATTTACAACCAATGGGCTTCTTTCCACTTGGCAGTGACACCAACCGCCAAGTCTGATTCTTCTGCAGGGACTGCATCTCTTCCGCCATTGCCTGGACCCACCTGTCTCTATCCTGGCTTGTCATTGCCTCATGGTAGGTAACTGGTCCTCCACTGGCAGCCACTAATGCATATGACATGGTCTCGCCAAACCTATATCGCTCCGGTTGCCGTATGACCCTCTTTGGCTTATGTAGTGCAATGTCAATGCCTATCACAGGATGTGACTCCTCCCTCTGCTCATCTCTGCCGTGAGCATGCATCTGGCTGGTCCCCGCATGTGAAGACATATCTGGAGTATGCTCCACCTGATTCTCATGTCCTCTTGGAGATCCTACAAAAGGTAAAATATCATAAGAGGTTAATTGCTCAACTGCGCCCTGCTGAGCCTCCTGCTGCCCACCCGCGTCCGACTGGGCCTCCGGCTGAACCTCTATCACCTCTTTCTTCTTGAGGACTGAGCTCTCATCAAAAACCACATCTCTGCTGATCGTGGCCTTCTGCTCCAAGGGATCCCATAGCCTGTATCCCTTGACTCCTCGCGGATATCCAATGAACACCATTTTTCGAGCTTTGGCATCCAACTTGGTCCACTGACTGACATCCATATGTACAAATATTGTACATCCAAAAACTATGATATGGCTAAGCTCCACCTGTCTACCAGACCATACATCCTCTGGTAACCTTCCATCAAGCTTGACATGAGGAGACCTGTTCACCAAGTAGGCTATTGTGTCAACTGTGTCCACCCAAAACATTTTAAGTAATCCTACTTGCAATCTCATGCATCTACCTTTCTCCATGAGAGTTCGGTTCATTCTCTCAACCACTCCATTTTGCTGAGGAGTTCTAACCACTAAAAATTGCCTTTTGATGCCTTTGTCTGTGCAAAATTTCAGAAACTCCTTACTTGTGAATTCTCCACCGTTATCAGACCGCACCACCTTTAATATCTCCCTATCTCCTTCTCCACCTCAGCCTGCCATGCTTGAAATTTGGAGAAGACCTCTAACTTTTTCTTCAATAAATATACCAAAACCTTCCTTGAAAAATCATCAATCAAAGTCATAAAATATCTAGCCCCATTCCTACCCAAAACCGGAGCTGGACCCTAAACATCACTGTGTACTAGCTCCAAGGGACATGTACTGTGCGTTGAACTAGTAAAAAATTTTACCTTGTATTGCTTGCCCATCTAACATAGCTCACAGACCTCTGCAACACCCTCATCCAAAGCTGGAATCCTTCTGTCCTTCATCAGCACCCTCATGCCCCGCTCTCCCATGTGACCAAGACGGTAGTGCCACATGCAGTACATATCCTGCTGACTGACTGCTGCTGCTATCTCAAACCCTCCACACATCATAGACCCAACGAGTTGATATAAATTATTTTCCAGCCTCTTCCCCCTCATCACAACCATGGCACCTTTCATGACGTTGAGTACACCATTCCTGGAACGACAACTGAAACCAAATCCATTCCTCTCAAGATACCCCAAGGACACTAGGTTCTTCTTCAAGTTAGGAACATGCTTCACATGAGTAAGAGTTCTCACAACCCCATTAAACATTCTGATCCTAACTGTACCAACTCCTGCCACCCTACAAGAATGGTTATCCCCTAATATCACATTTTCCACATCGATTTTAGTATAATCTGCAAATCAGGACCGATGTGGTGTATAATGATGTGAGCATGCTGAATCAAGTAACCAACTGTCTGCTGTACTTTTGTGTGCATCTGAAACCAACAAGAGGTCCTCCTCGACCCCTACATCTTCAACAGTACTGACAGATTCCTTCTCTTTCTTCTCTTCTTGAGGTTTCTTCCAAAGAGGACAATTCCTCTTTATGTGTCCAACCCCATTATACTTGTAACACCTGAACTTGCCTTTGCCTTTCTTTGACTTGAACCTAAATCGGCCCCTATGCTTGCTGACCTCCTTGCCTCTGTCGGTTCTCTCTCCTACCGTGAGGCTCTCCTGAGGTACACCTTCCCCTGTTATCTTTCCCTGCTGCTCATTGGATCTCAACACAGACACAATATCTTCATAAAGCAGTGTTTCTTTTCCATAAAGCAGTATAGTAACAAGAGGATCATAAGACATAGGCAATGAACATAACAAGAGAAGAGATTTATCTTCTTTCTCCATCTTAACACCAAGAGTCATTAAATCATTGCATATCCTATCATACCTCCATCTTAACACTAAGAGTCATTAAATCATTGCATATCCTATCATACTTCTGAATATGAAGAACAATATCTCCGCCTTCTTGCATCCGAAGACTATATAATTATTTTATTCAACATAAGTTTATTGCACATATTTTTGCCCATGTATAAGGAATGCAACTTGGATATTTTTGCCCATGTATAAGGAATGCAACTTGGCCCAAAGACCCTTCGGTTTCTTCTCAACACTGTATAAAACTGAATCAGCAAGACACCCTTTGCTGCACATACCCTCTTCTCAAGAGACAACCAATCCCTTTCTGACATCCTCAGGCTTTGATTCCAAAGCAACATCAAGAAAATTCTGCACTAGTAAATTCTCAACCCTCACCTTCCACATGGAAAAACTCCATTTTTCCATCATGGTTGATCGGGCCACAAACAGTAATCACATAGATGAATTAAGAAAAATACCTAGAGGTGAAATCCTAATTGAAATCCTCTCTTGCCCTTCCAAAAAGTTTCACTTCCCTTGGTAAAATGCTTGTTCTTCCAAAAAGTTTCACTTCCCTCGGTAAAATGCTTGTTGCAATCAAACAAATTATTGCATAGGTTAGTTGCCTCAAAACCCACCGCTTTTTTTTGAATTTTATTTAATCCTTTTTTTTGGCCGATTTTGCTCCTCTTCGTAGAATTAATACCGAGAGAAAATAAAACTTCGGTTGGATTTCTTCCTCACCAAAACCAATTTCTTCCTCACCAAAGCCGTTTTGACGAAGCTTGACCTAGGTGGAATTAATGCTCTTCCAAAAAAACCTCCACGCGGTATATCACGGAAGGCTTCACGTCTTCAGAACGCTTGACCTGGGTGGAATTAATGCTCTTTCAAAAAAACCTCCACATGGTGTATCACGGAAGGCTTCACGTCTTCAATGCTGGAACGCATTCTTGGGAGAAATCTGTTCCTTCTGACGCTTTGGATTCCCCAATGGAGTTTGACTTGTTGACCGTGAAGCCTCTTCCAAGAAGAATCTTTCACGCGCATGAATCTCTCCCGTGGGCCGTGGGCGTTCACGATTTCTCTTGTTTGTGGCCGATGGAAGCCTAGAACCCCACGAAACTCACGTTAACGGCGCTAGATCTTCACGGCTGAAATTTCCTCCCATGCAATGGAGCGTCCGACTTCTTCGTCGCGGGCTAGAACTCCCTGCTCGACGCGAAAGAAGCTGCTAGGCGCTGGAAGCCGTTTTTTTAGATAAACCTGGGATATG
>UESW01004713.1:146392-250925 GCA_900491605.1 Calamus simplicifolius | reverse complement strand
AGCAGAAAAAGAAAGAGAAAAAGAGAAGTAAAATCGGGTGAAAAAGAGTGAAAAATAGAGAGAAATTTTGTAAAAAGAAGAGAAAATATCAGTGAAAATATTGTGAGAAATATCATTTAAAAGAAAGAATTATTAGAGGTGTATTGGAGTGTTGCATTAATTGTTTCAAGCTACCGAAGTTTATTTATTGCTGATTCTTGCGGTGGTGATTAAAGCTCCAACAACCCTTCTTTGAAGAGCATTCAAGCTTTAATCAAAGGCTTCATTGTTGCTCCGATGTGCTTAAAGAAAGAAGTCATCTTGTGAAGTGTTCTTCAATATTTGCTAAGTATTTCTTATTGAATATCTGCTCATTTCTATGAGCTTATTGTATAAATTTGATATTATTGTGCTTAATCTTGTAAGGCTCGCTTGTGCTCAAAAATAAGTGTTGTGAAAGGTCCCCTTGTACCCATAAACAAAAAGACTAGCTTGGAGGGCTAGTGTGTAAGGTTTTCTTGTGCCCGTAAATAAGAAGACTAGCTTGGAGGGCTAGTATGTAAGGCTTGCTTGTGCCGGTAAGCAAGTTTGCTAGCCAGATAGGCTAGTGATGATAGTGAAATTCCCAAAGGGTTTTTGAAGAGTGGATGTAGGTGCAGGGTTGGCACCGAACCACTATAAATCTTGTTATGTTTGTGTGTGATATATTTGTGATTTCTTACATATTATCTTTACCGCACTACACTTGCTTTAATTATGAAAAATATATAAGTGCACATACTTGCTAGTTAGTCTATTAATTTTTGAGAAACCCAATTCATCTCCTCTCTTGAGTTGCTATATCTGGGCAACATATGTAATTCTTTTCATCTTCTAATCAAGAAGCTTATTCTATCAAGCTCAATGAACACAATTTTTCCATGTAGTCTCCCTCATCCTCCATCACTACCTTGATCCTTTTCCCTTTATTGAAAGTCCTTCCCTATCTTCTCCCCACAGCATCAAATGCCATCCCCCAATGATAACTTGCTTGTTCAACTAAGCCTCTAACTTATTTAAAGGATTTTTATTACTTAACTATTACAACCTCTAAGCTTCCACTCTTAGCATCTTTTTTTGAACGATATATTTATAAGGTATATATTTCCTTCTCTCTAACTATTTAGCTTATAATAAAATTTTACCCTCGCATCGTTTCTTTATTGTTGTCGTCTTTTCTATTTTCAAACCTAGTACTTTTTCTCATGTTATTAAATCACCTCAGTGGCAAAAAGCAATGAAGTAAGAAATCTGAACTGATGAAACAATAATACCTGGATGCTCACCACTCTTCCTCTAGACAAACACCTCATTGGTTGCAAGTGAATCTATAAAATGACATGTAATTCGGATGGCTCTATAGATCGATTTAAAGCTAGGTTAGTGACTAAGAATTATACTCAACAAGAAGGCATTTATTATTATAAAACTTTCACTCTAGTAATGAAGCTTATGATAGTTTGTTGTCTTCTTATCATAGTTGCCATTCAAAGTGGAGAGAAGTCAATAGTGCTTGCTTACAATGAAGATATTTTTGAAGAAGTCCACATAAAAGTTTTACTAGGATATCCTTGATAAAAGAGAATCTAATTTAAGTTAAATATGTTTTTATAAAGACTTAAATAGGTTAGTTGCAATTGGTTTCAAAAATTCTTTTGAGCTTTACTTGATGTTGGCTCTTTTTCAATTTATGCGGACTATTCTCTGTTATTTCATATCCAAAGTAGATCATAGATTAATGCACTTAAATCCTATCTTTGCACCAAATTTTACATAAAAAATCTTGGTGCATTAAAATATTATTTGGTTCAAGAGGTTGCTTGCTCTTCTAAAGGTATTCACTGTTGCGCAGCTTCCGCCGAGATCAGATGCGTGAGGGAAGATAGAGAAGAAAAAGAATAGATGGATATAGAAGAAAAAGAGAATGCCTTTATTTTTCTGAGGTTTCATTTTTTTCACCGGTTACATTCAGATAGAGCCTTAAATAACCGTCCATCTTAGATGATAAGACTTATCTACACCAGCCTGTAACCAACTCCCTAACAAACTCCCTAAAATATGGAAGTCTATCCAGAAACTTGAGCCCAATCCTCCTGGACCCAGATCCATAACCTACAATTAGGTTATTAAACATTCTCTCAAAAAACTCCCTTCTAAGCCATACAAGAAAGCACTCAAACCCGAGCCCATGTACACCCATGACTCACATGCTCTCTATTCTTAGGTCATAAGCCGACCCAAATGACTTAGGAACCTGAGAACTTATGTAGCCTAAGCTCTCGAACCTGTGTGACTCTCCTGAACTTTGGATGTGCCACACCTTAGCTTACAATCTCCACCTTGGTGCATCAAAGTTACAGTAAGCTCCACCTGGTCTATCAATCCCATCAGTGCTCCACATCTGAAGAAGCTATCCCAAGGTAGTACCTTAGTGAGTGCATTTGCTGCGTTATCTTTGGTAAACACTTTCACAAGCTCCAACTCACCATCCTCCACAAGCTCCCTGATCATGTGGTATCTGATGTCAATATGTTTGATCCTAGCATGATAGACTGGATTCTGGACCAAACATAAAGCACTCTGGCTATTAGAAAATACCCTGATCACCCCCTGTGCTATCCCCATCTCCAGTGCAAGACCTTTCAGCCACATAGCCTCCTTTGCAGCCTCTGAAATACCAATATACTCTGACTCTGTAGAAGACAAAGTCATCACTGGCTGCAGACTTGACCTCCATGATATTTGACCATCATTCAACATAAAGACATACCCTGTCGTTGACCTTCTGGTATCCAAATCACCTCCATAGTCAGCATCAACAAAACCTGCTACCTGATCCTAAGCCTCCATGGTCAGTTTAGTGCCAGCCTCCATGCCATTATAACCATAGCATATACCAACACTGACTGTGCCAACAAGATATTTGAAGATCCCTTTCAGAGCTCTCCAATGTGCTCTACCAGGACTAACCATAAATATGCTAACTTGGCTAACAGCATATGCAAGGTCAGGCCTACAACACACCATAGCATACATGAGGCTACCAACTCCTGAAGCATAAGGTACTCTGGACATCTCCTCGGCCTCTATCTCAGAACTCGGTGACATAGTCTTGGAGAGCTTAATGTGACCGGCCAATGGTAATGCGGCTGGCTTTGTACTATCTATACTGTACCTCTCCAAGATCCTCCTGATATAAGTCCCTTGAGATAAATGAAGCAACCTCCTGTGTCTATTCCTGAAAATTTTATCCTCAAAATTCGTGTAGCAGGACCTAAATCCTTCATTTCAAACTCAGTTGACAATGCTGCCTTTAGATCCTCCACAACAGCTTTACTTTTGCGTGCAATTAACATATCATTCACATACAAAAGCAAGTATAATATGGAATTATCTTCTAAAATCTGGAAATAAACATAGGAATCATACTCACATCTAGACATGCCGATGCTCCTCACAAAGGTATCAAACCGCAGATACCACTGACGCGGTGACTGCTTCAAACCATATAAGGATCTCTGCAAACGACATACCTTTCTTTCTGACCCTGGTTCTATGAACCCTTCCAGCTGCTCTATAAATCTCCTCCTCCAAATCCCCACGAAGGAAGGCCATCCTAACATCCATCTGCTCCAGTTCCAAATTCTGCACTGCTACAATGCTCAGCAACATCCTGATAGATGTGTATCGTACCACTGGAGAGAACACCTCATTGTAATCAATGCCTTCTTTCTGAAAAAATCCTTTGGCCACTAACCTGGCCTTATACCTAATCTTCTCCTTCTCTGTGGCTCCTTCTTTGCACTGAAATATCCATTTACAACCAATGGGCTTCTTTCCACTTGGCAGTGACACCAACCGCCAAGTCTGATTCTTCTGCAGGGACTGCATCTCTTCCACCATTGCCTGGACCCACCTGTCTCTATCCTGGCTTGTCATTGCCTCATGGTAGGTAACTGGTCCTCCACTGGCAGCCACTAATGCATATGACATGGTCTCGCCAAACCTATATCGCTCCGGTTGCCGTATGACCCTCTTTGGCTTATGTAGTGCAATGTCAATGCCTATCACAGGATGTGACTCCTCCCTCTGCTCATCTCTGCCGTGAGCATGCATTTGGCTGGTCCCCGCATGTGAAGACATATCTGGAGTATGCTCCACCTGATTCTCATGTCCTCTTGGAGATCCTACAAAAGGTAAAATATCATAAGAGGTTAATTGCTCAGCTGCGCCTTGCTGAGCCTCATGCTGCCCACCCGCGTCCGACTAGGCCTCCGGCTGAACCTCTACCACCTCTTTCTTCTTGAGGACTGAGCTCTCATCAAAACCACATCTCTGCTGATCGTGGCCTTCTGCTCCAAGGGATCCCATAACCTGTATCCCTTGACTCCTCGTGGATATCCAATGAACACCATTTTTTGAGCTTTGGCGTCCAACTTGGTCCACTGACTGGCATCCATATGTACAAATATTGTACATCCAAAAAACTATGATATGGCTAAACTCCACCTGTCTACCAGACCACACATCCTCTGGTAACCTTTCATCAAGCTTGACATGAGGAGACCTGTTCACCAAGTAGGCTACTGTGTCAACTGTGTCCACCCAAAATATTTTAGGTAATCCTACTTGCAATCTCATGCATCTACCTTTCTCCATGAGAGTTCGGTTCATTCTCTCAGCCACTCCATTTTGCTGAGGAGTTCTAACCACTAAAATTGTCTTTTGATGCCTTTGTCTGTGTAAAATTTCAGAAACTCCTTACTTGTTAATTCTCCACCGTTATCAGACCACCCACCTTTACATATCTCCCTGTCTCCTCCATCTCAGCCTGCCATGCTTGAAATTTGGAGAAAACCTCTGACTTTTTCTTCAATAAATATACCCAGACCTTCCTTGAAAAATCATCAATCAAAGTCATAAAATATCTGGCCCCATTCCTGCCCAAAACCGGAGCTGAACCCTAAACATCACTGTGTACTAGCTCCAAGGGACATGTACTGCGCGCTGAACTAGTAAAAAATTTTACCTTGTGTTGCTTGCCCATCTGACATAGCTCACAGACCTCTGCAACACCCTCATCCAAAGCTGGAATCCTCATGTCCTTCATCAGCACCCTCATGCCCCGCTCTCTCATGTGACCAAGACGGTAGTGCCACATGCGGTACATATCCTGCTGACTGTGCACTGCTGCTACTATCTCAGACCCTCCACACATCATAGACCCAACGAGTTGATATAAATTATTTTCAGCCTCTTCCCCCTCATCACAACCATAGCACCTTTCATGACGTTGAGTACACCATTCCTGGAACGACAACTGAAACCAAATCCATTCCTCTCCAGGTACCCCAAGGACACTAGGTTCTTCTTCAAGTTAGGAACATGCTTCACATGAGTAAGAGTTCTCACAACCCCATCAAACATTCTGATCCTAACTGTGCCAACTCCTGCCACCCTGCAAGAATGGTTATCCCCTAATATCACATTCCCACATCGATTTTAGTATAATCTGTAAACCAGGACCGATGTGGTGTATAATGATGTGAGCAGGCTGAATCAAGTAACCAACTGTCTGTTGTACTTTTGTGTGCATCTGAAACCAACAAGAAGTCCTCCTCGACCCCTACATCTTCAACAGTACTGACAGATTCCTTCTCTTTCTTCTCTTCTTGAGGTTTCTTCCAAAGAGGACAATTCCTCTTTATGTGTCCAACCCCATTATACTTGTAACACCTGAACTTGCCTTTGCCGTTCTTTGACTTGGACCTAGATCGGCCCCTATGCTTGCTGACCTTCTTGCCTCTGTCGGTTCTCTCTCCTACCGTGAGGCTCTCCTGAGGTACACCTTTCCCTGTTATCTTTCCCCGCTGCTCATTGGATCTCAACACAGACATAATATCTTCATAAAGCAGTGTTTCTTTTCCATAAAGCAGTATAGTAACAAGAGGATCATAAGACATAGGCAATGAACATAACAAGAGAAGAGATTTATCTTCTTCCTCCATCTTAACACCAAGAATCATTAAATCATTGCATATCCTATCATACCTCCATCTTAACACCAAGAGTCATTAAATCATTGCATATCCTATCATACTTCTGAAGAACAATATCCCCGCCTTCTTCATCTGAAGACTATATAATTATTTTATTCAACATACCCATATATAAGGAATGCAACTTGGCCCAAAGACCCTTCGGTTTCTTTTCAACACTGTACAAAACTGAATCAGCAAAACACCCTCTAATTGCTGCACATGCCCTCTTCTCAAGAGACAACCAATCCCCTCCTGACATCTCCTCAGGCTTTGATTCCAAAGCAACATCAAGAAGAGATGAATTAAAAAAATACCTAGAAGTGAAATCCTGATTGAAATCCTCTTCTGCAGTCCTTCCAACAAGTTTCACTTCCCTTAGATAAGATACTTGTTGCAATCAAACAAATTGTTGCATAGATTAGTTGCCTCTTACTTTTTTTCTTTGGTTACTTCTTTTCTTTGGTTGCTGATTCAAAACCCACCGCCTTTCTTGAATTTTATTTAATCCTTTTTTTTTTTTCTGGGCCGATTTTGCTCCTCTTCGTAGAATTAATACCGGGAGGAAAATAAAACTTCGGTTCTTCCTCACCAAAACCAATTTCTTCCTCGCCAAAGCCGTTTTGATGAAGCTTGACCTAAGTGGAATTAATGCTCTTCCAAAAAAACCTCCACGCGGTGTATCACGGAAGGCTTCACGTCTTCAGAACGCTTGACCTGGGTGGAATTAAAAAACCTCCACATGGTGTATCACGGAAGGCTTCACGTCTTCAATGCTGGAACGCATTCTTTGGGAGAAATCTGTTCCTTCTGACGCTTTGGATTCCCCAATGGAGTTTGACTTGTTGACGGTGAAGCCTCTTCTAAGAAGAATCTTTCACGCGCATGAATCTCTCCCGTGGGCCGTGGGCGTTCACGATTTCTCTTGTTTGTGGCCGATGGAAGCCTAGAACCCCACGAAACTCACGTTAACGGTGCTAGATCTTCACGGCTGAAATTTCCTCCCATGCAATGGAGCGTCCGACTTCTTCGTCGCGGGCTAGAACTCCCTGCTCGACGCGAAAGAAGCTGCTAGGCGCTGGAAGCCGTTTTTTTAGATGAACCTGGGATATGATTTTTCTTTCTTCGAGATCAGACGCGTGAGAAGAGATAAAAGAAAAAGAGTAAATGGATATAGAAGAAAAAGAATAATCATCCATCTTGATGATAAGACTTATCCGCACCAGCCTGTAACCAACTCCCTAACAAAATTTCTAATAGATTAAACATTCTCTCAAAAAACTCTGAGTAAGAAAGCACTCAAACCCGAGCTCATGTATACCCATAACTCACATGCTCCTTGAGTCACAAGCCGACCCAAATGACCTAGGAATTTGAGAACTTATGTAGCCTAAGCTCTCAAACCTGTGTGACTCTCCTGAACTTTGGATGTGTCATACCTTAGCTTACATTGCACCTTAAATGATACAAGTTTTTTAAGAACAAGGACCGCTGACACTCCCATAGAATAACACTTAAGGCTCACTGACTCGGATGATCAATTGATAGACGATTCTTCTTTCTATCAAAGGCTCATTGGCTGATTCATTTACTTACCGTAATTCGATCTAACACTTTTTTCTTTAGTTTCACGTTCTCAACCAATTCATGCAATATCCATGCAAGCTTCATTTTGATGTTGCACTCCATTTGCTTAGATCCTTAAGGATACTTTCGCTAAGGTATAATTGTTGTCTTCATCTAATTCCTTACAACTTATGGTAATTCGGATTGGACTAGTTGCCCAATGACTGGATGCCCTACTACAGGGTTTCATATTTTCTCTAGCACTTCCCCTGTTTCCTAAAAAATAAAAAAATAAGTTACTATCTCCCATTCTTCCACTAAGATTGAGTACCATGACTTATGAACCTGAATGGTTAAAATATTTTCTTGATGATTTAGGTGTCACTTATTCCAAACCTATGGCATTGTATTGTAGCAATAAGTTGCCCTTTATATTGCTCCCAAGCTAAAAGATCATGAATACACTAAATAAAGATCACTTCATTCAGGACAAGATTCACTGTGGCATACTCTGCACTAAACATATTCTCTCCAATCATTAATTAGCCGGTATATTCACGAAAGCATTGGGCAAAGAGACCTTTTATTCTATTATTTGCAAATTAGACATTGTCAGATGAAGATGAAGATTTTCAAGATATGATGATAATTCTCAAGATATAATTTGATGAACATTTTTGAAATATGATTTGATGAAGATCTTTGAGACATGATATTCTCAAGATATGATAAAGATCCTCTGGATACTATCAGCCTGAAAATAATTATGCAATATTTTTTTCTTATAAGTACTAATGCCCATATATGTATTTTTATACTCTATAGAATATTCTCTCTCTTTCTCTCTCTATATATATATATATATGTGTGTGTGTGTGTGTGAGTGAGAGAGAGACCAGTTACTAGTGAAAAGCAAGTCTTTTGACTGTATTTTCTTTCTCTTAATAGTGAGCATAATTGAAGCATTATCTGCCTCTATATCTTCATTGAAAATGGCTTTTCACCGAAAATGGTTCCCCATGCCCTTAAACAAACTTATGATGCCTGAGCCCCAAGAGCCATTGAAACTACATATGGAGTAGACAACCTTGCACTTAAGATTTTGAGGTTGGTTATCAAGCTTGCCAACGATATTACTTTTAAAGGCTCAACCTTTTAATTCTTTAATTAGCTTACCAGATAAGTCCTTGGCCAGAGGCACCCTTGTCTCAAAGAAAATTCCTGAAGACTTTCATGAGCACCCACGACGCACTGAGGTATCATTAGAGGCCAAAATAAGAAGGGGTATAGCAGTCAGCTTTTACAAGAGAATACAAATTTGATGGTTTTCACGAGGAAAGCCTCGATTAAATTCTGAGAAGAGAGTCGAGCAGTGACTACTATATAGATTCTCATACTCAAAATTGTTGCAATAAGGTAAGTCCAAATCCAAGATTTTCAATAATGCCAGACTTCGCTGGTGAAAGTTCTTCTCTTATGACTAGGAAGCAAGGAAAAAATTTAGCATAACACTTATTAAAATCAACCTTTTGTCCAATGAGAGTGATAATAGGCATTAAGATCTTGCACCACGGTATGTGATAAGCATTGGTAGGCTTGCAGAAAAGTACACAGTCATCAATGAATAATGGCAGCAAAAGGAGATGGCTAAATCCTAGATTGATGATCTCTTAAATTCCCTATAGTCATTTAACATGTCTATTACTACATATTTCCTGTTCTTTCTTTAAGAGATCACGTGAAATAGATATATACATGTTAAATTTCCTGTTCTTTCTTAAATTCCCTGTAGTCATTTAACACAGCTTAAGAGTTTTGGACTGTCATCTTTCTAATACATGCAATATATATATATATATATATATATATATACACACACATACACACACATATAGATGGTAGACCTACAACCATGACATAAGTTGAGTCTCTACTACTATTGGGTCTAAAATCGATAATGAGGCATTCAATTAGAGATCCAATATACTAACCATGATCTATACTATTAAAAATATTTAAAAATTAAAAATCATGAGTTTTGATAATATTCAATCCATGTTGTATATAAATGTAAAAATAAAGGGTTAAAATTATGATTTAAGCATTAAAATTAAATTTTTTTTTAATGTTCAAATACATATGATTTTAACAAGTTTGTAGTGATATAACTAATGATTAATAATGTGAGCCTTCAATTTAATTTTGAATCATTCTAACCATCAATAGTAGAGAGTCCTAATCATACTAGACTCTAAAAAACAAAAAGAAAAGATCTCCTTAAGTAAGGATTTTAAGATTACAAATATTTATAGCCTAGCATTCTTCAAAATTCAAATTTGTAGTGGTCTGATGGTCAAAGCAAAGTTTAAGCTTATCAACATTAAGAATTAGTACATTAAATAATTCTATAAGAAAGTCATATTAGCACCTATCTTATCGTAAAATCTTATTTAGCTAATACATTTAGGTCTTAAGAGGACAGGTCTAATAGACATTTAGTTTGTCTATGATGTCTATTAAAACTTAGAATTAGATGATGGTGACACAATTGCTAAACGTAACTTAGTTAAGCTCTGCTAGTATTTCAATCTAATGGGAAAGAGGATTTTACAAGTGGGAGCCCTTCAGTATTTCCAGTATCAGTCCACAAAATTTGTAGAGTACTCAACACAAGTATGTGTGTGCTTTACTCTACCATTCTTGCGGTGACTTGTACATAAAGATGTTGAAGATGGAGACAATTAGGTTGCCTAATATGCTTGGAAGGCGACTTTTATCAATGAGAGAATCACATGTTTAATATTTAAAAATGCCACAATAATGTTACACCATTGCACAAAAGAGATAGTCATGTTCTCATTCCCTCAATGTTGGCTCGATGAATTTCTTTTGGAGTCATTAAATTATTAGTATTTGGAACATGCAATGTATATGTTACGTTTGAGTAATAAAAATACTAGACAGCAATGGTCATGATATCAATATGTACATGAATTGATTATAATTAATCTAGGAATCGAAAAAAGAAGAAGCAAAGTCCGCATATCATTCCCTGCGTAATAATACGAATAGACATTCTGGTAAGATTTTGCAGAATCCAGCCACGGTTAGCTAATTGGACTACCAATCTTTCTTATCAGGTAATAATACTGATGTGGCTGGTAAAGTTATATGTAAGTTAACAGTTGAAGACTATCTGATGGTGAAAGTTGAAATGGCCTCAGCCTCCAAAGTAGCCTTATCTTTGGACTCGGCGTCGATCTTCAAGATGGCCTCGTCTTCGGACGCAGCACCGCTTCTAAGACAGCCTCTCCTCTTCAGACTCAACCACGACCTCCAATACGATCTTTACTCTCTGGACTCGCCCCAGCCTCCAAGACAGTCTCAACTCTAACAAGATAGGCCCACCAATCGCTTGTGGCCCACGTATCTGACTCCACCACTCATCACCATTGGCATAAGATGACAACATGTGACGTGGGGAACGTATCTGGCAGACGTCGTAGCAACCGCTCGCGCCCTGCGGCAGTCTGCAACAACTTGCATCTATTATCTGAATCAAGTGGTCATCCACTCTAATGAAGCTTGACCCATCAACTATGCAGCCATCCATATTTGACGGGACACAGCCTGCAACTCTGCCATGTCATGAAGAAGTCGCCATTCATTATGAACGCTCAAGCTGAGAGAGCTTCATAATTTTTTTTTTTTTTTTCGAGCTTACTTAAGCTTACGGCTATGATTCTAATCATTTACTTAAGCATCGAAAGGTTTTCATTAAATATTCGGTCTTTAAAACTTGTTACAAGTTTAGTCAAAAAAAGAAGCCTCTTCGGTACTCACGGTATCCTCACAATGTTCGCATAAGATGATCAGGCATCAATAAATACAATATATTTTCTTTCGTACAATGCGTGGCTAGAGAACATATATTAAAGATGGAACGTGATAGGCTCCTTTTGGTTACTTATCATCCAAAGAAACAAAGACACAATATGGAATATAAAAATTGGCATTGTGACTTCCAATGGACAGAGCAAGAGGCATGATTTGGGTGATTCCATTATTCAATTCCTTTTAATTATCATAAACATCAAATCACGCTACCCTAGAAAACAACGGCAATGCCTTTTGTCACACTCCTTCTAGCCCGTAAGCAACCTATCAATCCACTTCCAATCGTTGGACCAAGCATGATAGCGAATTATTTTTAGAATATTCTCGATCTTTTTTCCCCTTGAAACAAATAGATACGTGCAATGCGTATCAAATAAATGACTGGTTGTTATGACCAAACTGCCAAGCGAATTCCGCATACCAGTCGTTTAAAGTCAGCAATTGAGCCCTGAGCTATTGACCGAGACTTAAAAGGTTGCAATAAAATGAGATCGTTTGATGTGATCCAAATTTTAACCGTGCCATCACAAAAATCTCCCTTCAATTTGAACCGAGGAATGAATGATTTCTAACTGGCCAAGACATCAATATGGATGTCAGATATATTTAAATTCAATTTTTTCCTACCCTCGTGCCGGGCAAGATAAACCGTCGTTATAAATAGAATGGCGTTGGCAGCAGCGGCCCGCGAGTGCGTGACTTTACAATTTGGTCCCTGTTCGCGTTTGTTTCCTGGCTTCCTCCACTGCCCGATTCCCCGACGCTCAGCTACCGTTTATTTAAACGCACCACCGACCGCCCCCGCCCCGCTCTCGTCTCTTATTTCTCTTTCGTCTGCGAACCCTAGCGGGCGCGATTCCGATCCATGGCGGTCGCCTCGCCGAGCAGGGAGAAGATGGATCTGCAAGGATCCGTGGAACGATCCTGCCGCTCCTCGCCGACTAGGGCGGCGGCGGCGAGGCAGGACGTGGACGCCGCCTCCGAGACCTCCTCTGTGCTATCCGGTGATCCCTCTGACCGGAGGGATGCCGATGGCCTGGTACACTCCGCCGTTCTTGTCTTTACTGATGCTTTCTTGTTTCGATTTGATTGTGTTTTGTGTGGTTGTTTCTTGAATGTGCTTGGTTACAGGCTCAAGCACTGTCGACAAGAAGCGAAGAGTATCGGCTGATGTTCCGGCTCCCTCCTGATGAGGTGAGTGGAGTTCTTGGGTTGCTTTAAATTGGTATTGGAGTGTCAGGTATTCTTCTCAATTGCGATATTTCTGATAGTGAGTTCGATTGGCTATTCCTATAGTTAGTAATTTTAACCTATTCTCTAGTGTTCTTGAAACCTGGTTTTAAGTTTCAAGATCGAATTCATACAAAAAAACCTGGGATAATCGGTCGATTTTAAGATGATATCGGTCCCTCTGAAGTTGCTGCCGCTGAATTATTTAAATGTATTATGTTGGTTACTGCAAAAAAACCCCAACGTATTGTGTTGAATCAAAATAGAGGCCAAATAATTGTCAACCGTAAAACATACGGTTTGTTGAGATTGGCTGGCAATGCATGATGCATGTAGGGGTTGCTTTTCTGTGGAACTCGTCAATCCGTTGCTTAGGATAGCCTCGTTGCCTTGGGCTACCTAGCATTGGACAGCAATTTTGCTACAACAAAGTTGGTGCTGGATGGAACTGGCAATTGAGTATGACTTATTAGTTAGGATTTAGTGAAAGACACCAATAAGGGGTTGTTGCTTACTTATTTTGAGATTAAAATCATCCTCGCTTTAGGTCTGGTTTGCAGTTGGCCAACATCCACTACCATGAGAAAGTAGGTTGGCATGAATCTAACCTAGCGGACTTTGAGCTTGAAAAGTGCAACTTGAGGGCTCCAGGGCTCCATGGAAGGGAGTTGGGCTTAGGCCTCAACCCAGCTAGGATGGAGGGAGATTGTGAGAAAGTGTGGGTTTGGCAGGTTCGTTCAACGTGCATTGGATGCCTGACTATGGGAGAAAGGAGGTCAGCTAGGGAAGGGAAGGGAATGGGGGGGAAGGAAGGATTTTAGTTGGTGATCAGCTTAAGCCGTGAGAGGGAGGGTTTCGATTGGCAAGCAGCTTCTGTCCTAAGAGATTAAGGGGAGGAAGGGAAGGAGAGATGGGCATACCTTTATATATGATGGAGTAGAGGAGTTGGTGGTGCTTTGCTAACAGATCGCAGAGGAAAGGCATCCATTGGAAGAGATGGGAAAGGAGAGAATGTATAATTAGGATTTGGGGATTTTGATTTTAGAATTCCCACTTTCCCTTGTTTCATTATTTTTGAATAATTATGTAACCTATAATACATATAATATATAACATAACATAAGTAATATGTAAATATTTTAATATTTATTACATATCTTACTGGTTGGATTGGGTTAAAACGTGGCAAGCTTGATCATACCTCGATTAAATCAGGTTTGGGCTTGGTTTGGCTTATCTACACAGACCTATTAAAAATCAGGCCAAATACACTGGGTCGAGCTCATTCTTTGCAAGTCTAGTGTCAAACCTCTCTCTCTTTCTCTCCCTCCCTCCCTCCCTCCTTTGAGTTTCTCCTCTCTGACCTCCTGACCTTTCAAGCCTTGTTATTAAGATGTATGCTCGGCACATTTGCTTTTTAGTAGTCAAATATTCAACCTTCATGACTGGTGAGCCCTACTATATGCTGGCTCATATTAGTGAGAAGATATTTCTATTGATATTGTTATGAGTGGGTGCATCTGGTATTGCTTCCTTCTTGAAATGCCAGTGGTCATTCTCTCTCCAAAATGTGTTGACAATGAGATTGATGTATGGGAGTATGTCTTCCAAATATATGAGACTTATTAAGCACTAAAAGCTCAACAAATAACTTTTAAAAAGCAAGGATTTATTTAATAATCATTTGTAAATAATGTTCATGTGTCAAGCTTGTTATTAGGGTCTACTTGGAGCTTGATCTGATATATTAATGAGGCAGTGTTGTCTAACATGTAGCCTCTAACAACCCCATGGCTTGGCTCAATTGGTTTACTTGATTGATATATAATGGTGCATGATGCATTTGGCCTATTAACAAGCATGTGAAAATGCATTATGCTTGGCCAGAAATTTGTCCTAATATGCTAGCAAGTTAATTCTTAATCTTGACTCGACTCAACCTGGCCCACCTAATTGATAAATATGACCTGACCCTCTTAGCTTGACCCATTTGACGGCTTTCAGTTGATATGAGCTTGACGTAGATTTGATGCAGCCTGTCGGCTGGTGAATACTACTAGACAATGGGTTAGGTCAAATATCATAATATACGGTATCTAATCCACTAAATATGGCATTATAACTTTTCTTGGAAACCTGTAGAGACCATCATTAATTCTTATCAATTTCTATCCCGGTTCATTTGACTGTGAAATATGAACAATATAAACTAGCTTCCTACAAAATTTAGATATTTTAAATAATAAATAGATTGTTGAGAAATAGGAAATCTTGCCATGCATTTCCAAAATGCTGAATCACTTGCTTCTGGTATTTGTTAACAAAATTGTGATCTCTTCCCCAATTCTCCATCATCTTGTATAGTGCAACAATCTATGCCATGATATTTAAACTTGATGCTTCTTTTACTTTTGTAAATAGTATGTATATTAAATTTCTAATTATTAATAATTTGTATAGGTCCTTATTCAAGATTTTAATTGCGCTCTCCAAGAAAATTTTCTTCTTCAGGTACTTTTTTTCCTGATAACCTATATAAGTGTCCTTTTGGATTTTTTTACTTGATGGATGGCGTATTCTATGTTGTTTGTTATCAACTTTTCCTTATTATCTCGATATTTAGTTCTTAATGAAAAATCTATGTTAAGACTTGTTGATTATCCCAGCTCATATTGTAAATGGTCAATTTCCTTTGCATGCCATCATTGTTCAGCTACATTATTTTTGAATTATTGTATTTTTATTTCATTTTGGCCTTTCTTTGGCAGGGACATATGTATTTGTTTATTCATCATATCTGCTTCTATTCCAACATTTTTGGATTTGAGACTAAGGTACTTACCAATTCCTTACATTGTGGGGAATATATCCAATATCCATGTATACCTATGGCTAAGTGTGCTATCAATTTCATATCTTTCAAGTTGTTTGGCTATTAATAATGCTAAGTGGAATGTCGTATGTTGAATTTCGTGCTAAAAATCTATGATAAATCTTAAAAGTGTTTCCTCCTTTTAATTGCAATAATTTTTTCTTTATGTTTCCTTTTTTCTTCTTGAAAGAGACTTGTGTATTTTTTGTTTAATTATAAAGGTTGGAGTTCTTAGAGAACTTTAATGTAGTTCAAAGTTGATATTTATTTTTCAAAGTACTTTTTAAGGGAAAATGAGGCAGTGATGTACTATATAGGACTTGAGCTTAAAACCTCTGCTCATTGGGCAGAGGGGTGCGACCACTAGTGCAATGCCTAGCTTGATATTTATGTAGTCAAATGCAAATGTTTTTTCTTCTTATCAGGGATTTAAACTCTAGACCACCCCTACGGGCAAGCATAGGACCTGCTGCAACAGGTTTATTAGAAAATATGTGTACCCATATTTTTCCACTGCAACACGTATAATTTGTCTTTGCTCCATGATCCAAGCTACCCTTCTTTCCTCCTTTCTATTGTAGTTTTGTTCTTTTTATTTAATTAACTTGAATCGAAGTTCTTTCTTGAAATAATTTTGCTTTGTTGATGATACCATAGGGGAGGTTCCGCAGAAAAATAGCTCAATGTCAAAATGATAAATAGCTTTTGAGGATTCATAGAAATACCTTAGATGGTATCACAATCTGTTAAATCAAACTGTTTCATTCTTTTTCTCTTAAATCAAACAAAAATGAATAGTTCTAATTCTATAGGGTTGAATAAAGAAAGGTGCCAACCGACAAGCTAACAATTGCGGTTGATTTCATTATTTTGTTATGTCCACTTCTAGTGTAATTTTATTTATTTAGTTAATTTGAGTTGTATCTGGCTGTGGAGGAAGCAGATTCATGTAGCCGACCCCATGTAGTTGGGAAAAGGCTTAGATGAACAACATGAACAAATCCGGCCGATGTCTTCATGAGATGCTAAGTTCGTGTTTATGGTATTGCTCCTTAACTTCAATTATATTAATGCTTGATCTCGTCATCTTGGGTTATTAAAACATTATAGGAGCTACTATGTGGGATTTGCTCATCAATTACTGAGTTAGATTGATTGATTGAGTTGCTATGATCTTGACCTCTCTCCCTTCTCAAGCTTTGATCTTTACTAGATGCAATTTATTGAGCATCATTGAAACCTGTTTACTTCTTGCAGGTTGTGGATTTGCTATATTCGTTCATCAGCAGTCTTAAGTCATAATCTTGTTTTGCCTCTGCACCATTGGTTCTACTGTGATTATTGATCAATAATCAGTGATGAAACGTCTCCTTCATAGAGAAAGGAGACATAGTCACTTGGATGAAGTGACTCTTGTTTGGGCTGCTTCATTGGTTGTCTTCATGTTTCCCGAGTTGCCTGCCAATGTAGATTACTATAGGTTTTATATTTTGTGTTCCCATTCGTTAATCTTCAGTTGTCTCCTATGGTTCCTTTGGAGTTTTTCACTTGTTTAAGAGGAAAAATGGCTTTGTTGGTCAGCCACTCTCCCTTAAATTTGAATCTGTTTGATTTTATCTATTTAAGTTTCAGTTCTATGCCAGAGTGCTGAATGACAATGACACACAATGCTTTGATATTTCCATAATGTTTTTTGAGTTTTCTTTGTTTCTTGCAGGATCTCAACTCTTCTAGGAGCTGTTTTTGGTTCAGTTTGATTTATGGGTTGAGGTTCCTCCCTAGATTTTGAAATGAAGATGTTTCAGGAACTTGTTCAAAACTGCACTGCATTTCAAAATCTTAACAAAATTAACTCATGCGGCCAAACTCATACACATGAGCTGTGCATGCAAAATTTCTGCCAATTGTCCATTACTTTAAATACCAAGTAACTTTTACTTTAAAGTTCAAACTAAACCCAGATTTTGTGGGTGTTGACAAAATGTAAACGCTTTGCAACATCAGATTCAAAGAGATCCAGTGGGATATGTACTTTTTGATGGAGGTTTGGTTATCTAATACTCAAATCTCATAGTAACTTAGATTGCCGTATGTTAGCTACCCATCAAAAATAATAATGATATCATTACATTCTAAACATGATTTTTATGATAATTTTTTTTTTTTTAAAAAAAAAGACTTAAGTATGAGATCACTGAAAGATTACCTTGTAGTGGGGCAGTTTGTTGTCAAACAATAATAACGATATTATTACATTCCAAACATGATTTTATGATAACTTGTTTTGAAAAAATAATTTCTTTGTGTAAGACCACTAAAAAAGTTACATCCAAAGATGCTGCCTAATTTATTTTTTAACTTATTCTATTTTCCTTAATTTTTTTGATTTTCATAACTTACACTTGAAATTGTTGAAACTTGGGATTAAGGGCCTGTTTGGGATAGCTGTTAGCCACTTGTTATCTCATATAGCTGCTAGGAAATAACCATTTAAAGGCATTCTAGCAGTCAATCCAAACAGTTCTAAAATTGAGTTTGCAAACTTTGGCTTCATCATATGTCAAATCTCCTTTGTTTGGATATTTTACTTGTTGGGTATGCACCTTCTCCACCGTAACAAAGCTTTACTGAAGTTTTGTGCTTGCAATTTTCAATTTTTGCATTCACATGCTCCGCTATGTTTTTGTTACCTGGCTTCCATGGGTTTTATATTTGTGTGCGTGCAATATTTATGCATGATTTCAGTTTTGTGACCTCACTTTTCACCGATATTGGGCTTTATCCTCCTCATGGCTGGCCCATCAATATTTGGTAATTGGCTTCTATAGGGTTTCAGTTTGTTGGTAACATCATGTTCTGGTCACTTTGTGCCTTGCAAATAGCAACTGTTTTTGGTGCTGTTACTTCAGCTTAAGACTCTTTGGACTCTGCAAATTCAGTTGATCATACTCGTTAATGGTCTTTGTGCATTTTTGGCTTCCTTTCTATGCTTTTTTGTGGATTTCTGCTCCAATATAGCAGGATCCATATAATTCTGTTAGTCCATAACATGACAAATTTGACCTTTTGAATTAAACAAATGCTTGTAGGTTTTGTGGAGACATCAGGAATACATCATTTTTTCATAAAATCTGGAGAATGTTTTTCCCTCGTCTCCTCATATAGTTAGTTTCTATGTCTTATTCATAATGAGTTGGCTTCACTTTTATTGCTTTTGAAAATTCAAGCTGGATCACTTGTTTTTTTTTTTTTTTGCTATTATGCACATTTGTTCAGTTAGTATATGGTAATATTTGATCTATATCTGGAAACCCCTCTTCATCCTTTACCTGAGAGTGTACTTTTTTGTGCATGGTTAAATTGTCTTGATGTTAATGATCTTATAACTGCTTTGTCGGACATTAAGTTATCTATGTTGTATCTCTAATATGTTCTGGGACCCAAGCATCACTGTATGCTCTGCTCATGGTGTACTTTCCATTTCTGCGGCCCTCTTCCATGTTACCTTGGGATACATAAAATTTTTAGACTAGACAAATTTGCTTCATGCACATTGACTTTGTATTTCCTTGATTGCTTCTAGACTCCATCATCTTAAGGCTCTTGCCAAGATCCTCATATGTATACTATATATAGAGCGCAGATAGAATTTTTTTGAAGTGAGCAAGGCCCTTGAATCTAATCAAAGAAATCATAGCCATCTAAACAACTCTAAACGACTTCTAATATGACTAACTCCAGAAATCGTAAGAGACCTATCACTAAATTATAGCTATAACTTTCTACCGCTTGTTGACCTAGAAAACATTGGAAGTTTGCTCAGGGCTGTGAGATGCTAATTGTAAATTTTGAGATCTTACTGTTGAGTGCAAGGTCATTGAAATCTAATATTACTGCAAAATTTTTCCTGCTGAAAGATTGCTGGTTGCATGGGTAATATGATAGTCTTCAACTGTTCTACTTCCCTGGTCATACCCAATCCATAAAGCTAGAAGAGGCCACAAAACACTCCAAGAAAATTTAAAATATCTGACATGCCGCCCCTATGAACACTTATTAGGCCCTTCTTCTCTGGTCATACAGGTCAGTCTCTTCTAAACTTAATGTATGTTAGGTGATAAGAATTTCAGTACATGTATAGGCCTTCCTGGAACTAATGCATGTGAGATGATAGAGTTCCCTACCCACTGTAGGGAAAACAAATATTCAACTTTTAATTTAATTCCTTCTGCTTTATTAATAAACTTTTCTAGATTGTTATTTTCTTATTTCATCAATTATTTGATCACTAGATTTTGATCAAATATTCAAAGACTGACCTTATAAAAAGGGCAGTACATGAGGCTTTTGCTGTTATCGTGTCTGAGGAAGTCAGATGTACATAAGCTTGCTCCCACATGGCCGGAGGCTGATTTCGTGTTTTAAACCCATGACATCTAAGTCAATTGAAGCAATCTTACCTTTGCATCAAGGTCCACCCTCAAGTAAAAACTGACCTTATGCAATGTAATGATTAGGTTTTAAACATTTTTAAAAAATTAGAAATTTCTATAATTTTCTCAATTTCTTTCCTTTTGGAGTTCGACTGAACTTTGTGCTATAAGTCTATAGCCAACTGATGGTAAATTGCTCTCTCTCCAAATGTCAATCCAAAGCGAAAGAAAAAGTGCTCTTTCACTTCATAGAATTCAGACATTGCAAACTGTTTATTTCTAATTATGCTTATGGATTGGAAATTGATTATGATGGGGCCAGTTGACCCAATGAAAAATGAAATTTTTGGATGGCCCCAAAGGCCCAGACTCTAACGCCAGCTCCAGCGATGGCCTCCAGCGATGGCCTTCAGCGATGGCCTCCAGCGATGGCCTCCAGCAACGGCCTTCAGCGACGGCCTCTAGCGACGGCCTCCAGCGTCGGCTTCCAGCGCCAGCCCCCAGCGCTAGCCAAAGGCCGACGGACTCCAACGTCAGCTTCAGCGTCGGCTTCCAGCGCCAGCCTCCAGCGTTGGCCAAAGGCCGACAGGCTCCAGCGCCAGCCTCCAGCGCTGGCCAAAGGCCGACAGGCTCCAGCGCCAGCCGCCAGCGTCGGCCTCCAGCGCCAGCCTCCAGCGCTGGCCAAAGGCCGGCAGGCTCCGGCGCCGGCCCCGAGCCCGGCACATCAAAGGCCGACACCCGCCAAGGCCGGCCTCTCCAAGCTAGCCGGCCCCAGCACATTCCTGGCCGGCCACGACATCTCCAAGCTAGCCGGCCCCGGCACATTGCTAGCCGGCCACGGCGTCTCCAAGTCAGCCGGCCCCGACATATTCCTAGTCGGCTCCAGCGTCTCCAAGCCAGGCGGCCCCAACTTCTCCAGGCAGGTCGGCCCCCGGCGTCTCCAGTCCCGCCGAGTCGGCCAAGGCCATCCTCGGCTGGCCCGACTCGGCCCCGGCAACTCCAGTCCCGCCGAGTCGGCCTTCAGTGATGGCCTCCAGTGATGGCCTCCAGCGATGGCCTTCAGCAACGACCTCCAGCGATGGCCTCCAGCAACGACCTCCAGCGACGGCCTCTAGCGACGGCCTCCAGCGTCGGCTTCCAGCACCAGCCCCCAGCGCTAGCCAAAGGCCGACGGACTCCAACGTCAGCTTCAGCGTCAGCTTCCAGCGCCAGCCTCCAGCGCTGGCCAAAGGCCGACAGGCCCCAGCGCCAGCCTCCAGCGCTGGCCAAAGGCCGACAGGCTCCAGCGCCAGCCGCCAGCGTTGGCCTCCAGCGCCAGCCTCCAGCACTGGCCAAAGGCCGACAGGCTCCGGCGTCGGCCCCCGAGCCCGGCACATCAAAGGCCGACACCCGCCAAGGCCGGCCTCTCCAAGCTAGCCGGCCCCAGCACATTCCTAGCCGGCCACGGCATCTCCAAGCTAGCCGGCCACGGCGTCTCCAAGTCAGCCGGCCCCGACACATTCCTAGCCGGCCTCGGCGTCTCCAAGCCAGGCGGCCCCTACTTCTCCAGGCAGGTCGGCCCCCGGCGTCTTCAGTCCCGCCGAGTCGGCCAAGGCCATCCTCGGCCGGCCCGACTCGGCCCCGGCGACTCCAGTCCCGCCGAGTCGGCCAAGGCCATCCCCGGCCGGCCCGATTCGGCCCCGGCGTCTTCAAGCTAGCTGGCCCCGGCGCATTGCTAGTCGGCCCCGGCATCTTCAGTCCCGCCGAGTCGGCCAAGGTCATCCCCGGCCGGCCTGACTCGGCCCCGGCGTCTCCAAGCTAGCCGGCCCCGGCGCATTGCTATCGGCCCCGGCGTCTCCAGTCCCGCCGAGTCGGCCAAGGCCATCCCCGGCCGGCCCGACTCGGCCACGGCGTCTCCAGTCCCGCCGAGTCGGCCAAGGCCATTCCCGGCCGGCCCGACTCGGCCACGGCGTTTCCAGTCCCGCCGAGTCGGCCAAGGCCATCCTCGGTCGGCCCGACTCGGCCACGACGTCTCCAAGCTAGCTGGCCCCGACACATTGCTAGTCGGCCCCGGCGTCTCCAGTCCCGCCGAGTCGGCCAAGGCCATCCACGGCCGGCCCGACTCGGCCACGGCGTCTCCAGTCCCGCCGAGTCGGCCAAGGCCATCCTCGGCCGGCCCGACTCGGCCCCGGCGTCCCCTGTTCCGTCGAGTCGGCCAAGGCTGTCCCCGGCCAGCCCGACTCGGCCCCGTAGTCTCCAAGTCCGCCGATTCGGCCCCACCCCGGCACTGCCTTGCCGGCGGGATAGGCCCTAGCCATCTCAGGTCGACCCAGCTCGGCCCCGACAAGACGGGACCCCGGTTCCTGCCAGATCAGCCCTAGCGGTTCAAGAATCCGTTCCTCTGACGCGCGCCGATCGACAGCGCCCGACGCGCGCCGCAGCGCCAACATGCGCCGCTCGATAGCGCCAGATCCGACAATCCAACGGCCCCGCCGACTGATGGGACGTTGACCCACGTGATCGTGCCAGCGTCACCCCCTATAAAAAGGTAAACTACGTCGAGAATCGGAGAGTCATTTTTTAACGCACATTTTACACACTCGATGCCCTAACTCTCAAAGGAACTACCTGATCCTTTTGAGACCTCTCCCTCCTCAAGAGCTCTCTCGAGCTCCTTCTCTACTGTGACCTCTATCACTAACTTAGGCGTCGGAGGGTCCCACCGGAGAACTCTCTCCGGTCTTGGACTTCTTTGCAGGCGATCCGGTGAGGAAGAAGAGCCTCCGTTCCCGACATCCTGGAGGGGTGATCGAGCGTCATCAGATTGGCGCGCCAGGAAGGGGGGTGTGCATAAGAAAAGTAGCGAGCATCTTCCTTGAGCTACACCTTCCATCCCCTCTCCTCTCCTAGAAACCATGGTGGTGACACGAGCCCAGGACGCCTCCGTCAGCTGCCCGACGGGGCTCCCCCCGCCAACTAGACAGCAGGAGGCCAATCCCCCGCTGCCAGCCCTCCGGTTGCCGGCCCGCCGCCGGACGCTGCCCTCCAAACAGCGGAGCGGCTGGCAACCCTCTCCCAGCAAGTTCAGAATCTCACTGCCACGGTCCACGGACTTCAGCAACAGCAGTCCGTGGCCACCCAGCACCAGACTGCTCCCCCGCCAGCCAGCAGTCGGCAAGGGGAGGTTCTCCTCGGCGAGCCGCTGGCCGACGTCAGGTTTCCCCAAGGAAGCCTCGCCGCGAGCCCTCTACGCGGCCACGGTCCCCTGGCTACGGCCCCAGCGAGCTTCCTCCCAAGCCACATCATCACGAGGAGCCCAGGCAGAAGTCCCGACTTCCGTCTCCATCCTCTGCTTCTTCTTCTTCTTCCTCCGAGCCATCCCGAAGGGCCCCGATGATCAACCGCCAGGCGGAGGAACGCCTGGAGGAGTACAATCGGCGCCTCGACGAGCTCGCCAGGAAGATAAACCACCAGCCGGAGGAAGAGTTTGACACTCGTCCTCCTACACTCGCCGCATACTGGAGGAACCGGTTCCCTTCAGGTTCCGCTTCCCCCAGGTGGACCCGTACGACGGTATGACCGACCCTCTCGACCACCTCGAGAGCTACAAGGCCATGATGCAAGTCCAGGGCGCCTCAGATGCCCTTCTCTGCAAGGCCTTCCCTGCAACGCTGCGGAAGGCCGCCCATACGTGGCATTCACGCCTGTCCCCCCACAGCATAGACTCCTTTCGGGATCTGGAGAGGGCATTCCTGGCCCACTTTGACGCCTACCGCCGGATCCAAGGGTGGCGGACAGCCTCTTCTCCGTCCGCCAGAAGAAGGAGAGTCCCTGCGGGACTTTGTGTCCCGATTCAAAACCGCCGCCCTCGAGGTCTACCATCTCGATGATGCGGTGGCCACCCTGGCGCTGAAGCGGGGACTCCTTCCGTCCCGTTTCACCTTCTCCTTGGACAAGAAGCCCCCGAGCTCTTACTCCGACCTCCTCCGGGCCCAGAAGTACATCCGGGCCGATGAAGCCGACCTCACTCGCCGGGAGTCTTAGAAGGGCTCCAGCCACAAATCCGCTCGCCCTGAGCCGAGCGGGCCTCCTCGACATCGCCGATCCGACCCACCTCGCCGGTTCGACAACAGGCGCCGGAGCCCTGTCCCCGACGAGGGTAAGCTCGCCCCTCCTTGCCCTCGATCCCACATCCTGATGGAGATCAAGGGCGAGCCCTACCTTCAACGTCCTTCCCCTATGAAGAAGGGTGTGTCCCGCGACAAAGCCGCTACTGTCGATTCCACCGGGACTACGGCCACGACACCGACAGCTGCTACAGTTTGAAACGGGCTATCGAGGAGCTCATCCAACGGGGCTACCTTGGCAAGTACGTACAGAAGACGCCACAGCCGCTGCCGGCCATCATGGGGCCTCCCCAGCTCAAGCCGCCGTCGACAATACCCCACGGAGCGGACCGTCGGGATGGTGTCCTGGGGGTCAGCCTCCGCATTCAAGCGGCAGAGGGGGGAGGATGCTCCAAATAATGTAATGCCCCGGAGGGAGACGGTTGTAATGGAAAATGTAAACAACGAAGGCGTAGTCGTCGCTATGACGATCGCCAAGCACCCTGTAAAAAGATTTTAGTTGATAGTGGCAGCTCAGCTGACATCCTTACTTACGACGCCTTTGTTCGGATGGGTTTATCTGTTGACTCCCTTCAGCCCGTGGCGACCCCGCTAGTTGGATTCACCGGAGATTCTGTGAGGGTCGAGGGCGAAATATCCTTGCCCGTGACGGCCGGAACCCCGCCATGCCAAAGTACCATGATCATGAAATTCCTAGTCGTGAGGGTTCCTTTGGCATACAATGCCATTCTTAGGCGTCCCGGCCTGAATCTTTTGGACGCGGTTATCTCCACCCGACATCTATTGGTACAGTTCCCCACCAGCGAAGGAGTTGGAGAAATGCGCGGGGAGATAAGCCCGGTCTTACCTTGCTATCATGCGGCATCGAGTCCTCTGGAGACCGATCAGGCCCTGGAGGCGTCTGACCCTAGAGATTTCGCCAAAGGAGGGGAGCCCGCCGAGCACCTCCTGACTTTCCCTCTCAGCAATGACCCGGCAAGGACCGTCCGTGTGGGCGGACTCCTTCCCTTGGAGGACCGGGAGCGCCTCTTAGCTTTCCTGCGGGCTAACTCGGACGTATTCGCCTGGTCGGCGTTTGACATGCCCGGCATTTCTCCAGAAGTCATCACCCACAAACTTAACATTGACCCGCGCCACCGTCCAGTCCGTCAAAAGAAGAGGAGCTTTGCCCCCAACCGACAAAGGGCGATTGATAAAGAAGTCAACAAGTTGATCAGCGCCGGCCACATCCGGGAGGCGCACTACTCGAGCTGGCTGGCCAACGTAGTCATGGTGTGCAAGGCAAACGGGAGCTAGAGGATATGTATAGACTTCACCGACCTCAACAAGGCGTGCCCAAAAGACAGCTTTCCCTTGCCAAGAATTAATCAGCTGGTCGATTCCACCTCTGGTCACGAGCTTCTCAGCTTCATGGACGCCTTCTCCGGATACAACCAGATAAGGATGGACCCCAGCGACGAGGAGCACACCTCCTTCATGACAGAGAAAGGCATTTACTGTTACAAGGTGATGCCTTTCGGCCTCAAGAATACGGGAGCGACCTATCAGCGGCTGATGAACAAGGTGTTCCAGGACCAGCTCGGCCGGAACATGGAAGTCTATGTGGACGACATGCTGACGAAGAGCGCCCGCGCCGCTGACCATATCTCTGACCTGGAAGAAACTTTTAACAACCTCTGTCGCTTCCAAGTCAAGTTGAACCCTAAGAAGTGCGCTTTTGGGGTCACGGCGGGTAAATTCCTGGGCTTTATGGTGACCCAGTGCGGAATCGAGGCGAACCCAGAGAAGATCAGTGCCATACTTGATATGAGGCCGCCGTCCAACAAGAAGGAAGTACAACGGCTAACGGGAAGGATAGCGACGCTGAGTCGTTTCCTCTCTAGATCGGCAGAGAGGTGCTTGCCTTTCTTCAAGGCCCTGCGGAAGGTGAACGGTTTTGCGTGGACGGACGATTGCCAAGAAGCTTTCGATGGCTTAAAGGCGTTCCTGTCCTCCCCACCGCTCCTCTCCAAGCCAGGAGATGGGGAGAGTCTTTTCCTTTACTTAGCCGCCTCCTCAGAAGCCGTCAGTTCAGTCCTGGTGCGCCTTGACGCTGACGGAACCCAAAGGCCAGTCTACTACGTGAGCAAGGTTTTGCACGATGCCGAGGTCAGGTATTCCAAAACAGAGAAAGTCATTTTCGCCTTGATAGTTTTCCCGGCGTCTTCGCCCGTATTTCCAAGCCCATCCTATCGTGGTGCTGACGGACCAACCTCTCCGAGCCATCCTGGCCCGTCCGGATACTTCGGGTCGACTCGCCAAATGGGCCATCAAGCTGGGGGAATTCGACATCTCTTTCCAAGCACGACCGGCCTTGAAGTCCCAGGTCCTGGCCGACTTCTTGGTCGAGTGCACTTGGGCGGAGGAAGATCTCAAGGAGGTCCCCGGGGAGCAGCCCAAGCCCGAGCCGAGAGATGATGGAAAGACCTGGATCCTCCACGTGGACGGCGCATCAAATTCTCAAGGAAGTGGAGCCGGCCTCATTCTTGCCGGGCCGGGAGGAGAAAGAACCGAATGCGCCCTGAGATTTCTTTTTGAAGCCACCAACAACCAGGCGGAGTACGAAGCCCTCCTGGCCGGGCTAAGATTAGCCCAGGAGGTTGGAGCAAAGCACCTCAGAGCCTACACGGACTCGCAACTCATCTTCGGGCAAATCAACGGAGAGTATGAGGCGTGCGACCCCGTTATGGCGCAATATCCGAGAAAGGTTCAACTCTTGACCTCCTCACTGCCTTACTTCAGCATCAGTTACATCCCCCGGAGCGAAAACGCAAAGGCCGACATCCTCTCTCGACTGGCTACCTCCGCCGACGGCCTGACAAGGGACGCCTACATCGAATATCTAGAAAGGCCCAGTACAGAGGGTGGGAAAGAAGTCCTCCCGCTCACCCCGGAACCTACATGGATGGACGCCTATGTCCGCTACCTCACCGACGACACCCTCCTGACGACCGCAACGAAGCCAGATTGCTCAAGTGGAGAGCCTTCAAGTTCATCCTCCTCGACGGGCGCCTATACAGAAGGTCATTCTCCTACCCGTTGCTTAAGTGCGTAGGCCCCGCCGACGCCGACTACATCCTCAGAGAAATCATGAGGGCATTTGCGGGAATCATCCGGGGGGCAGATCCTTGGCCCAGAAGGCTCTCCGTCAGGGGTACTTCTGGATCACTATGAAAGAGAACGCGGCCAAGCTAGTTCAAAGGTGTGACGGCTGCCAGCGCCACGCGCACATCCAGCGTCAGCCACCTGCCCCGCTGAGCCCCCTCTCGGCTCCGTGGCCCTTCGCCCAGTGAGGAATGGACATCCTTGGACCGTTCCCCCCAGCTTCAGGACAACGGAGATTCTTGCTGGTCGCCATCGACTACTTCACCAAGTGGGTCGAGGTCGAGGCATTGGCTAAAATCACGGAGAGCAAAGTTAAGACTTTCTTCTGGAAGTCGATCATATGCCGCTTTGGCTTGCCTCACACCCTCGTCACGGACAACGGTCGCCAGTTCAACAACGAGGCATTCAAAACCTTCTGCGAGGAGCTAGGCATTCGCCACCGATTCACCTCCGTCGGCCACCCCCAGACCAACGGGGAGGCTGAGGTCATGAACCGCACCATCCTCAGAGGGCTCAGGACTCGCCTAGACGGCTCCAAAGGGCGTTGGGTAGAAGAGCTCCCCAGTGTGATATGGGCTTACCACACAACGCCCAGAGCCCCGACGGGCGAAACTCCTTTCAGCCTCTCCTTCGGATCCGAGGCCATCATCCCCGTCGAGATCGGATTGCCCAGTTCACGGGTGGAGTCCTTCAGTGAGGAAGACAACCCCGCGCTGATTCGGACCAATCTAGACTTCATCGACGAGGCGCATGACAGAGCGAGACTGCGCATGGCGACCTTTCGCCAGCGAGCGGCAAAGTACTATAACGCCCGGGTTCGTCCCAAGGTTTTTCGCCGCAGAGACTTGGTACTGCGAAAGGTCGAGGTATCAAAGCCTACCGAGGGAGGCAAGCTATCCCCCAACTGGGAAGGCCCCTACCATATCGCCGAGGCGCTCCATTGGGGGGCATACAAACTAGAAGAGCTTGACGGGAAGCCCATTCCACGTATCTGGAATGCGGACAACCTCCGCCGATATTATCAATGATGTACCCCCAGAAGCATAAGCAATAAAGAAAAGGTCCTTTCTGGCGACACAGTTTGTCTTCCCTTGCGCAAGTCTCTCAAAAGGAGCTCACTGGCATCGCGGCCCACGGGACACCACTCGGCTCCGGCACGGCGGTGCCCCCGAGTTGGTTAAGATCCTAAAGGCTCCGTATCCGGCTGAGTCGCCACTTGGGCGGAACACAAACCCCCAGGCTGGTTCAAAAGGAGCTCACTGGCATCGCGGCCCATGGGACACCACTCGGCTCCGACACGGCGGTGCCTCCGAGTTGGTTAAGACCCTAAAGGCTCCGTACCCGGCTGAGTCGCCACTTGGGCGGAACACAAACCCCCAGGCTGGTTCAAAAGGAGCTCACTAGCATCGCGGCCCATGAGACACCACTCGGCTCCGGCACGGTGGTGCCCCCGAGTTGGTTAAGACCCTAAAGGCTCCGTACCCGGCTGAGTCACCACTTGGGAGGAACACAAACCCCCAGGCTGGTTCAAAAGGAGCTCACTGGCATCGCGGCCCACGGGACACCACTCGGCTCTGGCACGGCGGTGCCCCCGAGTTGGTTAAGACCCTAAAGGCTCCGTACCCGGCTGAGTCGTCACTTGGGCGGAACACAAACCCCCAGACTGGTTCAAAAGGAGCTCACTGGCATCGCGGCCCACGGGACACCACTCGGCTCCGGCACGGCGGTGCCCCCGAGTTGGTTAAGACCCTAAAGGCTCCGTACCCGGCTGAGTCGCCACTTGGGAGGAACACAAACCCCCAGGCTGGTTCAAAAGGAGTTCACTGGCATCGCGACCCATGGGACACCACTCGGCCCCGGCGCGGCGGTGCCCACGAGTCGGTTAAGACCCTAAAGGCTCCGCACCCGGCTGAGTCGCCCCTCGCAGAGGTTCCACACCCCAAGGCGGTTCAAAAGTAACCCGACGATGCCCAGCTCTCAGGTCACCCTCCGGGGTTCACTCCCGGACCCCGCGTTGGGAAGGGATTACTGGCCGTCCTCAGCTAGCCAAAGAAGGCACGCAAAGGTTCTACACTCCTTTCGCTTAGCCGATGCGGGGCACGCAAGCTCTAGGAGTGTGGGGGGCATTTGATGGGCCAGTTGACCCAATGAAAAATGAAATTTTTGGATGGCCCCAAAGGCCCAGACTCTAACGCTAGCTCCAGCGACGGCCTCCAGCGACGGCCTCCAGCAACGGCCTCTAGCGACGGCCTCTAGCGACGGCCTCCAGCGTCGGCTTCCAGTGCCAGCCCCCAGCGCTAGCCAAAAGCCGACGGACTCCAACGTCAGCTCCAGCGTCGGCTTCCAGCGCCAGCCTCCAGCGCTGGCCAAAGGCCGACAAGCTCCAGCGCTGGCCAAAGGCCGACAGCCTCCAGCGTCGGCCTCCAGCGCTAGCCTCCAGCGCTGGCCAAAGGCCGGCAGGCTCCGGCGCCGGCCCTTGAGCCCGGCACATCAAAGGCCGACACCCGCCAAGGCCGGCCTCTCCAAGCTAGCCGGCCCCAGCACATTCCTGGCCGGCCACGGCGTCTCCAAGCTAGCCGGCCCGGCACATTGCTAGCCGGCCACGGCGTCTCCAAGCCAGCGGCCCCGGCATATTCCTAGCCGCTCCCGGCGTCTCCAAGCCAGGCGGCCCCTACTTCTCCAGGCAGGTCGGCCCCCGGCGTCTCCAGTCCCGCCGAGTCGGCCAAGGCTATCCCCGGTCGGCCCAACTCGGCCCCGGCGACTCCAGTCCCGTCGAGTCGGCCAAGGCCATCCCCGACCGGCCTGACTCGGCCCCGGCGTCTCCAAGCTAGCCGGCCCCGGCGCATTGCTAGTCGGCCCCGACGTCTCCAGTCCCGCCGAGTCGGCCAAGGCCATCCCCGGCCGGCCCGACTTGGCCTCGGCGTCTCCAAGCTAGCCGGCCCCGACGCATTGCTAGTCGGCCCCGGCGTCTCCAGTCCCGCCGAGTCGGCCAAGGCCATCCCGGCCGGCCCGACTCGGCCACGGCGTCTCCAGTCCCGCCGAGTCGGCCAAGGCCATCCCCGACCGGCCCGACTCGGCCCCGGCGTCTCCAAGCTAGCCGGCCCCGGCGCATTGCTAGTCGGCCCCGGCGTCTCCAGTCCCGCCGAGTCGGCCAAGGCTATTCCCGGCCGACCCGACTCGACCACGGCGTCTCCAGTCCCGCCGAGTCGGCCAAGGCCATCCCCGGCCGGCCCGACTTGGCCCGGCGTCTCCAGTCCCGCCGAGTCGGCCAAGGCCGTCCCCGGCCAGCCCGACTCGGCCCTGTCGTCTCCAAGTCCGCCGATTCGGCCCCACCCCGGCACTGCCTTGCCGGCGGGATAGGCCCCAGCCATCTCAGGTCGACCCAGCTCGGCCCCGACAAGACGGGACCCCGGTTCCCGCCAGATCAGCCCCAACGGTTCAAGAATCAGTTCATCTGACGCGCGCCGACCGACAGCGCCCGACGCGCGCCGATGCGCGCCGCAGCGCCAACATGCGCCGCCCGATAGCGCCAGATCCGACAATCCAACGGCTCCGCCGGCTGATGGGATGCAGACCCACGTGATCGTGCCAGCGTCACCCCCTATAAAAAGGTAAACTACGTCGAGAATCGGGAGAGTCATTTTTTAACGCACATTTTACACACTCGATGCCCTAACTCTCAAAGGAACTATCTGATCCTTCTGAGACCTCTCCTCCTCAAGAGCTCTCTCGAGCTCCTTCTCTAATGTGACCTCTGTCACTAACTTGGGCGTCGGAGGGTCCCACCGGAGAACCCTCTCCGGTCTTGGGACTTCTTTGCAGGCGATTCGGTAAGAAGAAGAGCCTCCGTTCCCGACATCCTGGAGGGGTGATCGAGCGTCATCAGATTACATTCCTCCTCTATGCACGGCTTTGTTACTTCTTTATGGAATCATCTGTCACTGGCTTTGTTACTTCTTTATGTTTGCTGCCATTGTGCATCATTGACAAATCCATCTTATAGCTGTTGCTTTGCCAAAGTTTTGACAATTGTTTGTCCCTAACATCACCAAAGTTTTCACAATTGTTAAATTGCACGGGTACAAAGGCTTGTAAGCACTTGTAAAACCTAGGACAATTCCTGATAGGTGGAATACTCTCAATCTTTTCTATAAATTTGGTGTTGTATTGGCCTGGTCTGCTGTTCTTTGTGTAGGCTTATGTTTCGTTACTATATATTGGTTATACCGCCTACCTGTCCTTAATAATTTAAAGTTCTTTTGTTTCCAAGCCATCTGCGTCTTTACATCTTTGCAAAGAAATGTACAAGGTTTACAATTAAAATCATATTTTGGTTTTTGATAGTTATGATATTTCCCACGCTTATGCTGAATCAATGATCCTTCGTGATGCATCGTGAGGTGTTTAGAGCTGTTCCTAGCAATTGCTGATTAAATTGGTTTTTGTAGTCATTTCCCCCTTCCTCAGTGGATTCCTTTGAAATGATGGATAACATCTGGATATAGAACACTCCCAAACTCTAGTCCTATGATGCGAATGTTTTAAATCCCCTTCATCACCCTAAATTTGCACCCTACTTTCTCTTTGAGTAACCTTGTAGTGTTTTGTCTTTCTCGCTGTTGTTTGTTCCTGTAAAATTTGTTGGATTTTCGGGAAAATAATGCGGTTCCATGTGTGGACTCTGATTTCAATTTTTCTATTGCCTTTTAGTGTATCATATCAAATATTTTTTGACTTCTAATCTTTGTCCTTAATAGATAGTCTGCCCTTAATCTGTTATGATGAGTTGAACTGAATTGTAATGTGCTGTTACGTTTGATATGCAGAAAACAATTCTGTTTCATGAAGTCACATGTGTTCGTAAAGCAAAGACAGCTGCAATATTTCCTAATGCCATAGAAATTGTTGCAGGAGGGAAAAAGGTAAGACAATTTGGCTGTATTAGTTGATGCATAAATGGATTTATTTATTAGAGAACGTTTTTGTAGTTATACTATCTTTATTTTTGTTTTCAAGGTTAATAACAATTCACTTGCTATAAAGTTTATGAAAATAGGCCCTTTGCATGCAGGGGTACAGTTGCATTGATCTGACCCTTTCTATAACTCATAGTTGTGGGAGCGTTGTGTTAGGGTGCCCCTTACTAGCTATAAAATTCATTGGTTTTCAGGAGCTATTTATTTATTTTAATTAATTTATATCTTTTCTTTAGTTTGACTTACAAAATTGCCACCATACTTTTCTTATTAATTTTTGAACTGGCAGCACTTCTTTGGATCTTTTTTGTCACGCGATGAAGCTTATCAGCTTATCATCGATGGTTTGGCACAGCATGGCAGTGACACCACTGCCTTTCAGGAATGTCAGGTTAGCAGTTTCTTTATGTTAATTTATGATCAATTTGGTGTCTGTTGAGCACAATTTCCTGTTTTGATGCAAGGAATTTTGAAGCTTGTAAAATAAAAGTATTTTTCTAATTTGCAATATCTTAATATTATATTTAGTTTTTTTCCCTAGTATTCCATACGAGCTCTTTAGCATTGAATGCACATGATTAATGAGATATCCGTATTATGTGCTCCAATATAATATTATCCTCTGCCTTTAGATCATTTAAATTGTGCATGTGTGAAGCCTTTGCTTATTGTATATCACTTCTTGTTGGACCTGACTGAATGACTCTTGTAAATTTATGAATCAAATAAAGCAGTCTTTATTTAAGCTAGTGGGAACAGGCAATGCAGTTGAGAGGATCATGAATAGCTGTCAAAGAAAACAAAGATCCTACTACCTATTGTTGCTTTGATTTCCTTCTTACAATGAAATTCAGGGACTTATGAAAAACTTGGACAAAAAAAGAAATAGCAATAAGGCTTCAGAATCCACTGCACATGCTGGAGACTAAAAGTAAGCCTTTATAAAGACAGAAGTTTAAAGCTCTCATACAGATCCCTCAGCCATGTTCTAGAGGGTATTGCCAGCAGGTTATTGTTGAGATAGCTATAAACTTGTCCAAATTTGTGTCTTTTACAGGATACTGCAACCTTTGATATCATTTAATGATGTACGGCTAAAGCCTTTCTGTATTACATTCTAGCTGTCATTGGACTTAGTTGAATAGCCTATGCGGATGCTGAATCAAATGAATATTATTTGTCGCCTTCTTTTTCTTCTTCAAATTTTAACCTATCATACACATTCTTAGGGCTAGAAAACTTGCAGCCTGATATCATCCTCCAATCATTTCACTAACTTGTCTTTGTCATATGAGATTATGACGCTTGGCTAAACTAGCCTTCTTAACTAAAGCCAACTGGTGAGAGGCTACTTTTCTTGCAGGAGATCATGATGTCCATTAATCCTTTCATAAGTATAATTTTCAGGGATATCAGCTCTTTTAAAAACCAGTAGTATGAACTTATGTGAGGTTGACTTAAATGTGATTCAAGGAAAAATTGCTCCTCCATAGTAACTATACTGTATTTCTCTCCCCTCTGCTATATATCATTCTTTAGTCTTGCAGCACAAGGTTTTTTTCCCCTTTTATTTTTTTAATATTATTTTTGATTTTTTTTTCTTTTTGTGGTAGACTTGTAGTGGTGCTGATATTAGTTTGCTGATCTATTTGTATGTGTATGAATGTGCTTATTATTATTATTAGTACGACTACTTTTTCTTTGACAATAGCTATTGATAAGAAATGTTGTGTCCATCATGATCATATAATATGATGCAAAGTCTGCTTGTTCAAGTCTATCACTCTTTACCTACAAATTACTTCTTAACCAATCATTCTTCTTAGGCCCTTAGTATTCATTTGATAATCTTCTGCTTTGTAAAAGCAGCTTGATTCTTACTGAACTTAGGGCAGGTGTAGGAGTCTGGAAGTAGATCTCTAGAATAATTAGGTCATACAAGCATCTAAGAAGGCTGTTCATTTAACAATAATAAAATAAATGGCAACCTTTCTATTTGATCTTTACATTTTAAAGAAAGATATGGTACAGGGTTTCAGATAATGATTGAATGACATTACATTTTTCGTATACTGATGTTAAGATTAGCATGTTTGTGGTTGTATTGATGATTTTTTGTCTTACAATGGCATATGCGTTATGAAGTGGGTATGGTAATGAGCAATAACACTTTGGATGGGTGTGAAACTGTAGTTTTATGCCCTAATGCTTTTTCTAGATGATATTATCCTTTATGCCATACTGAGGGTATTTCTTCTTCTTGTATTGTGCTTTCTTTGTTTCTTAAGTTTTCACCAAACTAGTCCTTTGGGGCGCTTTATTACTACATGCTAGATTAGCTCATCTTGGCATGTAGAACATCTGGAAATCTTTCCTATTGGTTCACATTGTGCAGTCAATTACTGGTGATCTCCTTTTTACTTCAGGACACAAAATCTAGTTCTGGCAGCCAAGACAAGGCCATTGTTATGTTGGAAGAAGTAAGAGGTTCTAAACAATTAGCTGACGATTCATCATCCTCAGACAGGTTGCCCATGTTAGAGTTAACTAAAAGCATTTATGATAATCTCACCATATTGATCTAATTCAAGTCTTTGAATCAGGTATAAGGATGCTAATATTTCAGAAGAATGTGCACCTTCGCTTAATGATGGGACTGACATCAGTATGCCCACAAAGCTATTGGATGTTCAGGAGAATAGAGGTGAAGAAAATGCTGATAATTTATCTCCACAATGTCCTATCACTTGGAATCTTGAGGATGTTGAAGCTCCTAAGAGTAAGTACTGCTGGTTTTTGTCTTTGTCACATGGCAGCTGCATATTTTATCAATAGTTTAATTGCATTTGTTTACTTAACAACTGAACTCTGGGGGTATTGTGTTTAAGTGTTGTATTATTACATATTTCTGATACGTTGCTATATGCAATGCAGTACCTGAATACTTTACAATGATTGCAGAGGCAAAATTTCCGGTAATGCAGACACTACATGTTGCTACATTGTGACTTTTTTTTTTTTTGTTGCAAATGCTAATTTTATGGTTCATAGGTCTCTGTTGAGGATTTCTTCCGTCTATTTATCTCTGATTGTGCTGCTGACTACCTTGAAAGCTTCCATAAAAGATGTGGTGACAAAGGTCGGCTGCATAACTAAGTAGCAGTTTTCTCTTGCTGCTACTTCCATTTCATTGGTGACCATTGTTTGATCATTCAATTGTTATAGTGCTGATGCAATTCTCATCCATTTTCAGATTTTAAGTGTTCTGCCTGGCGTCAGCATGAACAATTTGGACATGTGCGACACGTGTCATTTAAGCATCCAGTCAAGATATATCTTGGTATGCTAAAGTTCTCCCTATTTCCCATTGCATATGTGCAATGTTGTTTTATGCATCTTGAGTAGATCTGTTTTCATGTAATGCCTATGTTGATTTCTCTTAGTTGTATTTAAGGTGCAAAATTTGGTCACTGTCAAGAGGTCCAGAAATTTCGTGTGTATAGAAACAGGTAGGCCACATTCTTTTTTCCTTTTCATTCATTTTCTTGATTAAACTATCAAAATAATGCTAAGGGTTATCTATTATCTGATTTGCAATGTTTGATTAAACTATCAAAATAATGCCTATCAAAATGCGCTGATATGTAAGAAAAATGTCTTCATACATTTATCATATGACTAGGTAATTATGATATCAAACATTGCAAATCAGATAATAGATAACCCTTAGCAGTATTCTTTCTTCACGCTTTTACCACTTTATGGTGCCTGAGTTGTCTAAACCTATTAATAACACAACAAACATGAGTTTGATCATGCTGGAATGAACAGTGTTGTCTCTTCTTTTAATTTAATGGGAAAACAAATGGTGTTGTGGGGCATATTTTATTAGGAAAATGTCCTCATAGAAAGAAATCACATGGAATCCAGATTTGTTGACTTTCTAGTTTCTACGTTCTATAGCTACTCCTATCTTAATATGTACACCCTCATTAGTCCTGCTTTTACTCAGAGATAGAAACAAGAGAAGGGAACCTAGAAAGTAGGAGTATATCGATCAAATTATCTAAATAAAAGACAAAATCTTGAATTAGATGTAGATGTCAACCACATGTAATTCTTCCTTGGTGCATTGCATATACCCAGTGGTAGTTGCACATGTAATTCTGATTACTCTATAGGTCCATGGGAGTTTGTGATACAGAGCCAGTTATCATTGCTTAGTGTTAACAACCAGCATTATCCTACCAATTTAATGTTAATTATATGAATCCTACATTGTCTTTCATTTCTATGATAGGCTAATTTATCTGATATAGGCAATCTTTGAATCACCTCTAATACCTCCAGTTTTTTAGTTCGTCTTTTTCGACCCTTCAACCTATAATCAATATACTCCCTCAATAAGACCACCTCTGGCCTACCCTACATGTTAAAACCACCTTTCCAGTAAATAGTTTGTAGTCAAGATTCTGTAATAGTCTAGGGAGAGTTACACTTTATAATTTTTTTAAAAATATTTAATAATCCACTGTCTTAGCATCATCTATGTGCTGTCAAAACTCAAAAACTTTTGCAAGGAAGGCTGGAGATTTTGTCAAAGATGGGGCTTTTGAAGATTGATGAATATTTAGCCTATTAGTTCCCCTTAAGCATGTCCTCTTCTAGTTTTAGGAACTTAAGGCGGTCTACCAATATTGCACTTGCTACAAGGATAACAGCACGTTTGAGTACGTGTAGTAAATACTAGGACTTAAATTGAGTTTTTCATGAAAAGCTTAACCAGTGTATGCAGCTGCTGCTTCGATTGCGCTATTATTTGACCGCAAATAGTGTTTAGACTAGCATGGCTGCTGATTTGACTCCACTTAAAGCAAAGAGCCATCTGCAATTCTTAAGCATGCCAATTATTCACTTTCTTTTGATTAAATCATATTAAAATGAAGTAGCAACGGATAAAATCGAGAGGGTTTGCCAGCTTGCTAGCTTTTTCATTTAAATGAGTAGTGAATTCTCCTTTCCTTCTCTGATAAGTTTCTGTATATTACTTTACAAATGGCCATGGTTCTGGCCATGTTCTTGAATTTTGCAGTCTTGCAATTTCATGCTTTATTGTTAAAATTATGAAGATGTTGTTTGGCATTCCGGTTTATGTTATTGATGTGTTATATCTTTCTGCCCATGGTTTTCTTCAAGTAACTCTTGCTTGACTAGTGTGCATTGTTAATTTCTTGGTATTTCAATCTTCCGTGTGTGGCAGCCATTTAGTGATGGAGACATCACAACAGGTTAGTGACGTGCCGTACGGGGATTACTTTCAGGTTGAGGTGCGTTGTTCAAAATAATCAATAAATTTTGATATTTGTGATCCTTTATTATCATTATCTGATGCTGTTATCACATAGATATTATCAAACTTCAGTACTTTTTTCCCTTAAATTTTTGAATCCAAACAAATACGATGATTATCTATTTTTGTGAGGTTATTTTCCATTAATAGTGCACAACAAGCTCCTTTTCTGCTCGATGCATTAAAAAGAAAAAAATGATGCCTTCTGATGTGTTTGTGTTCTTGGAGCAACTAAAAATATGCACTAATTTGAATGCATTAGCTAAGTCGTTGCTTAACTCGTAGCAGTCTAAAACCAGAGGGGCAACTTATGGTCAACTGAAAAAATAAAGGTCCAACAAGGAACATTTGAATGCGCTTTAAGTTCTGCATCTGTATTTCCTACATCAAAACTACTAGGACTTACCATATACAGTGAATTGAACTACCTTTTTTGTTTTATTGGTTGCATTCTGCTTTAATGTATTTTAGGAAGATTTGTTGTTGATCTTACCTGGAATCTAAAGGTTCAGCAATTATGATACGATTGCTGGAAATTATTTTTATTTTTTGTGGTCTTAATGAAAATAATGTGGGAGAGTTTCAGAGCCTAGATGCAGTAACAATTCAGGGTGGTGATGAACTTTTCCTTTTGTGCAATGGTTGCTTTATATTATCTTATTTATCAACTTATTTTAGGAATACCTATGCAAAATTTTATCATCCTAAAGGCTGTTTTAAAACCCCTTCTAATCTCCTCCAATGAGTATTGGGTAACAATATCCTGTTTTTTTCTGCTGCTTTATTGAGTTTTCCATGACATGCTACCTGGAGGGAATCTCAAATTCACTTCTGGAACTTTAGCACCTCATTGACTGATAAATATAGCTTTACTAGTTCAACAGTGTTGAGTGCATGCTTTACTTTAACAAGGTGAACACAGCTCTGTATGGAAGGACCATCAAAGCTTTGGACTTAAATCAGCTGCAAAATTCACCCAGTTCATTTCTCTTCAATATATGACCCAAGCTTACAAAAGGGCCATGATCGATGTCTCTATGTTTAATGGTAGTGCAGATTTGTAATATACAGTGGTGTTTCGAATGTTTGGACATAGCAATAAAATGACCAATTGTGTTCTACTAGAAAAAATGTGTTTTGGTTCAGCATCACCGGACCTAGAATGTCAAATAATTGAAGCATTTAAGTAAATCTAAAACATGAGGCCAATGATGCGCATATTCTATTCCATTTTTGAGTTTCCTGTAACAGTATCTCGGTCAGTGAAGTACATTACTGTTTAAATAGAGACTTCACAAGATAGATCATAATTTGCAGCACTTTAAATGCTTAGAAAACCAAAAAAAAAAAGTTTTGAGTTATGATATTTCTTACCCATGCATCCAGAAATAGGCTGAGGTGCCAAAAAGAATGCTGGTCATATAATCAATAGGCCACACAATTAATTACCATTTTAGTAGATTCTATGGCCTTCCAACACTGCTACAAACCACCGGAACATGCATCAACTGTTCTTAGGCCTATTAGATGTTGCATGTCATAGTTAACTATATGTAATTTCAATAAATTTGGCTGACTATGTGTCTTTTTGTGCATATGAACTTGGATCTTTAACGTAACCAATATCATGTCTTCCAACTAACTCAACTCATCTAAGCCTTTTCCCAACTACATGGGGTCAGTTACATGAATCTACTTTCTCCACTCTGCTCTATTCATGACCAAGTTGACATTTAAATTATAAATAGTTATATCTTTTTTAATTATTTCTGTTCATGTTAGTTTAGGTCTACCTCTATCCTTACCATAAATTGTTAAAAAATCACTCTTCTAACTGGAGCATCTAAAGGTTTACGTTGTATATGTCCAAACTACCGTAATCGATTTTCTCTCATTTTATCTTCAATTGGGGCTACTCCTATCATTTCTCTTATATGTTTATTTCTAATTATATTTTTTAAAGTTTTACCACATATCAATCTTAATATACGCATTTCTGTTACATTTAATTTATTTACATGTTTCAATATTGCCCAACACTCTGTTCCATATAGCATAGCTGACCTAATAGCAGTTTTATAGAATTTTTCTTTCAATTTTAATGGGATGCACCATCATACAATACTCCCGAAGCACTCCTCTACTTAATCCATCATGCTTTAACTCTATGATTCACATCTTCATCTATTTCATCTTCTTGCTAGATAATTAATCCGAAATACCTAAATTTTTTACTCCTTGATATCTATTAGCTTGTAATCTTCATTGTTTCTTTATTTGTATTTGTACTCCCACTAAAATTATTTTATGTATTCAGTTTTAGTTCTACTAATCTTAAAACCTTTAGATTCTAAAGCCTCTCTCCAAATCTCTAGCTTAGCATTTACTCCAGATTTAGTTTCATCAATCAATACTATATCATCTGCAAATAACATATATCATGGGATATCATTTTGAATATGTTTGGTTAATTCATCCATAACTAATACAAAAAGATACTGACTTAAGATAGATCTTTGATGTAAACCTACAGTAATTGAAAACTCACTAGTTTCTCATATTGTTGTTTTAACAATAGTTATTGCTCTATCATACATATCTTTTATTCTATGTACCTTTTGGTAACTCTTTTTTTCTCTAAAATTTACCATATTATTTCTATTGGTACTCTATCATATACTTTTTCTAAATCAATAAAGACCATATGAAGGTTTTTTTTTTCTTTTCTCTATATCTCTTCATCAATCTTCTTAATAAATAAATAGCTTTCATGGTCGATCTTTCAGGCATAAATTCAAATTGATTATTTGACACCAAAGTTTCAACTCTTAATCGATTTTCTATTACTCTCTTCCATAATTTCATTGTACGACTCATTAGCTTAATCCTCTATAATTTGCACAGTTTTGAATATCTTCTTTATTTTTATGTATGGATATTAATATGCTTTTTCTTCAATCATTCGACATTCTTTTAGTTGCTACAATCTTGTTAAATAAATCAGTTAACCATATCCTAAACCTTTCCAAACCTCAATAGGGATCGCATCTGATCCTAATGCCTTTGCATTTTTCATTTTACTCAAAGCCTTTTTAACCTCAAACATGCTAAATCTACGAAAAAATTTATACTCATTTGTTACTCCTAGGTTATCACATCCTTCTATCCTTAAATTTATCAAATTATTTTTATTTAATAATTTTTTAAAATAACTTTTTCATCGTTCTTTTATCTCTTTTTCTATTACTAAGACTCTTTCATCTTCATCCTTAATACATTTAATATAGTCAAGATCTTTTGTTTTCTTTTCTCTTAGTTTTGCTAATTTATATATAGCCTTTTCATCTTCTTTCATATCTAGTCTATTATATAAATCATCATAGGCTTTAAGTTTGGCTCTTCCAACTAACAATTTGGTTATTTGTGTTTGAGAATAAAAGCATACTGAGTTGAGAATCTTCATTGGTGATCTAACAATTGATTTATGGGACCATATTAGAGAAGTCATTTCCAGTGCATCCATTTTTCAGTTCCTGCTTTTAACTCATTTATATTGTGTCAGTTTTGTACTAGAACATCATACTACATATTAATAGCCATAACCATAACCATCAAGCCTTGCCTCAATGATATGGGGTTGATGACTTTGCGAATAATTATTATGTTGTCCTAAATAATATATGATAGTTTGCGATGATCTGTAGCTGATCTCTCTTCATATTTTTCCAAGTCAATGTAAACTTTGTAGGATTGTATTTACCAAGAACTGCAGAAACAAATGCATCAATCTTTTACATTGCAAATTTTTGGTAGAATTACTTAACTAGTGGCAATGACATTCTTTTCGTACTTTCACTCTCTTAGCTCTTTCAAGGAATGAAGCTTGTGGCCACTTAATGGAGAGTGACAAAGCCATCCTAACCCTAAGCCCTTCTCAACTCAACTCAACTCATCTAAGCCTTTTCCCAACTACATGGGGTCGGCTACATGAATTTGCTTTCTTCACTCTGCTCTATTCGACTAAGTCAACATTCAAATTACAAATAGTTATATCTTTTTTAATTATTTCTGTCCTAACCCTAAGCCCTTATGTCAACAAATTTTAAGATACCGTTACTGCTTTTCCGTTTTCATGCCTAATCATATTCCTAACTTATGTTGTACTAGACTAACTTTTTGGTTCCATGCTTGAGTTACATTGGCATAAATGTTAATCTCATAGCTAATATATCTTCATTGTTTACTTTCTATGAAGTTCTGCAGAATTCTATCTTGTAATAATGCCTTCAATGCTGTCATTTGAACATTATTGTTTATCTTATTTGATGCTACATGTATAGGGCATATGGGATTTAGAACAAAGTAATAATGGAGAAAATAGCTGCACTCTACGAGTGTACTCAAATGTAGCATTTTCAAAGAAGACCATTTTTAAAGGTATGAATTTACATTTTTTTTTTCTAGTGAAATTTGTTGCATGGTGCATCCCTCCATCCTTGTTAGCATTTGCCAATAAAACCTTGTTGAATGCTATATATTGGTTGTCATTTATTTCCAATATACAGTTTTATCCAATGTTTATCGTCTTCATACCTGATCCTGTACCAATGCTAGTATAGTGTTAGTATGCTTGGTATATGGATTAGGTATGGTATGGTACACTTGATATGAGGTGGTATGCATCGATACGGCATACCATGGTTTCATCATGACTAATTTTGGATTCTTGGAGTTTATTGACTAAGAACATGAGTCTAATGATTCAAATGATGGTACATTTCATATGCGGCCAATCGTATTATTATCTGCAACAGAGGCATTTGCTTATTAGTATTCCTAAACAACCTATTTTTGACATTGATTCACATTTTAGATGGCATCTCTATGGATGTAAGCTATCATCATATTGTGAGTAAAAAACCCATAATAACGTCGATGATTGTCAAGCACAAGGAGCCAGATAAGTTTCCAATTATATTTTGGTGCCTTCATTTATTACTTAACAATGGCTCTAGGGAGCCATGGGTATCGATGAAGCTATTGCTTGAGAAGTCTAAATCGTATTATATCTACGAAGAAAATTTTAAGTAAATTGCTACTTCTTGAAAACTTGATTAATAAAATGCTATTTTAGAAAGTATCTCTAAAAAACAGCAAATAGATGGTCTAAAATTTCTTTGGCCATCTCTCAAGCTCTTAATTCTCTCAGCTGGGTGAGCTCAATGAGATTCTTTCTTCTGTGCATCCTTCTGACAACCTTGATTTTCTAGTGTGGAGGCCTTCTAAAACAAAAGCATACACGGTCAAATCCTATAAATTTATATCCCAGAGTGGTGTTCTTTGGCCCTATTACCGTGTGATCTGGAGGGCTTCTACCCCTGAGAAGATTAAAAATATTTGCTTGGTTGGCACATTGCGCAATAGACTTCAAACTGGAGAATGTCTTGCAAAAAATGGCTGGAATGTTAGTTCAAGTTGTCCCTTCTACAAAGCACCGTTAGAGACAATAGAGCATATCCTTCTCTCATCCTTTCACTACCTCTATATGGTCCCACATCTTTTCCGGCCTTAACCTTGGCTCTAAGCCATGAAGCCTTTATCATATGTGGTCAAATTGGAGAAAAGGACTTATTCCTAAAGCTTGGAGATTAGCCTGGGATCAATTGGCTCTCTTGTTTTGGTGGAATTTGTGGAAGGAGAGAAACTCCTAGATCTTGTCATCCAAGTCTTCCTCGGCAATGGTTATTTCTAGAAAGATCTTCTCGTTATTTCAATCTTGGGATTGTATTCCTGTGGGAAAGGTGTCTATAGCCCATGACAACTTGAAATTTCTTCTACATCCTTTCTAACCTCGTCTTGTACATTCTTTCTCCCTTGTACATATTTTTCTCCCATCAATAAATTGGGAGTCATGCACCCCCAAATTTATGTCAAAAAAAAAAAAATTAAATTTTATATAACATCTTATCAAATTTTAGAAGTTAGTTTTTGAGCTTTAAAGTTCATGGGGTTCATTATGACACCATTGACATGATAAGATATATGACTCGAATTACGATTTATAGAAAATATTCTTCTACTTAAAATTTGCAGCACAATTAGATTTTTATTAAGTTTTAAACCATATTCCTTACCATCATGCTCTTGCATGTTATGATGCACCTTGCATTGTTCCATCTGGAGTGATTTAACGACATGCTTAAGCATACTTGCTGGGAGAGAGCTTTCCGAGAGGCTTGGGAATTTGTGGTTGGTGAGAAATGGTGTGCATACTTGTGAAGCATTTCATTTCTCATCATTTCGTTTATAATTTGCATGCTTAGGGGCGGTCCAGTCCTAATATTACAACATTCCAGTAATGACAGTCGCTCATTGGCCAAGCCTTACCTTGGGTATAGGCAATACCTGGTCAGATACCACTGTATTGCTATCAAAGTGTTCCTGTAGGCAGTTCACACATTATGCTTATGTTCATGATGATGGTGATTTCATCTCTTGCATCCTAAACCTTGCTTACAAACTATACATGATATTGTCATTGTTGGGTAGGCTTTCCTGCAGTTTTACATATAACAATTCAGATAATTTGCTATTCATCATTATTAATTATCATTATTCAAAAATTCTATAGTGTACATGTTGAAATACTGATGCAAAGGGAAAACCAATACTAACTTTAGGTTTTTTTCTTTTCCTTTTTTAAACAAAAACATTGAAGTCATAATTAGTCTACATGTCTTTTGGCTTTTCACTTTTATGTGCCTTAGTGATGAATACAGCTCCCTACTTTAACAGTTATCATATATCCCACCATCTAGCCTCTCTAAGGCTAACAGAATTTTGGAATATTGCTCATTGGTCATATGAGCAGAGTGGAGAAAAATGATTCATGTAGCTGATCCGAACCAGTTTGAGATTAAGGCTTTATTGTTGTTGTTGCTGTTGCTCATTGGTTGTATGAGCTTAGAAAATGAAAGGTTGATCTCCCTACTTATCAGCTAGCTTAGGAGGATTCATTGCAGGCTTGGTTTCTTGCCTAAATTTGCCTTGCACAGGATTTCAATACAAATTTCTTCAAGTTGTTATTTGATGCCTATAATAGTCTATGAACAATCCTTACGTGGAGCATTTTCAACTTAGAGTTTTGCTCTATAGTTGACCTGCCTCCATAAGTGGTCAGGAAAAGCTTGATGTTGATAATGAATTCTGAGGTCATAAATCTAGTGCTTTAAGTTTATGTATTCAAATATGTACTTCAGCTTCTTATGGTTTTAAATATTAAAATTTCTTGGGAGTTCACATGTGACATTATAGTTTAAAATTATTTAGTTGAATCTATACTCTTAAACTTAAGTTAGTGCTGATACCTTGTGGACATACATTTACAGGAAAAATAGAGCAATCAACAAGAGAGGAATGCCAAGAAGTTTATGGGATTTGGATCAAAGATGTATGTTTCATTTATTTGTAAAACTTTTGGTTTTTCTTGTTGATATGCCAAAGGGAAAAGCTAACAATGCTAATCCGGAATTTCACATGTTCTAGGCTCAGGAATTGTTGAGTCAGAAGAATGCCAGCAAATTAAAAGGTTTGTCAATTAAAAGTGCACTCTATGGTTTCATGTCTTTTTATCATTTGACAGCTCCTTATATATTTGCTGCAGGAATTGCTGAAAAGAATGCAGGCTTAATTCAAGATAAAGAAACTGAATTAGAGAATTCTTCAGAAGTTGAAGGATCTTCAGAAAAGTCACATCCAGCAATAAGTCCTATGAAGATCCCACAGAGCATGCCTGATACGGCAAATTTTGATACACTGATTGACAAACCTATGCAAGGAAACCTTGGATATGTTTCATCTATGGCATCCGTTTTTGGAGACTCATGGGCTTCCTTTGTTTCGTATCTTAGAACTCAAAGTCATTTTCCTGTGGCTTTAGTTCTGGCAGTTGTTACAATTCTCATCCTACAGGCAAGTTTTTTTTTTTTTTTTTTTTTTTTTTTTCCTTCTATAATTTGCATGTGGGTTACTATGACTATGTCTGTCACTATAATAATATTATTTTCCTGAGATCTTTTAAATGATAATTGAATGATATATTTCTGTTCAAACAAATAAGAAACTGGTTATTATTTGTTATTTTTTAAAATGTTTTGCATGTGGTTAAAGAACAACAGCTGCAGGCTTAATGCTATGAAATGCTTTAGGTCTCATAAATGTCGCTTTGTTTTCTACTTTGGAATGCTTATAGTCCTGTATGTTCCAGTTGATTTTGAGTGCAAATTTATTCTGGAGAAGTGTATTTATTATAGAGTTACTAGGATCATGTTCAAGATGGCAGAGTTTTAGGTGATTGTGTAGGCAATGTTCTGCTTAATTTATTTCGCTTAACCTATATGTACATCCTGATTGTGTGAACGTCCAGATGGTGTCACATGAATCTTAATGACTTTGCATATTCCACAATGATTTTAATAGAGTTGCTTCCATGTCATTATTTGTTGCATGGACTGGAGATTGCATATGCGGATAAGCAGATGGTGGTGACCTCTTTTTTTATCATATTTTTAATATCACAACTGCAAGTAGGAAGGGGGTATATTCCATATATCATACTAATACAACAACAACAAGAGAGCTTTAATCCTAAATTAGTTGGAATCCTTTTTCTCCACACTCCATCCATCATATTTGATTTTAATTTTTCCTTTAACATAAAAGTCATCTAGTGTATCATAAGGATTAAAGAACAATAAACCATGTAACCAGCTAATGTGTAATAAGTACTAAAAGGTAGAACATGAAAAATTAGATGCCTATTGTAACTTCAGCACACAGTTGCATTTCTTTGGCACTCTGGATTTGTACATAATAATGATGTTGTTACCTTGATTTCTAACTATGAAAAGTACTATGTCTGAAGAATCATTTTGTCATTCTTCATACATAATATCCTTATTTTGTGGGACCCATCCTCATAATCAAGCTCCTAGAATGACTTATGGAATAATACCTCACAAAGCAATCAACTTTTTCAACTGATTTTTGTGCCTATCTTTAGCAAATTTATTGAGCTCTGGTCTTCTCTCTTTGTTGCAGATAACCATCATTGTACTACTAAATGGAGTCCCTAAAGTCCATGTAGTTACTCATGGGAACTACGTGAATGATCTTGGTAGCTACAGTTCAGAGAACGTAGCGTGGTTGGAGAAGCGTATTAACTACCTTAAGGAGGAAATGATGATGTTAGAAACTCGGATGGAGAGGATGCAGTCTGAGTATTCATTATTGAAGATGCATCTTCGAAGCCTTGAGCATCTCAAGGTCAAGTCATAACCATGGATCAGGGATCATATTGTCTTTGAAGACATACTTCTACTAGCATAAAGGAAGAAATGCTTGGGGTAAAATGATGTAGATGATGTTGTCATGGCCGTGCGATGCTGAAGGCTAAACTGTGAAGGGTTGAGTAGCTAAAAACTAAGTCATATCCAGCATTGAGCCTATTCATAGTTTGCATTCCTGTTGTTAAGTCATCTCCCTTTTTTTCTCTTTACTACAAAGAACTAGCGTATATATAAGGACGGTGTAGTTTTTGCTAGTTTTAAATGAAAATTATCAGATTCTTTTTCGGAAAGAGCAGAGGGATTATGTTGGGTTTAGCCTCTCAAAACAAGGATCAAATTATTAAACTGTCAATAAATTTAACAAGAAAGGGATATCCAGTCATCGACACTTCCTCTCCTCCGTTGGACAACCCTGACATGAGTGAAGCGTGTTACCAACCTGACACCTAAATAATTGTTGGCATGAAACCAAATTGGCAAGTCTTATACCCATCGGTTTCAATTTACCATCTTAAACAAAACCAAGATTCCGATCGTTTTAAATTTATCATCTCAAACAAAACCAGCGCTCTGATACTTTAGTCAGTAAATTGACACCATCCACTAATAATTTAATTCAGTGAAAATTCCTTTGCAGGTTTACATTATTCTGTCCAATGTGGGGTAGCCAATCAACATTCTGGTCCTACGGAATAATTTAATTTTGCTGTCATAGATTTTAACCATAGAATGCTTTGATTCTTGTGTGATAGGCTTTGCAGGCTGCTACATTGCATGCCTATTTGCCAATATATCTTGGTTTTCTCTTTTCTGCAAAGGCAGCTAACCCTTCAAGACGGTCCTCTGTATTCAGGAGTCGCCCATAACATTCCTGTTCCACATGCAAAGCCGTTGTCCTGTCCGCCTCCATCCCTTGGTCAATAGCTTGTTTAGCCATCCGTATAGCCAAGGGACCCTGCGCGGGACATCCAATGAAAAACCATAGCCACTCACATTAAGAACATATAAACCATCGGTATTCAAGTAAGACCTAATAAACAAGAAAAGTTCACCTCCTTTGCTCAATAATTATCATGAGAATTTTTTCCATGAAAAGTTGTCTAAGCAAATTTTTGAAGTGGAAAAAAGTAACAAGCACATTCCCTACCTTCCGGTTTATATCTCTGGCAATTTGAAGAGCTTTTATGTATGCCTCTCCAGCAGGAACACAGTAATTAACAAGTCCTGCCATGAAATACACCTTACCTTGATGAAGCTCAAGTAATACACACACAAGCTATTTAGTATTATAAAAGATATAATTAAATATAAGTTACCCATAGAGAAAGCTTCTTTTCCATCAATTCTTCGGCCAGTGAATATAAGCTCCTTAGCTGCAGGTCTTCCAACTACTCTAGGAAGTCGTTGGGTCCCTCCAGCTCTGTAAATAATGACAATTGTGAAAAGTGAGATTGCTCACCAGGTGCCATGGCAGGTGATATGATATGCCACCACTCTGTTTTAATGCTTTCACAATTAGCAATAGAGTGAGACGAAAACCGCAAGAAGCACCACTTGTCCAATTGTCTTGACAAAATCCAGTTTCATTAACTTTCTTTGACAAATTTCATAAATCAAAATGTCACCTAGATTATACAACCTATTTCCTCGAAGGTGAAATTGAACATGAGGCCGAGGCTAGGCTCGAGGCCGAGGCCAGGTCTGGGGCCGAAGCTGAGGTTGACTCCGAGGCCGGGGCCAGCTGCTACATTATTGCTCGACTCCAAAAACTGTGCAGTCTGTTAATCCACTGCCCGTAAAGTGTGATCAGCCACATCAGATGCCCCCCTGTCCCTGAGATGGGTGGGCGCACAACCACCAGCGAAAGGGGTGTAATATTACCTAGTGGCTGATCTTTGTATGCTAGCGATTGCCAAAGGGCACATGTCCTCCCAAGGCCGTACTTCTTTAATGTTGAGGCATCGGGTGCTGCAGCGCCACCGCTGTTTACTTTCGCCATTGGGATAGAGGGGGATTCTACTCGGGTATGGAACTACGAAAAGGCGAGCATCATCTTTGCGGTGAGGTCACCGTTGTCTTATCATTAGTCATGCCCCTCGCGTTCTACACCCGGATGATTGCCGAAATGCCAAAACGTCTTCTCCAATGGCGGACGAGCACGTGGCCAATCTGAATCAGGTGGGATGATTTAAAACGGTGAGGCTTTATAAAAGGGGAGTCGTCCTCGACTTTGATCTTTTACTTCTACCGCACCTGCTTCTTCTTCCCAGTCTCTCTCCGAGCTTTCGTCTGCCCTTTTGGTTCCGTTCTTCCTGAGTCTCATCCCAGCTCTCACCTTCTCGACCTTGCTTCTTCCTGGTTAGTTTCCCTTCTACTTTCATGGCTTCCTCCCCTTCCTGTTCCATTTCCGTTTCCGGGGGTTATTCCTTGGAACCCTCATGACCTTCCCCATCTCCCACACCTAGTTGGTCATCTTCCTCCTCCACCGATAGGGTTCCTCAAACGCAGCAACGTGTCATCGGACGTTCTCCCGCGTGAGTCGTCCGGCCACCGGTCGGGCCCCTAGTCGGCATCGTCCAGCCGTCACGGACCCAATTTTTTCTAACACGAGGGATTCCCCTGAGTGGACTGCCTCCACCATGACCACCCAGGAAATCGTCAACCTTAGGGCCAAATATGGTATTTCCACCAACCTTCCTTTATTCCATCCTACCCCTGAGGATAGGATGACCTCCTCCCGATCTGGTAGAGTCGCCTTGTACGAGACTTTCTTCAAGGCCGGTCTTTGTTTGCCTCTTCATCCTTTCATCCTTAACCTTTTGGATAGATACTCATTGGCGCCGGCGGAATTAGTTCCGAATTCCATTCGGACTATTGTTGGCTTCTTGGTGCTATGTCACCTTCATGGGATAGAAGCTAAGATCTCCCTTTTCTGAAGCTTCTATACCCTCCGCAAACAATCAGGGTGGTGATCCTTTGCTCCCAGACCGACTAGGGCCCTTAAACTATACCTTCCTACATCCATTAAGGGGTGAAAAGATAGATTTTTCTTTACTCATGTCGAGGGGGTGAGGACAGTCTGGGGGACATCGAACACTGACCCAAACAAAGATTCATCTGTGCTTCTGAGGGACCAAGAGGCGTACGGGCAGCTATTGACTGCCGACGTCCCCCGGTGTAACCCGCTCCTGGCCAAGAAGAACCTTCGACTCGCGGGCCTCATTCCAAGTAGTGGTGAGCAGCCATAACCCTTTCCTTTTCACCCACCTCCTTTTTCTTTTTTCTCTTTTTTTTATTTTTACTAAGTCCTTTCTGACTTGTACAGACATGCTACCACCGGCTTAAGCAGTAAGAAAGGCGGCGGCCAAGAAAAGAATGGCCAAGGCGAATGGAGCCTCCACCGAGAAGAGGGCTAAAGCCGAGGAGGCCAGAAAGAAGAAGGCCGAGGCCAAAGGGGCCAAGGAGAAGAAAACCGAAGAGGCTGAAGGGTCAAGGAAGAGCCTCGGTCCCCGTCGTCGACTTTGTCCCGGTCCCCGACTCCTCTCATCCGCAAGCCTTGAGTGGACCGGGAGGCGCACATCGACCTTACCACCAACACGCCCCCGAAGGAGCCGAGGGCTGAAGTCTTGCCGTCGCCGCTGCCGGTCATTCCAGAAGCGGGGGCGACCGAACCGGCCTCAAGATCGGCTCCAGAGGCTGCCCCACCAGCAGAAGAGCCAACGGCCGAAGAGCCTCCTAGGGCAGTAGTGCTGACGGAAGAAGGGGTACCATCAGCCCCTGACGCGATGCATACGGCTTCGGCGCCTACCAGAACTGCGGAGGATGAAGCCGTCGCAACCTCTTTCAGGTCCATCCTTGTGCACAATGGCCGCTGGGTAGAGCAGATGATGGCGCGGGTATGCACGCCTGAGCTCCAAAGAGATCTCCAAAACCAGGGGACCTCCTCCTTCCGCGGTGCCTTCGTGGCTCATCTTTGGGTAAGTGTTTCCCCTTCATTTAAGTTTCTTTGTTAAGAGTTTCCTTCTAGCCTCTCCCTGATAGCAACTGTCTTATGCATGCGGTAAATTCCTTGGTCGCCGTGAAGAGTGTCCTATCCCAGGCCAAGGCCACTCTTGGCCATTCACACGAAGAAGCCAACCGAGCTCAGGCCCGAGCAGAGGAGGCCGAGAAGGCCCTGGAAGCTGCCCAAGCCGAGAGGGCCGAAGAGCAGGCTCGGGCAGAGAGGGTCGAGAAGGCCTTGGAGGCAGTCCGAGCCGAGAGTCTGGCCTGGGCGGAAAGGGCCGAGGAGGCGCTTGAGGAGGCCCAACGCCGGGCGGCCCACGAGCTAAATAATGCCCGTGCAGCCGAGGAAAAGAATAAAAAGTTGGAGTCGGATATGCTCATATACCAGACTCGACTGCACTCCACCAACATCCAAATAAGCGCAACCGAGGAGCGGGTGAAGAATGCCGAGGAGATCGCCCGCTGCTCCGATGCGCAGGTAGCCGAGATGATGGCGGCTACAAAAGCGGCCGAAGAGAGGGTGGCTATGGTAGAGAAAAAGGCCGCTGAGGCTGTAGAGAACTTCCAGCAGTCCATTAGCTTCGGCGAGGAGCTGGCCGAGGCCACCGCCTACGCCTACAACTTGGGCTTCCAAGATTGTAAGGCCAAAGTGGGAAGAATCTACAATCTCGAGGGACTCGACGACCTGGAGCCGGATGAAGCAACGGAAGAAACACCAGCAGAACATCCTTCCTCTGACAATAACCCAGCGTCGGCCGAGCCCTGAATGCCTTCTCTTTTTGATTTTTATTCTTGTAATGGAGTCCGACTGAAGTCGGCAATTTTGTAAACCTTTACAATCAATGAATATATCTTCTAAAATCTTGCTGTGTTCTTTATTGGTACTTTGCTTCCGTAGTGGCCAAGATGAGCTAGGTTGTAGCCGAGACTTAAGTCAAAGTTGAGACCGAAGTCGAGACTCGAAGTAGACATCAAGACCGAGGTCGAGACATGAAAAAAGTCAAGACCGAAATCGGTGACTTGAGGTTGAAGTCAAGACCAACGCGAAAATGACTTCTTGAATTTTAAGCACTGATCCAGCTTCACGCTTGAGTGCCAACGCGGAGCCGAGCTTGAGTGTCGATGCGAAATTGGGCTCGAGTGCCGACGCGGAGTCGGGCTTGGATGCCAATGCGGAGTCGGACTTGAGCTGAAAAAGTTAGATTGCTCGAGAATGCTTTTGTTAGTAAAAAAGAGATAAATGTCATTCCAATAGACAAGAGTGCTCAAGACTATGATGTCAGTGTATATTACTGGTAGTACCGATGGAGATTGTTCGCATTCTAGGTGCGAGGGAGCGGCTTCCCGTCCAGTCCCTCGATCCGGGATGCTTCGCGATGAAGTACGTCGGTGACCCGATAAGGCCCTTCCCAATTGGGCGATAATTTGCCTCCTTCCGTGGGTTTGGAGACCTCGGCTCGTCTGAGGACCAGGTCTCCAGGGAGGAATGTTCTGGGACGAACTCGGGTGTTATAGTACTTTGCAACTCTTTGGCGGTAAGCAGCCATCTTGAGTCGTGCTCGATCATGGGCCTCCTCAACAAGGTCAAGGTTGGCTCGCAACTGGCTTGAATTGTTCCTCCCATCGTATGATTGTATCCGGGAACTAGGAATGCCAATCTCTACCGGGATGACGGCCTCCGATCCGAACACAAGGCTGAAGGGAGTTTCTCCTATGGGGATTCATGGTGTCGTGTGATACGCCCATAGCACGTTTGAAAGCTCCTCCACCCATCTTCCTTTAAAATCATCCAGGCGTGTCCTAAGCCCTTGAAGGATGGTCTGATTTGTCACTTCGGCCGCTCTAATTGATTGAGGATGACCGACAGAAGTGAACCTCTGGCATACGCCCAATTCGGCACAAAACTCTTGAAAGGGAGCATTGTCGAATCGAACTCAGGTGTTGCAGTACTTTGCAACTCTTTGGCGGTAAGCAGCCATCTTGAGTCGTGCTCGATCACGGGCCTCCTCAACAAGGTCAAGGTTGGCTCGCAACTGGCTTGAATTGTTCCTCTCATCGTATGATTATATCTGGGGACTAGGAATGCCAATCTCTACCGAGATGATGGCCTCTAATCCGAACAAGGCTGAAGGGAGTTTCTCCCATGGGGATTCATGGTGTCGTGTGATACGCCCACAGCACGTTCGGGAGCTCCTCCACCCATCTTCCTTTAAAATCATCCAGACGTGTCCTAAGCCCTTGAAGGATGGTCCGATTTGTCACTTCGGCCGCTCTAATTGATTGAGGATGACCGACAGAAGTGAACCTCTGGCATACGCCCAATTCGGCACAAAACTCTCGAAGGGAGCATTATCGAATTGTCGACCGTTATCGGTAACAAGGGTGTGGGATAGCCCGAACCGACAAATAACAAACTTCCAAAAGAAAGTCCTCACCTTGGCTTCAGTGATTTTGGCGAGTGCTTCGGCCTCTACCCACTTGGTGAAATGGTTGATGGCAACGAGCAAAAATTTTTGCTGACCAGAGGCTGGAGGGAATGGCCCCAAAATGTCATTCCCCACTAGGCGAAGGGCCATGGAGCCGACAGGAGATTCAGCTGGGAGGTTGGCAGCGTTAGATGTTAGCATGCCGCTAGCAGCTATCACACTTCCGAACCAATTCAGTCACGTCTCCTCGCATGGTAGGCCAGTAATAGCCTTGGCATAGGACCTGTGTGATAGTGCTCTGCCCCCAAGTGGTTTCCGCAAATACCCTCGTAAATCTTACAGAGGATGTAGTCAGCGTCCGCAGGACCAATACACTTGAAGAGAGGGTGTGAAAAGGACCTTCGATACAGCTGTCCATCGAGTACAAGAAACTTAGATGCTTGCCATTTGAATAGTTTAGCTTCAGTAGGGTCGACCGGGAGGGTGCCGTTGGTGAGGTACTAGACATAAGCGTCCATCCAGGAAGGATCTTGATTGATTGGCAAGGACTCTTCTATCACGTCGATACTTGGGGCTTTCAGATGTTCCACATAGGTTCTCCCCAGGGTTCCGTCGGCCGAAGTAGCTAGCCGAGACAGCATCGGCTCTGGCATTCTTCCTTCGGGGAATGTAGCTGACACTGAAATGAGTAAAGAGAAAGTCTTGTGATTGCACCATACTCAGGTAGCGAGATATAGTAGGATCTCGAGCCTCATACTCTCTCTTAATCTGACCAGAGACGAGCTGGAAGTCGGTGAAGACTCTAAGGCATTTTACCCCGAGCTCCCGTGCCAGCCTCATACCTGACAGCAAAGCCTCATACTCAGCCTAGTTGTTGGTGGCCGAGAAGAGAAAACAGAGGACATACTCGGTCATCATGCCATCTGGACTTGCGAGGATAAGGCCTGCCCCGCTTCCTTAAGAATTTGATGCTCCATCTACATGAAGGATCCAATCTTTCCCTCTTCCCTCGATTGTAGTATCCGAGGGGTTTGTATGAGGTTCCTTTAGCTGCTCCTCCACCCAGGTACATTCGATCAGGGAATTCGCCAAAATCTGGGACTTCATGGCCAACCTGGGTCGAAACGACAAGTCAAATTCTTCCAACTTGACTGCCCATTTCGCCAATCAGCCAGAGGTGTCAGGACGAGAGAATTGCCCTGAGTGGCTAGTCTGTGACCACCACAATCGGGTGTGCTTGGAAGTAGGGTATGAGACGCTGAGCAGAGATGATTAGTGCAAAAATAATCTTTTCGGTATTAGAATACCTAACCTCTGCGTCATGAAGCACTTTGCTTATATAATAAATTGGCTTCTGCGTCTTGTCGGTATCGACACGGATAAGCACGAAACTCACCGCTTTGGAAGATGCAGCGAGGTAAAAGAAAAGTTCTTTTCCTCCCTTCGGCTTGGATAGCAAAGGTGGAGTGGACAAGAACTTCAATCCTTCGAAGGCTTTCTGAAACTCCGTCGTCCACTCGAAGCTGTCAACTTTGCGCAAGGTTTTAAAGAAGGGTAAACATCTTTCTGCTGACCTCAGCTAGAAAATGGCTTAAGGCTGCTTCCTGCGAGTCGTTGCACTTCCTTCTTGTTACTTGGCGGTCTCATGTCGATGATGGCCTTGATCTTCTCGGGGTTAGCTTCGATTCACCTTGTGTCACCATAAAGCCCGGGAATTTGCCCGTTGTAACTCCGAAGGCGCACTTCCATGGGTTTAGTTTCATCTAGTATCGACGAAGGTTGTCGAAGGTTTCTGACAGGTCAGTAATATGGTCGTCGGCATGGGTGCTTTTTGTTAACATGTCGTCCACGTACCCTCCATGTTGCATCCGATTTGGTCTCCGAAGACCTTATTCATCAACCTCTGGTATGTGGCTCCTGCATTCTTCAACCCGAAGGGCATGACTTTGTAGCAATAGATGCCTTTCTCAATCAAGAAAAAAGTGGCCTCCTCATCAGCCGGGTCCATCCTTACCTGGTTGTACCCTAAGAAGGCATCCTTCATGGCCCAACGTGGCATCCACCAACTGATCGATCCTGGCCAGTGGAAAGCTGTCCTTAGGGCATGCCTTATTGAGGTCGGTGAAATCAACACACATCCCTCCAGCTTTCATTGGTCTTACGAACCATGACCACATTAGCTAGCCAGATTGGGTAATGTGCCTTGCGTACGTGGCCCACTGCGATCAGTTTACGGACTTCTTCGTCCACGACCCTTTGCCTCTCCGGAGCAAAACTCCTCTTCTTTTGCCGAACTGGTCGACTCTTTGGGTCGATGTTGAGTCTATGGATGATTACTTCAGGTGGCACTCTCGGCAAATCCGAGGCTGACCAAGCGAAGACGTTCGCGTTGGTCCGCAAAAAGGCAAGTAGCCGATCCCTCGCTTCTACAGGAAGAAGCGTTCCAATTCGGATTGTCCTCGTTGGATCCTCCCCCAGCGGAAAGGCCAGCAAGCTTTCGGTCGGTTATCCTCTCTTCTCGGAGTATCTGGGGTCAAGTGGCTTGGGCGACGAGCAATCGCCTCATGAGGGCTAGGAGCTGTATGATAACAGAGGGGGTTCCGTTCCCCACGCATCTTCCCGACTCCCTTGGTAGGAAACCGTACCAGTAACCTTTTTGTGAAGATAATGACGTCTAAGAGGTTGAGACCGGGCCATCCAAGAATATCATTATAAGCTAAAGGAACTCAAACAACTAGGAATTTTATGAAGACTGTGCTCTGGCGGGATTCCATTCCGCCGTAACCGGAAGGGTGATATCTCTTTCTACCCTTACAAAATCCCCGGTGAAACCCATCAAGGGAGTGGTCACGGGACAAAGAAGACTAGGAGATAGACTCATTCGAACAAATGCCTCGTACGAAAGAACATCAACCGAGCTTCCACTATCGATGAGAATTCGCTTTACAGGATGTTTAGCTATCGTCATTGACACAACGACACTATCATCATTAGGGTTGTCCACCCCTTCTAAGTCCCTTCTAAAAAAGGGAATTACAGAGTCTATACCACCCTCATGCTGCCTTTTAGGGTTGCTGCCTGCCCCCCGGAGATCATGGCCACCGTCCTCTCTATCGGAGTGTTATCCACACCGATCTGGGCGGTAGGAGGTGCCAACAGGCCCGGAGCAATGGGATTCCCTCTCCGAACAAACTTTTTCATATGACCTTGCTGAACGAGTTCCTCAATGGCTTTCTTCAGCAGGCGGCAATCCTCCGTGTCATGGCTGTAGTCTCGATGATAGCGGCAGTAAAGGTCTTTGTTGCAGGGGACTCCTGGCCTCATGGGAGGCGGACGCCAAAGATAGGGCTCGTCCTCAATCTCCAGCAAGATGTGGGATATGTTGGGAATTGTATCCTAAAGCCAATCATTTGATGATTGTGCTGATGTAAATTGTATATAAATTGATATATTAATAAAAGTTATTTGGCAGTTTATTCATTACAAGAACATCTTCTTAATACTCCTGAAAGTAATGAAGCCCTTAGGATCTTCCTCACGATAAAGGAGGATTTATCTTAGAAGGTCCTTAAAAGAGTTCGCGACCAAATGATATACTATGACAGGGCCATAGTACTATCAATTATAGGACGTTGTATATCATATTTGTTGGTTGTCCTCTTAACCAAGGAGTGTAGAGACACTGGTATGACATACAGGTGAAAGTGTAGGAGTACATTTCACCGAACGTGACTCATTTCGGATACTCTGCTGTCAAGAGTTAATCCGAGAAGATATAGGTATAAGTATCCTTCAGACCTGAAGATCACAACCAGTGGCTTACAAGCAACTCATTGTACTTAGGTGCCGGACCACCTGGATTTCTAATCCAGCTACGAAAGGTTACTGGGTGCAGTCAAGTACTTGTGGTAGTCAGTTGTGGATCAAGATGGAATTTGACCTATCCCATTAAAAGGAGAAATGCTTGTGTTTCAATTTAGCAAGACCTTGGCCAAGGCACTTCATGTGAAAGTCACATGATCACTAAAGTTGAAATCACTTTATGGATTTGCTATTTAGAGTTGACAGGCTCTTAAGCCATCCTTAGCATTTGTGGTCAAGAGGATGAATTATACGGTAACTGTTTCTTAGGGTTCTTGGAGTTTGCTCGGCAACTCTTCGACCTATCCGGACGTCGGGTTCCATTGCTAGATGGGCACATCGATTAGTATAGAAAGTTGTTTCTATGCTACCGGCTTAGGTTCGAACCTAGAGAGTCACACGCATAGAAGTTTCCTAGGATGATCTATTTGCTGATCAACGATTGAGAATCGTATATGATTTAATTAATCAATTTGATTGATTGAATTATCTCAATTGGGTTAAGTACAATTGAATAAGATTCAATTTGGTTTAAGTCTATTAGAAGGACAAGTCAATTTCAAATATTGATTTGAAATTAGACTTGATTTGGATTTAAATAGATTCAGGACTAGCCAAATTTGATTTGGGCTTGGACCATGATCTATGTGGGTTAAGTCAAATAAATTCAGATCAGAACCCAAACCTCTCGAATATGGATCTCATATGATGAGATGGCTAAAATCTCATCTCATGAGATAGAATTTAATGCATGACATTTATTTACCGAACGTCGGATTTATCCTTCTCTTTGGTTTCTCCGAACGACGAAACTAAACCAAACGCCGCGACTCCTTGGTTTTCTCCGAACGTCGGAATTAAACCAAGCGCCGCGCCTTCGGCGTCTCTTCGCTTTTGCCAAACGATGGATTCTTAAATGTCAGAATTAAATGTCAAGGCTAAATCTAGACTATAAATAGAGGGCATTCCCTCACCAGAGAATATAGAACAAAAATAGAACAACAATACACGATATTGTAATTCTAAATGTGGATTGTAATTCTAAAATGTTAGAATAGAAAATCCTGGTGATTCTGGTGTTAGCGGAAGCCTGGTGGATCTTGGAGGAAGATTCAAGTGAGAGGATTCAAGATCAGCAAAGCTATTTTTTCGCGAGCTAGCACTCCCGAAATCTGATCATTCGGGGCTTCGCGTGGACGATACTAGAGGCCGGACGATTGAACGGCTGCAGAGCAATAAGGATTTACCTACTGTTCTTAAGGTAAGTGATTTGATCCCTAGATCTTAAGGCAGGCTTCAAGATAATAGTGACTAGTCATCTTGAAGATCAAGATATGATCTTGATGTTTTTATATGCATATTTTAGATCAAACGATCCTGATATATAGGCAAAGATATGATCTTGATGCATATTAGATAGATTAATATGTAATCTTTAATTTCCGCATGATAATAGTTATCAATTTTAAAATATGCATGCCTCGGAGACTATTTCTCCCTACAAATGGTATCAGAGCCATGGTTTCGTTAATGATCTAATTTATTGCATGTAAATTAATATTCTCATTAATTATGTAATTATGGCTAAAACTTATCAAAGGCCATATGGTCACAGATGGATTGAAAATCCAATTACCCATTCAATGAGGTATTCTGTGACATATTGCCGTGCGATTGTTTTATCGTTGATGCTTTGTTTAAAGAAAATTTAAATTGTGCTTTGGCATCAAAACACACTCTCAAAAGATATTTTATATTTGATACATATTGATGTTGTATAAAACCATAATATTTGCATGTTTAGTATAAAAACATAGATATGATATATGATGGCATGATGTCTATGTTATAAAACATACAAATATTTATGAGAGTTTTATTTGAATGTCAAATATTAGTTCATAATTTTTTTAGATATGATCTAAATATAGGAATTATGAGTAGTAACATTATGCTTGATTGAAATATATGACATGTTAACATGAAATATATTTAATCATTTGGGTTAGCTAAATCGGGTCCATAAAGGGTTAGACCTAAGGTTTAAATCAACTGGACTAAAAGAGTATTTGATCAAATCTAATTAGATTAGGTTAAGAATGCTCTAAATCAAACAATAGTTGTAGTTGATCATGTCCTTCTCTTTGATTAAACCAAATGGAAGTAGATTAGGCTCCGTGGTTGAGCATGAATCTCTTAGATGGTCAAATCAGAATTGGTTAACCATATGATGTCAAGGTGGGTTGGCAAGTTGCTCTAGGATCAACGATCGAATGGTTTTTAATTGGGAGCTACTCGTATTGATGCGTCTTTAACGAGTTAATGGCATATCCCTCCCATCGATCTCACTCACCTGGTCATTGTGGTGAACCATTTATGATTCAGATCATTTACCTGATTCGGGTTGACCCATGCCTGTAAGGAATCAGTCTGACTGATTTAGGTGCCACTTAACCTGACTTAATCTTGTTTCATTCTACCGATTTCATAGATTCAGTGGGAGAACTTGATTAGTCAATTTATCTTCATATTATTAAAATCCTCTAAAATTATTAGGTCCTTAAAATGAAATAGTTATATGATAACTAGATCATAGCCTCCCATTAAGGTGGGTGATAATGAGTCCGATGTCTTGATAATCATTGGAGGCACTCCATGCCTGGTGCTTGTCAACCATCGGAATTATCATTCATTATATGATAAGTCAGCGTAACTATTAAATAAACAGTCAGGTGAGCCGAGCTTCACTCGGGCTTGGTTGTCTATTGATAGGTTACACTGATTATATCATTTAATGGTTGGACCTAACCAGAACTTTCAGTGGAGGCACTTCATGCCTGCTGAAGAGGTACATGGGGCAAAACTGAACACTAAGAATTGTTTGGGGAAACAATTGGTTTTGAACCTACTCTTAGATGCATATGGGTTAGCCAAGCTTCACTTGGGCCTGTATGTAGTTTATGTAGATCTTAGTGCCCGCTAAAGAATTAAGAATAATTCTTCGAATTGGGGTGTAGAGGCTGCCAATTTGAACAAAATAGTGGGAGAATCTTTAGACTAAAGTCCAAGTCTTTAGACTGAATCAATTTATATACTAATAAACTTTAGTTTTTCCTTATGCAGAACATGGCCACTAATTTATCATTAAGGTCCCTATTGGATAGTGACAAGTTGAATGGTTCCAATTTCAATAGCTGGTTCAGAAAACTTAAGATCGTCCTTGAGCATGAGAGGATTCTATATATTCTGAATAATCCTGCACCAAAGATACCTGATGCAAACACCCAAAGTTCTGAGAGAGACACTTATCAGAAGTGGCTCAATGATAGAACTAGCGTGCGTTGTATCATGCTAGCAGCAATGAACGATGAATTCGGTCGCCGGTTCGAGAATGCTCAGCCAGAAGAAATCATTCAAGCGTTGAATGAATCTTTCGGCACACCCGACGATGTTGAAAGGCACAAGACTAGTTGTGCTATTTTCAATGCTCGAATGAGGGATGGATCTCCTGTCACTGATCATGTATTGTACATGATCGAGAAGATAGAACTCCTAAGCAAGCTCGGCTTTCCCTTACATGAGGAAAAGATGCGATCCTGAATTCCTTGCCTCCATCCTTCCGACCTTTCCTTACTCATTTTCGAATGACAAAGCCTGCAGTCAACTACCACGGTTTGTTGGGGTTGTTACAGAACTTTGAGAAGGATAACCAGCTCTCTAAGGGTTTGGTTAATGTGGTTGAAGGATCTAAGGTAGGGCGTAAACCCTTTGGGAAAGGGAAGAAGAAAAAGAATAATAAAAGGGTGCAACATGCTAGGACATCTATAAGGGGTCAGATGCAGAAGAAGAAAGTTGATAAAAGTCAAGCTGAATGCTTTCACTGCAAGATGCAAGGGCACTGGAAGAGGAACTGTCCTCTTTACATTGCCACACTTGATCCAAACAGGCCAAAGAAGAAAAAGGAGCAAGATGTTGCTCAACAAGGTATTTATATGATAACACCTTGTAATTTTTCTATATATGATAATCAGACCTGGGTATTGGATACCGGGAGTCCTTTTAACATTTGCAATTCATTGCAGGGACTACAGGTCACCAGAAGATTTGAGGACAATGAAAGATTCCTTAATGTCGGCGATGGAAGATTAGTTCCAGTACTGGCATTAGGAGTTCTTGAAATAGTTTTCAATAGAAATGTCATTATACTAAATGATTGTCATTTTTGCCCAACGTTCTTATTGAACGTAATTTCTGTAGGCCTTCTGGCCAAAAGTAATTATGAAATTTCAATAAAGGATGTTACTTTGAATATCATTATGAATGGAGTCACTGTAATGACTGGGCATTTATCTAATGGCATTTATATATTATCACAGCCTGTGAATGTAGTGTACAATCAAGTAAGCGCCCTAGAACAACTGATGTCACAGATATTTATCTTTGGCACCATCGGCTGGGTCATATCAACAAGAACAGATTAAACAGGTTAACTCAGGAGGGCATCCTTCGAGTGATGATTGTGAATCATTAACTACCTGTGAATCATGTCTTCTTGGTAAAATGACCAAGTCATCTTTTACTGGAAAAGGTGAAAGAGCCAAAGAGCTATTGGGTCTAGTACATACTGATGTATGTGGACCAATGAGCACTTGTGCCAAAGGTGGATATACTACTTCATTACTTTTACAGACGACCTTTCTAGGTTCGGTTATGTCTATCTTATGCGACATAAATCTGAATCGTTTGAAATGTTCAAACTATATCATAAAGAAGTAGAAAAACAAACAGGAAAATGTATTAAGACCCTTCGATCAGATCGAGGAGGCGAATACCTTTCCAATGAATTTGTGACATATTTAAAGGAGAATGAGATTCTCTCCCAATGGACTCCTCCTGGAACACCGCAACATAACGGTGTGTCGGAAAGAAGGAATCGAACTCTGTTAGACATGGTTCGGTCCATGATGGGTTTTGCAAGCTTGCCAATATCATTTTGGGGATACGCATTAGAATCAGCTTGTCATATTCTTAATAAGGTTCCAAGTAAGTCTGTTTCTAAAACTCCACATGAGATGTGGTATGGACATAAACCGGTTATTACCTATCTGAGAGTCTGGGGGTGTCCGGCTTATGTGAAACGTGCAAAATCAGACAAACTTGAACCCAAATCTGACAAATATTTTTTCATCGGCTATCCGAAAGAAACAAAAGGATATTACTTCTACAATACTGAAGAACAAAAGTTGTTCATTAGTAATAGAGCAGTTTTTCTTGAAAAGGAGTTCCTTAGTGAAGGAACAAATAGCTCTAATGTTGAACTTGAGGAAGTTCATCAAGTAGAAGGAACAACACAAACCAGTGAACCCCTAGAATCTGAGTTGATTAGATCAAACTCAAAACCCATTTTAGATGCACCATTAAGGCGATCTGGTAGAGTACCACATCAACCGGACAGATACTTGGTTTCTTGGTCCAGAACGATGATCCTGTTGAACTCGATGAGAACAACGAGGATCCGATCACCTATATGGATGCTATGCAAAGGACTGACTCTAATAAATGGCTTGATGCCATGAAATCCGAACTTGATTCCATGAAGGACAATAATGTATGGACATTAGTTGACCCACCCGAAGGGATAAAACCCATAGGATGTAAATGGGTTTTCAAGAGGAAAAGAGGTGCAGACGGAAAGGTAGAGACCTATAAAGCACGTCTGGTTGCCAAGGGGTATCGTCAACGTTATGGTATTGACTATGACGAAACGTTTTCTCCTGTGGCAATGCTGAAATCCATTCGGATTATGCTAGCTATAGCAGCACACTTCGATTATGAGATTTGGCAGATGGATGTTAAAACCGCTTTTCTAAATGGTGATTTAGAAGAACATGTATATGATACAGCCTGAAGGTTTTATATCTGAAGACGAGTCTAAAGTGTGCAGGCTACAGAAGTCTATTTATGGACTTAAGCAAGCATCAAGGAGTTGGAACATACGATTTGATAAAGTGATCAAATCTTATGGCTTTATTAAGAATAAAGAAGAACCTTGCATTTATAAATGGGCTAACGATTCTGTTATTGTATTTCTTGTATTATATGTGGATGATATTCTCTTAATCGGAAATGATATCCCTGCATTACAAGGAATAAAGACATGGTTATCATCACAATTCTCCATGAAAGATCTGGGAGAAGCATCATACATCCTAGGGATGAAGATCTATAGAGATAGATCTAAGAGGATGCTAGGTTTATCCCAATCTACGTACATTGACACAGTGCTAAAGAGGTTTAGCATGGAGAATTCCAAGAAAAGCTATCTTCCAATAGGCCATGAAATTCATCTTTCTAAGAAGGATTGTCCGACAACTCCTAATGAAAGAGAACGTATGAGTCGAATTCCATATGCTTCGGCAGTAGGATCGATTATGTACACCATGACATGTACAAGACCAGATGTGGCATACTCACTAGGAGTAGTGAGTAGATACCAATCTGATCCAGAAGAAAAACACTGGCAAGTTGTTAAGACAATCCTTAAGTATTTGAGAAATACTAAGGACCAGTGGTTAGTCTATGGAGAGTCTGATTGAAACTTGTTGGATATACTGATTCCAATTTTCAATCAGATCATGATGATAGCAAAAGTGTATCTGGTTTCGTGTTTATCCTAAATGGTGGAGCTATTTGCTGAAAAAGTTCCAAGCAACATACAGTGGCAGATTCGGTGTGCAAGGCAGAGTACATCGCTGCATCAGATGCTGCGAAAGAAGCTGTGTGGCTGTGAAAGTTCATCTCCGAGCTTGGAGTGACACCTTCCATAGATGAATCAGTCCTTTTACAGTGACAGCACTGGTGTCATAGCTCAAGCAAAGGAACCATGAGCACATCAGCGCACCAAGTACATACTGCGCCGATTTTATCTTATTCGAGAGACAGTAGACCGAGGTGACATAAATCTTCAGAAGATTGATGGAAAGGAAAACCTAGGTGACCCATTTACTAAAGCACTCAACATCAAGGAGTTTGACAACTATAAGTTGAAGATGGGTATTAGATACTGTAATGAGTGGCTTTAGGCTAAGTGGGAGTTTGTTGGGAATTGTATCCTAAAGCCAATCATTTGATGATTGTGCTGATGTAAATTGTATATAAATTGATATATTAATAAAAGTTATTTGACAGTTTATTTATTACAAGAACATCTTCTTAATACTCCTGAAAGTAATGAAGCCCTTAGGATCTTCCTCACGATAAAGAAGGATTTATCTTAGAAGGTCCTTAAAAGAGTTCGCGACCAAATGATATACTATGACAGGGCCATAGTACTATCAATTATAGGACGTTGTATATCATATTTGTTGGTTATCCTCTTAACCAAGGAGTGTAGAGACACTGGTATGACATACAGGTGAAAGTGTAGGAGTACATTTCACCGAACGTGACTCTTTCCGGATACTCTGCTGTCAAGAGTTAATCCAAGAAGATATAGGTATAAGTATCCTTCAGACCTGAAGATCATAACCAATGGCTTACAAGCAACTCATTGTACTTAGGTGCCGAACCACCTGGATTTCTAATCCAGCTACGAAAGGTTACTGGGTGCAGTCAAGTACTTGTGGTAGTCAGTTATGGATCAGGATGAAATTTGACCTATCCCATTAAAAGAATAAATGCTTGTGTTTCAATTTAGCAAGACCTTGGCCAAGGCACTTCATGTGAAAGTTACATGATCTCTAAAGTTGAAATCACTTTATGGATTTGCTATTTAGAGTTGACAAGCTCTTAAGCCATCCTTAGCATTTGTGGTCAAGAGGATGAATTATACGGTAACTGTTTCTTAGGGTTCTTGGAGTTTGCTCGGCAACTCTTCGACCTATCCGGACGTTGGGTTCCATTGCTAGATGGGCACATCGATTAGTATAGAAAGTTGTTTCTATGCTACCGGCTTAGGTTCGAACCTAGAGAGTCACACGCATAGAAGTTTTCTAGGATGATCTATTTGCTGATCAACGATTGAGAATCGTATAATTTAATTAATCAATTTGATTGATTGAATTATCTCAATTGGGTTAAGTACAATTGAATAAAATTCAATTTGGTTTAAGTCTATTAGAAGGACAAGTCAATTTCAAATATTGATTTGAAATTAGACTTAATTTGAATTTAAATAGATTCAGGACTAGCCAAATTTGATTTGGGCTTGGACCATGATCTATGTGGGTTAAGTCAAATAAATTCAGATCAGAACCCAAACCTCTCGAATATGGATCTCATATGATGAGATAGCTAAAATCTCATCTCATGAGATAAATTAATGCATGACATTATTTACCGAACGTCGGATTTATCCCTCGTCTCTTTGGTTTTCTCCGAACGACGGAACTAAACCAAACGCCGCGACTCCTTGGTTTTCTCCGAACATTGGAATTAAACCAAGCGCCGCGCCTTCGGCGTCTCTTCGCTTTTGCCAAACGACGGATTCTTAAATGTCAGATTTAAATGTCAAGGCTAAATCTAGACTATAAATAGAGGGCATTCCCTCACCAGAGAACACAGAACAAAAATAGAACAATACACGATTGTCGTGGATTATAATTCTAAATTGTCGTGGATTGTAATTCTAAAATGTTAGAATAGAAAATCCTGGTGATTCTGGTGTTAGCGGAAGTCTGATGGATCTTGGAGGAAGATTCAAGTGAGGATTCAAGATCAGCAAAGCTATTTTTTCGCGAGCTAGCACTCCCGGAAATCTGATCATTCGGGGCTTCGCGTAGACGATACTAGAGGCCGGACGATTGAACGGCTGCAGAGCGATAAGAATTTACCTATTGTTCTTAAGGTAAGTGATTTGATCCCTAAATCTTAAGGCAGGCTTCAAGATAATAGTGTGACTAGTCATCTTGAAGATCAAGATATGATCTTGATGTTTTTATATGCATATTTTAGATCAAACGACCCTGAATATATAGGCAAAGATATGATCTTGATGCATATTAGATAATTAATATGTAATCTTTAATTTCCGCAATGATAATAGTTATCAATTTTTAAAATTATGCATGCCTCGGAGACTATTTCTCCCTACAGGATATTGGGGCGAGAAGCGGAGTAAAGTGCTCCTTGGATGTCAGGGCCCGAGGTCGGTTATCTAGACGACGAGGAGACTCAAACTTCCTAGGCCGCGCTCCAGTAGGCTCCGGATGCGCTGACTTCTTACTGGACCCCTTGTCGACCTTCCTTCTGAAAAAATCTGCTTTGTCAGCGCGGATATACTTCTACGCTCGGCTCAACAATTCGGCATAAAAGCCGGGAGACTTCTTATCTAGAGAATAGACGAAACAGGAAGGATGGAGTCCCCGCTTCAGGGCCAGGATGGCCACGGAGTCCTCAAGATTATAGACTTCGAGCGCAGCTTCCTTAAATCAAGCTACGAAGTCCTTCAAGGTTTCGTCGCTCCTCTGCTGGACGATAAATAAACTATCAGCTACCCTAAGAATCTTTCGGCATGCATCAAAGTGGGCCAAGAAGGATCTCTCCAGCTGCTTGAAGGAGTTAATGCTGCGTGGTGGCAAGCGGGAATACCATGCACGTGCAGCCTTCCGAAGTGTTGCTGGGAAGGCGACGCAGAGGAGAGAATCTATTGCCCCTTTGACCTGCATGAGGACTTTGTAACTCTCCAGATGATCCAGAGGGTCTGTTGTGCCGTCATATGGGTCCAACTAGGGTAGACGGAATCAGGATGGGACCGGTTCCTCCATGATACGGCAAGATAGTGAAGGGCGGTGGTCGTAGTCCGTCCTATGGGGTTGGTAATTCTGCAGCGGAGCTCCTCCAGTCGCAGATGATACTCGTCCAACCGTCGCTCGGCTCGACAAGCAATCCGTCTGTTGAAGGAATCTCTCGAGGATTCAGAGGACGAGTGAGGAGAGGATCGCCGATGGAGAGGATGCACCTGCACGGGTTCCTTCCCACTACGCCACTTGAGAAGGCGGTCAGAGCGATAGGAAGGGGATTGTGGCCGTTTGGAGGTCTCCCGGCGACGAGGTTTCGGAGATGTGCGATGGAAGGCCTCCGGAGGAGTCCTGCCATGGTAAGACTGGCTAGCCCCATAACCCCCCGCGTGGGGCAGAGGGGGCTGAGGAGGCAATGGCGTAGTGGTGGAGCACTATTCTTGCAGCCCCCGAACCACCGCCATCAGATCTTGAACTTGCTGGGTCAAAGCGATAAGCCAGTTAGTTTGGCCGACCTGCGGCTGCATGGGGGCGGAGCAGAGAGGTCGGCCTCCGGCTGCTCGGCCCACGGGAGTAGAGGCCTCCTGCGCACATGTAATCGCCATCTTCTTCCTTGCAGGGGTTGCAGGTACGTTGAATGAACGTTTGACCCCCTTCCTGACGCACCAATCTGTTGCTGCCAAATCAGTTCCAAAGAGCGCCAGATGATAAGAGAGCTTCGTAGACCTTCAGGGAGATGATGGGACCGTCCTCTTTAGCCGAAAACCTGCAACAAAAGTCCCAGACCGGTAGTTCCGACGGGACCCTCCAACACTCTAGTTAATAGACTGAAGAACAACGATAGAGATGAGTAGTCCTGAATAAATCTCCTCTTTCGTTGTGAGTGAAGGTTTTTTATACCTTTTCGGGGGTCCCTCCTACCCTTGGTGGATGACCGTTGAATCACGTCGTCCGTCGAAAGCGGTGTCGTAAGTGGTAGGTGGGCGCATTGCCGCTAGATGTGTGCCGCAGATAATGATAACTGCCCGTAATCCTAGAGATAGTGGGTTAGTGGGCCACGTGGCAGCTCTGGGCACCTGTTAGGTTGTTGAAAACGAAATTCGAGATTGGTTCCGAGGCCGAGAGCAGGTCCGAAGCCGAGGCTAGGCTCGAGGCCAAGATTGAAGCTAAAGTTGAATTCAAGGCCGAGGCTGAGGCCATGCTCGAGGACCGAGGCCGAAAGCTGGGCTCGAGGCCGAGGCCGAAGCCGCACTCGAGACCGAGGCCGAAGCTGGGCTCGAGGCCGAAGCCGAAGCAGGGCTTGAGGCCGAGGCTGAGGGCAGGTCCGGGGCCGAGGCCAAAACCGGGCTCAAGGCCGAGTTTGAAGGTGAAATTGAATCCGAGGCTGAGGCCAGGTTGACTCCGAGGATGGAACCAGCTGCTATATTATTGCTCGGCTTCAAAAACTGTGCAGTCTGTTAATCCATTGCCCGTGGAGCGTGATCAGCCACATCAGATCACATGAATATAAGATGCTTGAGAAAGAAAACCATCACCTAAAACATCTTTGCATGTGCGCACGCACAAAATAATGCAGGATGTTAACAAGGTAATCAAGATAAGCCTCCAAAAATTTTAAAAGTAATTAAAACCGGTAAATATTATACCTAATAATATATTAACAGAAGAATTTAGTGCTCAGTATTAGTAAGCATTATTTAATAAGATTTCTTATTGCATACGGTAATAATCAACCAAACAAAAAGAACAGTACTATCCAAATGCTCAGATACATCTATATATCGATATCTCACCAGAAATGCATGGAATAAGCATTAAATAAGAATTTCCTCTCAATTGGAACCAATTTCACAAATCTACATTTCTCCATCAATCATCTAATATTATCCAGACTTAAGTTGATGTATTTCTTTAGTTTTAGGGAGAAAAAGAAAATGTCATCGATGTTGTAGCACTATTACCTTTTGTTGCATAAAAGTATAATCTGACAAATATTACTTTCCCCTACAAGACATAGTAAGAAACTAAGAATTGTAGGACAAATGTTTGACATCCTAACATAATCTCAGGCATGAGCACATACCCAGGAATTATTGCAAGTCCAGTCTCTGGCATGCTAAACATTGCATCCCCACCTACATGACACAGGTTGGGACAATTTCCAAAATGAGAAAGCATCTCTTGATTACCTAATATGTAAGATATCCCTGGAATGTATGACAGTTTAAGCAGATTTAATTTGACAAAGCAGTACCACATATACGTAGGTCACATGAAAGAACCAATTCTAGCCCACCACCCAATGCTGCTCCTTCAACAACAGCAATTGTAGGAATAGAGAGTGCCTGCTTAAAAACATCTAATACAGTACATCAGATTTCACGCTGTGCCAATGAAGCTCACAGAAGATGGACAAAGTTGCAACACGTGATCAGCAAAAGTAGCATACAACAAGAAAGAAAAGGGAAAGAAAGGTAGCTATCAATGTGCATACAGTCCATGATTCTGTCAGATAGAAGCTGATATTCTAAGCAATAGGCAAAGAACATAAAAATGTTATAAATGGTAAATAAAATATTAGAAATGTATGGTTGGAACCATCTAGCTGAAAGAAAATTATATGCAAAAGTTTTTTTTTTCTGTTTTATGGTAATCTCATCATTCTCATGCTGGTCTAGAGTATGCCCTCATCAAGGTCTAAAAATTGTAACAAAGAGGATGAAATTTGAGTGCACAGACATTGACGGACAACCCAAGTCCACTTGTCCATTAGCTTCATTAGTCAATCAAGAATCTTTGAACAATTACTAATTTCATGAGGGTTCTACTGTTATCAATCTATCCCATTGTATGTTGTACCACCTCAAATACCATATGGTACCAGTATGGCACCAAACTAATATGCAGAACAGGAGATAGAACGATTTGGTATGCTGAACCAAACCCCGTACCAGGCATATAGACACTATACTAAGATGGTACCAGTGTGGGATCTAGTATCAAGATTGCGAACCTAGATTTAACCTTTTCAAAAGAATATATTCGATCATCAGCAATATAACTTATCAAAAGTAGATATGTTATCTTAAACAAAAGTGATATGATCTGAAATTAACTAGCATAAATTGCCAGCAGTTTGTTTCTTTAAAGAAACAGTCCAAGAGATTTAAGATGCAGATGAAGTATGTGGGTAGGCATAAACCTCCAAGGAAGAGAATGTTGACCGTAAAGAGTTGACGAATAATTGAACTTCAGAAGAACTCATCTGCTTGCGTTCCTGCCAGGTGACCATAGTTATGACTGAATTAAGCAGACTGTAATAAAATATTCATACATTGCAAGTGCGAATAAGAACAAAATAGCATTTAGCAAGCCAACAAGAGAAAAGGTAACAACAAAAAGAAAGGGAATGCCAAACACAAAAATAATAAGCTTTCTCTCAGCAGAGAAAGGTGTAAAAGACTAAAAGATTGCTATTTTGAATAAGATTGAAGTTGTGAACAATTTGTCTTGGTAAAAAAATGGCATTGAACCAAGGGATAAGGATAACTAGAATGGATCATGCACACTAGATAAACTCAAGGTTATTTTTAACAGAACATGATATCACAAAAGATTCTCTATCCACAGAAGGAAAAGAAATACAATTAATATTATAATGACAAAGGGATTATAGAATAACAACGACGAGCTCTTAATAGTTAACATAACCCTGGTGGACGAGCATATTTCCAACCATCTAAACCAAGGTTGTCAATTTCGTTTCGGATTATGTTTCGGTTTAGCTTATGAAACAAAATATTTCGGTATCGGACCGTTTCGGTGCTTCGTTTCGGAATATATATATATATATAAAAAATTTATTATAATTCATATTCTTTATAAATAATAATAACAACATAAAATAAAGAGTTTAAGTTTTAGTTTTTAAGAGTTTGAAATATATATATATATAATGAAAAATTTATTCATAATTCATATTCTTCATAAATATAATAATATAAAAATAAAGAGTTTGAGTTTTTAAGAGATGCGACCGTAGGGATAGGTAACTAGAATTTTTTTTGTTATTATATATTTTTTTTAAATGGGGATAGGGTAACTAGGATTTTTTTTTGATAATATATATATATTTTTAAAATGGTTTTGAAAGGTTTAATAATTCATAAATTGGTCTCCAAAATATTTTACCGAAACGGCCGAAACATACCGAAACGGCCGAAAACGGCCAAAATACACCAAAACGCAACAAAACGGCCGAAAAATCTTCCGAAACGAAACGTAGTACTTATCTTTTCGGATAAGCTACCGAAACGAAACGTCTCGGCCGAAACGGAATGAAATTGACAACTTTGATCTAAATTCTTACAATAATTAGAATACACTAGGCAGTTACACCTGATGGGGCAATAAACCCCATCGGCAACAGTGACCGCACCAAGTTGGCCTCTTCTACCTGGCTATCGATGTCGGCCTCTTCTACTCGGCCTCCAGAGTCGACCTCTTTCTATGCGGCCCTTGGAGTCGGCCTCTTTCTACTCGGCCTTCGAAGGAGCCTCTTTTACCTGGCCATCGGTGTCGGCCTCTTCTATTCGGCCTCCGAAGTTGGCCTTTTTCTGCTTGGCCTCTGGAGTCGGCCTCTTCCTACTCGGCCCTCGGAGTCGGCCTCTTCTACTCGGCTCGGCCACCTCTACTTGGCCATCTCCAAGTCGGCCATTCGGCTCGGATTCTCAGTCGGTCCCTAGGTTCCACATTCTTGCTATGGTTCGGCCCCACCTTCACCTTGCTTTACCAACATAACACAGCGCTGGCACCATTACCAAGGATGGAAGGATGGCAGGCTGCAGCCTTCCGCATCTCGGGCAACAAGACTTACTTTCTAGGCTACGGTTTCCACAGTGCCTAGGACACCCTCTGCACAACACTGGAGGACATACTTCAAGGCCTGCTACATAAAGGGCTCCATCGACTTCATCTTTGGCAATGGCTGATCCATGTACAAGGATTGTGAGCTCCGCTCTATCACAGCGGGACAGGAACTTCCCCTATGAGAAGACTGGCTTTGCTTTCGTCCATTGTAGGGTGACGAGCACGAGGAAGCTCTACGTGGGGCGCGCCATGGGGCAGTACTTCAAAATCATCTTCGCCTACACCTACGTTGATGATGTGGTCATACCAGGTGGGTGGGATGATAGGAACCACGCCAGCAACAAGAACAAAGCTCGCTTCTCAAAGCCCTCCTCGGCTTCCGATTCAATGTACAGCAGGTCGAGATGGGCACTCGGAGGCCCCTCATCCTCCAAATGGTCTAGAATCTGTCCACCCTCCAACCTCACTGCCTTTTTTAGGAGAAATATTCAGAGGACTATGGAATTCCAGTGGTATTGGTTTCTACCATTGTTGATCTTATTAGATCTCGGACGGAAGCACCTCTTCAGGCTACAGTTTCTTGTAAGCCAATTGTGATGAGAACGGAACATGCTCATTGTCCTTATCTCACCACCCCACACCCAATCGATGGAGACCTCTTGATGGGGCTAGTGGAGCTGGAAACTCACATGAAGGGTGGCTACCTCTTCATAGTCTACATGCATGAATCTGGGAGCTACATGCATGAATCTGAGAGTAAGTGCTATATGCATGAATCCAGAAGCAACTCCAGTCGACCACCCAAGTAGGACCCCAACTCGATCATCTGGGTTGCGCCCTCCAGCCGGCCTCCCGAGTAGGACCCAACTCAGCCACCCGGACTGCGCCCTTCAGCCGGCCTCCCGAGTAGGACCCAACTCGGCAACATGGACTGCGCCCTCCAATCGGCCTCCCGAGTAGGACCCAACTCGACCACCCGGCTGCACCCTCCAGCCGGCCTTCCGAGTAGGACCCCAACTCAGTACCCGAGCTGCACCCTTCAGCCAGCCTCAGGTAAGACCCCGACTCGACCACCTAGGCTATGCTTCCAGCTGCCCTCCACGGCTCTAAGTCGGTCTCGGTAACCACCCAGGGAGTGCCCTGGCAATCATCCGGTTAGGACTCATTATGGAGCCCATGTGCCTGGCTCCACCACTCACCACTGTCTACGCATCTTCCCCCGATTCAAAACAGGAAAATAGATGTGTGACATGGAAAACATGTCTGACGAACACCATAACAGCCGCCATACCCTGCAAACCTGCAGCAGCCGTCCAATCAAGCAGCGCTCACCAACTTTGCTGCAGCCACCGATATCTGACGAAACCTGGCCAACCAACTCTGCTTTGGCCATCCATATCTGACGAGACCTAACCCACCAACTCTGCTACGACCATCCATATCTGACGGAAACATAGCCTACCAACTCTGATATGCCATGAGGGAGGCAAGCCCCACTATTGTTGTCCTTACCATGCATGCTCTGACAAGTGGTTACACCTCAAGTCTCACAAACATCTATAAAACGGGTAAAAGGGACCCCCGATCAGGTAAGCCAAGCAAACATACGCTCTCACAGAGCATTTTCCCTTCCAAGTCTCTCGAGCTTTCTCTCAAGCTCACGGTTGTTGCCTAGAGCACTAACTTGAGCGTCGAAGGGTCTCCATCAGAATCACCGGCCTTTGGGACTTCTTGCGGGATCTCAATCAAATCAAAGCCCACCGAAAGATCCCAGGCTCGCCGAAGAAGGCGACTGAACGCTCATGGACGATCGAGGAAAGTGATCTGGCGTTAACAACACCAATGGATGCAATCAAGCTTGTCCAGAATGCTAGACCAAAAAGATGGTAAAACTTGCATTTTGGAATATTGCTAATAAGAATTCAGTCTAGCAAGTTACAAATATCAACTATCATTAGCTTGATTTTAAGTTAAAACATTCTGTCCTAGTATAACTGCATTTCTAATAATCAAGCTCATTGCTAGTTGTTTCTTAGCCTGTATGCAACTTGTCCTCCCATTAAAATGCAAAGAGATTTCCGATGGAAATAAAGTTTAGTAAAAACTTCACATACACTTCAAAGTTTCAAACTACAAGGTTTAGATGATGTGGTCATGGTCAATATTTCTTGGAAATGGCAACAGTTTTCCATGTATAATATCTCCAATTAAGAAGACCCGCAAAGGCAGAAGAAATGAACTACAAAACAAATAGACTTCCCAACTTAATTAGAAACAATTGTTTTAAGAGGAAAAGTGGTAAAAATAATTGTTGTTTCTCTTCTTTTTGAAATGACAAGAGTTGTTGATGGTAGACAAAACTGGTAAAGCAAAGGGGATATGACAAACCTTGCATCGAATTCCTTAATAACAAAAAATCTACTGTCTAAAAGACAGCATATAAGGATGTATAAAAGAACAAGCCAGAAGACCCAAGGAATATGTGCTAACTTTTGAAGAATGAAAAAGAAAGAGAGAAAAATATCTAAAGCCAAAAAAATATAGAGCAGAAAGCCAAGCTTGCTAGAAAGCCCAAGCCAACAGTCCCATGATGCCTCCATATCTTTTTATACTTTATCATAAGATGAGTCTATGAATGCTTCCAATTTCAACCACGCCCGTAGCTCATCTTATACCTATAAACTCACAATTTACATCACTGTCCTGTCACACAATTCCCTCCAGACCCCTGACCCAACAACTCAAGAAGCCCCATTGAATATTCAATTAGCTTCCAAAGATCTATATTTATAATAATTCAGTAACCCTTGCAGCTATTTTGCTCCTGCCCCAACCCAACCCTCCACAAACACTCTTGCGCATGACCAAATATCATTGAAGCTGCCAAAGGTCTTTAGTGAGTAAAATTCTCAACTTTCTACAATAACTCCTGTAAGAATCATACGTAGGCCAACCAAAATAGCAAAGCATTAACACCAGATATTGGATATAAAGAGATAAAATATCAAACTTGACATGTGGGTAGCTTGGATTGACTTGAATCTTTCCCTAATAGGAACACATCTTTTCTTTAATGGCAACAACCTCCCTCTGTTATTTCAAACATATGAATCTGAGGAATTAAAAAGTGATTGCAGTATGAAGACAGTTGGGCACCACATGGTGCAAATGAGCTCTGTGAAAAGGCTAATAAAAATAGATGCAATAAGTGAAAAATATAAATTATAGCATTTACTAATGATACACTTTCACTCTTATTTTAGGATACTACGGCATGTTAACCTAAAAAGATAATAATATTCACCTATACGCTATGCCCAAATTTCAAGAATGTGAATGCCATGAACAAATCTACTAATTACCAGATAAAGAAAAGAGAGAGGAGAAGAATATGCAGTTACCAGTATGATACCTAATATTCATATGTAGACTGTGTATGTCTATGGTGGCAGCTAACAGCCTGCAATGAAATCCAGCAAAATAGAAGCACCACATGGGCCCATTATGGTGTAATCACTAGATTACATCCACATATGCAGTGGATAATCACTACATTACATCCACAAATGCGGTGGATATGTCTCAATCATGATTCCCATATCTAGTCTAATCACATAAATGAGCAACTTATTAGACTTTTTCTCTAACTTCTCAACATTTCAACCTGTGACATGCAATTTACTGAATTATTTCCATTTTTCTATTCCCACCAAAGAAGTTGTAAACACAGACTTAACAAAGAACACCTCCTAAAGAACTAGTCTAGAAAGGGTTCCTTAAACATTCATGTATCCTAGTGTATTGACCAGCTAATTAGATTTTAAGCTTTAGAACAATCACAAATTCTCCAGGACATCTTATCATTTAGAGAGAGAGAGAGCGGCGGTGTTTTCTTGCTTACAACACCTGAAATTATTGAAGAAACCAGATGCTAGAACTTTGGTTATGGTACTTGCCTATACCTATCTATGCTCTTCCGAGGTCTAGTCATCTAAATCAAAACACATTCATTTCAATTATAGTATATACCATCAAATTCCTTTTTGTATTATCATCCACATTTTCAGGGACACTAATTTGTTGCGTCATTTCTGGCATAGAGTATCAAACACCCAAAAAATCGTTTGATAATTACTTTCCTCTTATCTTGTATTAGTGCCACTGCAGAGATTGCATGTATATAATTTTCCTATCTTTACTCTGCCTATACATATCATCTTGATTATACACATTTTAAGCTCATTCACGGCTTACTGTACCTAAGTTTAATATAACATAATTTCTATAACTATCCAATAGATTTCTCTTTATGTCTCATTAAATTCCAGGTCCAAACTTCAAAGATGACTCTGCATACTGTTTGCACAGCTTCAATCTTATGAGGAGACATCCTCATTAATCAAAATTTTACATGGAAGAAACACTGGTGCTGAACCAAAATTTGTTTGGGGCTTTTCTTGTGACACTAAGGTAGTGTTTGATAGGAAAAATGTTATCCATGGATAAGTGTACGGGATAGAGTTTATCCCCTGGCTATCCCTAGGGATATCCCTTGGCTATCCCATTGATCATATCAAATGCAAAAAGGTAAATCCATGGGATAACCTTTTTTTACTCTTATTTGGAGGGATAACCAGCTATTCCTGCATTCTCTAGGGAATAAATTGAGGGGATATCCCATGGTTAACCATGGTTAACCATGGATTATCCTTTTAGTTAACTTTATTCCCTGCTATCCCTTATAGTTATGGCTTTTGGGAATAAGAGGAGATATTCTCTGGATATCCCCTCTTATCCCCTATTTCAAACACTACCTAAAGAATCTAGCCACAAAAGGCATAATTCAAAACATAGTTGCACACAATGTACTCTAGGTCCAGCACTGTTACAAAAGTGAGCAACATGTCCAAACCAACCTTTTCCTACAACAGCTAATATATCATTACAATTCTTTCCTCATATCATCAAACCTAAATCCTCTAATAACCATAGGTTATGGGTTTCATCAAACAATTTTAGCTGTAAGAATTCTTGCAAGCTCCAAAGAACAAATTTCACAACCAGGATTTCTCTAGCTAATGCCTTCTTTTCAAGTGACAATCAATCAAAAGTTGATCTTCATCATCTGCCAAGAAAAACAACCATCTAAATACGAGCAGTAGTTACCTTGAGATCAGCCCCAGCACAGAAAACCCTAGGAACCGAACTGGAGACCAGGAGCACATTTGCTGACGAGTCCTCGTTGATCACCTCGAGCGCGTTCTGTAATCCTTTCAGCATCTCCTTCCCGATCGCGTTCTTGGCCTCCCCCCTATCCAACTTCAGCTCAATAATCCCTGATCCACATTACACCAAATCTTGCTAAAGAAGGCAAACAAATAGGAGGACAAACAAGAATCCAAGAATTGCGACGTTCTTAATGGGATCATCGTGGATATGAGAAGATTACGGAATCGGAGTTGGAGAGCCTCTCTACCTTCACCGGCGCGGCAGCAGTCTGGAGGATTAGGCTCCTCCTGAACAGCGTGCGATAGTGGTGCGGTAGCGCGGCGGCGGGGCCCGTCGCAACGAGGGATCTTCCGGGGAGGGCGACATGAAGAAGGCGGGGAGAGGAGGAGGAGGAGGAGGAGGAGGTGGCGCCTTTGAGGGAGGGGCCGAGGAGGTGGCGGGAGAAAAGGATATGGAAGTGACGCATCGCCGCTGGCTACTGTGAAGCCAAAATACGGTGGAGATGATGGGTTGAGAATAGGCGGCCCCATAAATTAGGGGAGGAGGCTATCTTGGCTCTCCGATGCGCGAGTGTTAAGGATGTGAGTCACTAATACAACAAATAAAAGATAGCAATAATTAAATTTTTAATTACATTATTATATTATTATAATTTAGTTCCTTAATTTCTTTTTAAAAAATATGATATTTCAACGGGACACCGGACACCTGTTACAATTAGATACAGCTCGCGCGTCCGCTTTGTCAACTCGTGACATGATAGATTTTAATGATAGTTAACCAAAGAATAAAAAAAGTTGCTAATAATGACATCATTAGTATCAATAAATTTTGTATAAATATATTTTTTTTCACATTCAGACTGCTTTACTAGGAGGGCAGCCATGAGATCAAGTGCAAGATAAAATAAAAGGATCATATCTTTTTGAGACGATGATCAATTAGTGGAATGCTACGTTAGGTAATTCAATCAGTCACTGAGTTTATCTATCTAGGTATGATGAACTGAAACCACTACCAAATCCTACATAAGCTTTCCGATGTCACAGAGGAGTGGGAGCACATCGTAGTGATCCAGTCTATCCTAATCCAGATGATGACTACCAAACAGTCCTCGTTGAGGATAATCCTCTCAGTCCGTAACTATTGGATCGCTCTAGTAATGCCATCTCACGCTACTATGAGCTCAGCTCCTAGGATAGAAGGTTCATGAGGAAAGATTCTCTTAGCTGCTAGCAGTCTCCTCTCGTTATTTCGAATGACATATACCGCTTCATCTTTGGCATCGCGAACATTACTATTAAAGTTTACCTTAACAACACCAGAGAATGAAGCTTTTAGAAGAGATAGATCGCCCTTCAAGCCACTGCAAAAGCAGCATAAGAGTCCCCAAGAATCTTGAGCAGCCAAAGGTGACACCGCATCAAAATGATGATGCTTTGTTACTAAGCACCTGGCTGGCTCTCAGAAGCATCCGATGGGCTGGAATGATCTCATCCTCGAAGATCACCTTAACAATTGAATTTTATTTTTATTAAGTGATGAACTTTAAAAGTGGTACAATAGAAACATTTTTTATTAATATTAATACTATTAATACTATTCTTATATGGTTTTTTAATAATAGTTTTAAAATATAATATTGATATAATAATCTATAATAAATTAATTTTTTTAAAAGCTAAATCTTCATTACATATTAAATAATAAACTTAATAATGATCTTAGTATATTAATATCAATATTTTGTGGCTATTTTTTCTCAATAATTGCTCACATACTTATGAAAAAGAGTAGCTTGTGAGCATTGAATGGATAATATGTGAGGCTAATAAAAAATTAATAAATTATTTATTCATCAATTCTTTATCCTTGAGATAGACTCTAAAATATCTACTAACTGCATAAAGCTGAAAAAATTACCTTTCAGTATTTTTAAGCTTTGCACAAAACAAAGAAGAGAAAAAACGTGAGTAATTGAAAGCTAGTGTTGGAATATTATGTTTCTTATATGGCACGTGTAGAACGAGAGAAGCTAAAAGTTTTATAGAAGAAGATGCATTTTAACCCTTGGTTCTTCGGATTATTGCAAGCTTCGATATATAAAAAAATATATACCCCTAGAAATGCGTGAAATTTCATAGAGACGCTTGGAATCCGCTGGTTCTCCCAGAATCTTTAGTCTCCGCCAAAAGAAGTCTTCCGTATGAACCAAAAGTTTGCGAGAAAGTAACCCCCATATCCCTTGGCCTATATGGGGAGTTCGGATGCTATATAAATATGAGCTTACAGTGCACGCATTAAAAGCTTACTTTTGATCTGGAGCGTGGTCACAGAACCACCACTGACTTGCCAGTGGGACAAGATCGGGAGCCACTTTCCTATCCCTCAGCCATTAATAAAAAACCTTTCAAAGGAAAAGATTGACCGGAAGCGGGAGGAAGCCAATCGCAGGAAGAGCAGAGAGAAAGTTAATGAAGAGGAAATAAAATTAAATTATAAATATATAGGACGTTATCACATATCATAAGCAGGTTAGATTTTTGGGGCCACAAGATGATTTAATTGGGATAGAATTTGTTTTCGACATAGATCATTGGTGAAACAGATTAGAGGTGCTGCAATATGAATAGTTTTTTTTTATATTATTAATTTTTATATATTTGAATCAGTTTTGATATTGTTTATAATACTTCAAGCTCATTTATTAATTTAATTAATACATAAAAATTAATAATAATAATTAAACTTAATTTATAAATATATAATATTTTTTTTATTTAATATGAAATTAAATTTAAGGTATCATATACGAAGGCTGTAGCTTCAATCATCTCAAGTATCATGTTCTTCCTCCCGTCAATCCAAAACTTTCCGATAAATACTTATCTATGGATAGATAGAAAGAAAGCATCCGCTATTATATTATATAAAGGTATACACCCCGGTTCAGCCACTGACTTCATGATTTCGTATTGAATCAATTCCATATTGATTTAAGATAGAATTAGCGAAATGTTATGGTAAAACTTCGTTGGAAATGATGCGGTAGAAAGCAACGTTGGACCTGAAGAATATGTTTTCGGTGTTTTCTGGCTCCGAACTCACTGATCCGATAGCTCATCTTCAAACCCTTTCTTCTTTTTTTTTTAAATTTGATCTCTGGAAGAAATGAAAGGTGGTCGATCAACCTTTGAGGAAACTCTAATCAGGTACTAACTACATTAGCACTGTTCTAACTAAGATCCATTCAGCTTAATCATGGCTTTTCTCTGGGTCTTTTGCATGGCAACGCGGTGCAAGTACGTGCATGCATTGGATGGGCTCGGAATGGTTGTACCTGAGATGGTAGCTTATGGCTCGGGACTCCCTGTTGACCACCTTACAATGATCCTCTTGGGGGAAAAAAAGGGACTTGCAATGATCGGGGTGAATCAATATCCTCTGATATGACTGATCCCGCGTCGTTAAAATAGAAGGTAACGGCAGCTATCGACCCCGAGATTTTCTCGGGATCGGGGTACATCAGTGTTCCTCCACCCTTGGGACACCCTCAGGGTCGCAGGGTGGGGCCATCGGTCCTTGACCTCGGGATCCTCTCGGGATCGAGATGCATCAGTATTCTTCCACCCCCGGGACACCCTCGGGGTCGTGGGGTGGGGCCATCGGTCCTTGACCCCGGGATCCTCTCGGGGTCGGGGTGCATCAGTGTTCCCCCACCCCCGGGACACCCTCGGAGTCGCGAGGTGGGGCCATCGGTCCTTGACCCCGGGATCCTCTCGGGGTCGGGGTGCATCAGTATTCCCCACCCTCGGGACACCCCGGGGTCGCGGGGTGGGGCCATCGGTCCTTGACCCCGGGATTCTCTCGGGGTCGGGGTGCGCCAGCATTCTCCCACCCCTGGGACCCCTTCCGGTCTCAGGGTGGGGAGTCATCAGCGGTTAACGTGCAACTCAACTACCAAGGAAAACGACAACTCCAGGTCGTACGGTGCTCACACGTGATTCTCAGTACGTCCGTGATTGCGCCCCGTTACGGAAGGCCATACCTCATAACGGCGTATGGGGCATTGCATGTCCCTGTACATGACCATGCCTCGCTACGGCGTACGATTCGCTACTACCTGCAACTGTGCTCGGTCATATCAGCTGACGGCGCGCACTGCATGCCCTTGCGGCCGTTGGACGCGTATGGTATCACGTCAGCGAATAGTACAGGACGTCTCTGGCACGTGTAGCAATGGTACGAAGGCGATCTCCCCAGATAACAAGATAAGGTATTCAGACAAATATAAAAGGCACGTGCTAGCGCTGTAAGTATCATCAAACTCTGGTTTTTCTGAACTTTCTTCCCCCCTAGCAAAAACCCTAACCGCCTCAGCTCTTCTTCGCTGGAGTGGTTCTCTGTCTGAGCCCAAGTGACTGACTTGATCGTCGGAGGGTCCCCACCGGCGCCACCGGTCTCCGGGGACTTTTCTTGCAGGACTTCGAGGAGAGGGACGTCCGTCTTCCCCGACGTTTGAGGAAGGTGACTTGGCGCCATCACCCTCCAAGTTCCCTTCCTGAGAGGTGTTTGGGTTGGGGGGAGCCCTTCAGGTCCCCATACGCTCCAAGTTCAGAGGGACTATGGTGAATGGGTTGGGACCAAGCCTGTTCCAAAGTCCTTTTGTCATTGTCACGCCCCATATCCAATGTGAGATAGAGATGACAACCCGCCACATATTTGGCATGCAAGGCGTCCTGAAATATAATCCAATTTATTCAAGAAAGGATAATACCTCTATATCATTTAGAGTCAAAAACTTTAATACAAGCCATAATTATGAGTTCTAGGCTACATGCCAAAATACATAATTCAAGGGGGTTACAACGAAGTATTGGATCTAAGTCACTCTGATAGCTCCTTCAACTACCCCATATTCCCATCTCAATTATGTGGCTATGAAAATATTGTGAGATTTAAATGAACTCGCACTCAATAAGTAAGCCAACTATAATATAATGTAATTACTTCAAGCTTTTATCAACTCAAATTTTCATAACAAACATCTGCCAAGCTTTTATATTTCAAATACATTTTACCATGCTATCAAAACATGCATCATATGCTCAAAATAATTTTGGAAGCAATTGCTATATATAGCATTTCAAGAATATACAATTTCAGGATAAAACCACTGTACCACTGTAAATAGCATGTAAAAATGTATTTTTTATACCAATGTCCCACGGCCACACACTATATACACAGAACACCCTCCCCTTGGGTGTAACACCCCCCTCGGGTGTATCCTCCATAAATATCCCCTAGGAGTCAGGGTTCTGAAACCAGCGTCATGAACTCACATCATATCATATCCTACTACAGCACACCCTAAAAGTATGTGTTCTCCATATACCCCCTATGGAGATGGGTCCCAGTGCCATGTGGCATAATATTGCCATATCATGTCACAGCACACCTCCTGGGTGTGTGTTCTCCATATATCCCCTATGAAGTTGGGTTCGGTGCCAAGTGAGTCATGCAACATATCACATCATATCATATCATAGCGGATCATGGTGGGACATATTATCATATACATAAAGTATCATTTTTATGTCACATTTGTCAAATAGCATGTATCATTGCAAAAATACAATCCATATACTTTTCATGATTACAGTGAATTAAACATGTCAAATATACATGTATATTTAGAAAACCTTTAACAATTTCAAAGGCCATGCCAATTGGTCAATTGTCCACATAGATACCCAATTATTTATAAAATATAATAAATAATAAACTAATCATAGTAAATGCTCATTTGCAAATAATAATACCAATCCATTTCTCATTTTTTTTCAAATAATGCAATATATATCAATATAGCATTAAATACATAATTTTCATATTTTAATAATTTATGAAAATTATGATAAATGACTTACTTACCTTCTGGTGCTAATCCAAAAATGTAATTCGGCTATTTAAGCATCTCGGTATCTACAACATTAATTTCCCAATTTTAGTCTTCAAAATTAGTATATCAAAATAGCTTATAAACTCTACCCAGTTTAATCCCGAGGCCAACTTGGGGCTTGAATATTTCCCAATATATAAGCCCAAATGAGGAAATAAAAAAAACCCTAAGAAACTAGGATCAACACTGATCCGGGTCATATTTTTATTTCTTCATTTTCGGTCCAATACGGGGTCCAAAATGCAACCCAAGATGGCTCGGAGTCGGCCCAACATGGCTCAAAACCCAAACGGCCCAGTCGGCCCGCGAAACTTTCCTCTTCCTCCTGCCTCCCCTGTTTCGCCTAAAACAGGAGGAGAGCTGTGCCGACGGCTAGGGCCACCGCCGGCCTCTCTCGGGGGTGGTTCAGCTGTCGATGACTGGCCAAGAGCCGGCTGCCGCGCGGCCGATCTCCTCCCCCTCTCTTTCTCCCTCTATCTCTCTCTTTCTCTCCCGTTCTCTCCCACGGCAAGATTTGTGCCGGTGGCACTGCCGGCCACCACGGCCGGCTGGACATCCACCGGACGCTTGCCCCGCATCGGTGGAGGCCATCGGCCGTCGCCCGGGCTCGGTGAGCTGGTGGGCACTCCACCGGGCCCGAACAAAGCTGCGGAGTGGCTTGGTTCCGCGATGAAGAGAGAACCGCCTAGTGGCCCCTTTGCTTCACTCCGGCCGCCTCGAGCGGCCAAACTCTCCCTCTCTCTCCTCCTCCGGTCGCCTCGAGCGGCCGGGGACGGTAACGAAAGGAATTCCTCTCGTTCTCCCTCAATCTCTCACTGTCACTCTATGTGAAATCCATGGAAGAAGAGGGGAGATTATCTGCTGCTGATGATGATAGGTGAAGGGAGAAGACTTCCCTCTCCTTCCCATCTATAGTGGTGAGGGAAGGATCAGCCCTCTCCTATGCTCGTGTGAAGAGGGGAGCCAACATGTCTCTTTTTTTTTTGACCGACGAATGCCGCCCACATAATGCATGCAGGTGATGCCGCAAAGAAAACAGGGGCTTCACAGTCATAATGGTGGGTGACACACTTGAGGCAATGCCTCGCTCACTGCAGCTGCCTCTGTAATCGCCAGTTTGTAATTTTGATTGGGTTAAGACTTGGTGCAATTTATTGTGTACTTGCCATTTGGTTCCTTCCTTGATGAGTGGCATGTATGCAATGGGCACATATTCATTGGATATTTTTCATCTAATGATGACAATCAGGTGTCACTTATTAAGTGTGATGACAGTGCACATATTGCTCATCAAATGGAAAATCAAATTATAAGCCTGTGGCAAACTACACTTAAGTTATGTCTATTTAAATAGAATTATAATTGATAATTATTAAACTAATATCTGGTAATTAGTCGGTGTTGTGGCCGAGAAATGCCCAACTTGATATTGAACCCAAGCATAACTTCAGGCTACCTAACAGGACCCTCTTGTTAAAAAAAAATCCATAATCTAATACAACTCACTTTGCTTGACTCAAACTTCTTTTTATATTCTCATATCTAAGCTTCATAAAATTTTACTGTAAGCCTTATGCATCAGCTCGACTTAATCAAACAAAACTCAGTTCAACTCAACTCATCTAAGCCTTTTTTTTTAGCTATATGGGGTTGGCTACATGAATATGCTTCCTTCACTTTGTTTTATTTAGAACCACATCAATCTTAATAGAAATATTCTAACCATTTGCATAGTTAAATTATCATATTCATATTTTAAGAATTTTTATGAAGTTTTTTTTTTTTTTTTTTTTAGCTGGCTATCCACTATTTAACGTAATATTTTTATTTATTCAAGCTTGAGATCAGTGTTGATGAAGTTATAAAACAAGTACAGAATGTGCTGTTTGTAACTAAAGGTTTAAATCTGTTGAAAAAAGTTAAATAAAAAAAAAGGGAGAATGCCCGCGATCGAACGTTCACGGGCTTCATTGTTGCAACATTTCAACAGAACGTTGCGTGAATGTTGGAAGGCCAACGTTCACCAAAGTCCCAAATAATTTATTTTGTAAGTCGTTTTTGACGTAATTTGGGATTAACGGCTATTAGGCCTTTAAGGCCATTATGGGCCGAGCCGTTGGAGCTTTTATGGGCCGAGCCTATAAATAGGCTTAAGGATTCAGATTGAGGGAAGGCATCAATCTAGAATGATTTGAAGTAGCCTTATATGATTTATTTTATCTCATTTTATTTTTATATTTTATTAATCTTTTCTTGGGCATCTGAAAGTAATCATTGGGTTTGCACCTCACACGATCGTGCTCGTAGTAAGAAGATCGGATCGAGCCGGATCGTTGTACCTTGGGGACAGATCGCCAACAACATGCATGAAGGAGCAAAAATCTGATCCTTAGGGCAGTGTCTAACACGCCTCGGTCCTGGTTTGATCCATCTTATCTTTTAGTTTTACTTTATTTGTATATTTAAATTTCTTTAACATATTTCTAGCAATTTTAGAAAGGGATTTTTTGTAAAATAAAAAATATTTTCCAACAGCTAAGGATCAGATTTTTCCTTCTTTTCTAGAAATTGCTAGATTTTCATTCCATCTTCTTATTCTTTTTGTATTGCTCAACATATAAAGCTTTCATGCCACCGTGAAATGCCTGTGCATTAATGGTGCAAATATTGTTATGCTAAATTATGATCATCCATAATTATCTCTTGAAATACTGCTTGCTAATATAATGTTGACAATAAATTTTGTCGATCTTGACTCCAAATAATTTTGTCTAATTTTTTATTTGACTTAATGTTTATTCCATTTCTTTTCTGATGTTATACATGCTGCTTGACTAGGAGGGTCACTCCACAAATATATTATCAAGACATGATAGTAAATTTACTTGGAATGTTATTAGTTTCTTGTTTATATCATATTTTCTTCAATATGAACATGGTTTTCCTTATGTAGACTGTTATGAACCAAAGTTTCCCATCATGATTAATATTTCTCTTCATTGCACTACTACTCTTCAAAACCCTATAGAGATCTTATTGCTAAATGAGATGCTTTTTGCCTTAATGGTAAATTGAAGACTTAGACATGGTAACTAGTACTGCATAACCAACCATATCTTATATGAGAAACTACTATCAATTTAGAAGGCAGTTTGCATTGCAATGAAAATTGTGACATTATGGGAACTGTGGTCCATCTCATCCCTCCACCATTCATGCATCTCACATTCTCAGCCATACACATTATTGTTGTCTTTTCTTCTCATGTACAAGACATCCCAAATGTTAGGGTAGCTACGCATCTGAGATTCATGAGGGGATGTTTGGATGCCCAGGGCCCTTTTATGCTAATTGCCTACGCATGTACAGGTCTTTTTTTTCGAGAAGAAGTGAGAAAGAGAGTCAGAGGGATGGTAAAGCCTTTTAATCACCATGTTTTAATTTTCTAGGAATAAGAAAAATCACCTTTTAGATGGGACAGCTTGTCACCAAAATATCAGATTGATTGCTTGACATAATTTCCAATTTCTCTAATTTTTTCTTGCCTTCTTAACTGCAAACACTTAGATGGTCAGTGGATTTGTGGACATGTGAATAGGGCATCCAAACATGTACATTTGAAATTATAATTTACTGCTAACAACATGTAGTATTTTTCCAAAAAAATTACTGTCAACAGCTCTACCAAACAGGATCTAAGTTGAAATTATAATTTTTCCTATTTTATATCTATCAGGTTTGATGTTATCTTATCATTTACATGACAATGACAATCTGGTGGTCAATAGGGGTGCATGCTTGGCATGGCCATAGGGTCAATTAATGGACAACTGCATTGTATCCCAATGATGAACCTAATTTCCATGCCTATACAAGTCGCTGTTTTTCCACTTATTGTCATACCAATAAAATGTGAATAGATGCGATACACATGGGAGGAAATTTCAATGTTACATGACCAAAAACAATGCCATGAAGACTTTCTTGAGTGTTAATATATTTATATAGGGAGAGGTGCTGAGCCATCTTGTTTTATACATAGCATGAGGGCATTATTGTCCATAAAAGTAAAAAAAAAATGCCCTTAACCAGATAATGGTTGGTTTAGTAATGGTTGCATTAATGATGGGTTAACAAGTGCTAGACAGTGAATCACTTTATTCACTGGATAGATGGACAAGGGGTGAAGTCATCAAACAGGTGGTTAACCATTCAGCATGAAAACAAAGCCTTATTGAAAAACACATGCTTGCACTTGTGCACATGATATATGCGTGCTTATATATATATATATCATCTATATTAACTTTCAAGTGCAGCTACTAGCATATATTTACATTCTTACATAAATGCAAAAGTTTTTCTGTTCCATATAAGTATTTTTGGTATAGTGATCAATATTTAATATCTCCTTGTTGTGTTGAAGTTGCTAGACAAAAGTGACAGCATTGGGCAAATACTTATTGCTTACCTACTATTGTGAATCTTTTATGTTACCAAATGGCAAAGAATGGATGAACTTGGATGCCGTGACAAGGTATGTCATTTAAATGCTCTATTTTGAGTCTCTTGAAATCTATTGCCATGAGATTTAATAAAAGTTTTATAATTACTCATGACTGTTGGAATATCCAACTTATTGTTTACCTTGTATTTGGATATTCAATTCTAATATATCTTTGCATGATTCTCTTATTTGAGGTCTAGTTCAAAAATAAAATTATCTCTTTGTAATTTGCCGAGAAGAATTTGGTAGATCAATTAACCAAGGAGTTATATAGGAGTTGAGTCCTAAATTCATCGAGGGGGATGTGGCTTAAGCCCATTATTTGGTCGCCAGCAGTGGATACCCAACTTCTGTGATTGGAGATCCCATGAATGAGATTCAATGTGGTATAAACGAAGCTGATTGAGTGATCGTGTTAGAGCACAAATTTTTGAAAAATTTTATCCCATCCCTATGATGAGTGCTTTTATAAAGTGACAAAGTAAATTTGTGTAAGGTTGAGTCATACTCTTAATGGATCCGAGGTAGGTTATCTGCAGGGTATTGTCACAAATACCCTTGGAGGATTCACCTATATGAGAATCGTTATATTAGGCCGTGACTAAAGGTTTGGGCTAACCTTAAAGAATTCTAATGAAAAATCAAGGTACTAAGCGCAAGGCCTTTAATATGCGCTGACCGCTTAAACCCAATTAATCCATACTGTGTGTGTGATTAGTAGAAGTCAGAGTCAAAGGACCTAGTTCAAGGTCTAATCCACTATGGTTCCTTCAGATGTATACAATCAATACTAAGTGATGTTCAAGTCCACAGGACACCTCACCTATTGCGCAGTATAAGATACCCTAAAATAATTTAATTTATTTATTTTTTTAAAACTTTTATGGGAGATTATTGAAAAAAGTTAAATAAAAAAAGGGAGAGAACGCCCGCGATCAGACGTTCACGGGCTTCATTGTCGCAACGTTCCGTTGGAAGGCCAACGTTCACCAACGTTCAAAACGGCCCAAATAATTTATTTTGTAAGCCATTTTTGATGTAATTTGGGGCTAACGGCTATTAGGCCTTTAAGGCCATTATGGGCCGAGCCGTTGCAGCTTTTATGGGCCGAGCCTATAAATAGGCTTAGGGATTCAGATTGAGTGAAGGCATCAATCTAGAATGATTTGGAGTAGCCTTGTATGATTTGTTTTATCTTATTTTATTTTTATATTTTATTAATCTTTTCTTGGGTATTGAAGGTAATCATTGGGTTTGTACTTCATACGATCGTGCTCATAGTAAGAGGATCGGTTTGTACCTCCACACGATCATGCTCGTAGTAAGAGGATCGGATCGTGCTCGTAGTAAGAGGATCGGGTCAAGCCGGGTTGTTGTACCTTGGGGACAGATCGCCAACAACCTGCACGAAGAAGCTCGTAGTAAGAGGATCGGGTCGAACCGGATTATTGTACCTTGGGGACAGATTGCCAACAAACCTGCATGAAGAGGCAAAAATATGATCTTTAGGGTAGTGTCTAACACGCCTCGGTCCTGGTTTGATCATCTTATTTTTTGGTTTTACTTTATTTATATATTTAAATTTTTAAACATATTTCTAGCTATTTTAGAAAGGATATTTTGTAAGATAAAGAATATTTTCCAATAAAATCTAGTTTGGATTCAGCGGTCAAATTAGGCATTTTTTAGATAGGACGTACCACTTATCTCATCTGATAACCTACTTACTTACGTCCTTATCTTTTTTTTCCAAAATATATAGTTCAAAATTTGCTAGAGTTGTCATACTTTCAGCCGCATTCGTTTCCGGTCGCTTGTCCTCGTCAACTCACTGTATTTGACAGGTATTATTATGTCGGTTAGAGATTTAAACAAGTCAATGTCATCTGCAATTTTGATTAATTTTTTATATAATATTCTTTTCTAAGGGACTAATTTATATAAAAAGTCCTTTTTTTTTTAAATCAAGTAACAGGTAGCGATATCGTGCAAGAAATCACTCGAAATAACCTATTGTTGACTGTTTAGATAGTCCCCATTTTTTTTTTTTTAATTACAAACGAACGATCACAAGTCTCGTGTGAATCAGCCTAGATACATCAGAATATAAAATATACTAAAGAAAAGTAGGACAGTGATCTCCAAGCCTCCAAATTCATGAGCCAGTATGCTGAGCCATAAAGGAAGCCGCCCAATCAGCAATCGCATTGCTTCCCGATATATATGGCGAATCAGGACCGAGCCATTCCCTCGCAGAAGAGAGTAAATATCCCTCAAGATTGGATTAGAGGGACCTTCAGAATAATTCTCCTTCTGCAACCAAGAGATGACCGTCATAGAATCACCCTCGATCATGATCCGATGAGCGCGAAGAATCCGAACGGCGTAAGAAATTCCTGCCCAAGCCGCATAAGCTCCGCCATCAGGACAGAATAGTCAAGAGCACCAAAACCTCCTGCCGCCAACAAATCACCCGCCTCCCCACGGATGATAAACGCAGAACCAGCAGCTCGACCACGGACACTTCCATCCAAGTTGATTTTGATATACCCTGAAGGGGGGCTCCTAGCAGACGAAAACCGGATACCGGTTCGCTGCCGAAGCAGCAGGGGAACCTCAGCGGTCAGATGAGCCAAAACCAACACCGGAGAAGACACGGTCATAGTCCATAATCAGTAATCTTATCTTTCTCACAACCCTATGGGGAGAAGCAGTGGTATTAGAAAAAATAAAATCATTCCTTGACAGCCAAATCTGATATGCCGTGGCTGCCCAGAGACCACTCTTATGCTGAGATCCCCATCGAATATTATGAAAAAAGGAGGAGCATGGAGATGCCGTTTCGTCCAATCTACTAGAAAAACCCATCAGATGCCATATCCGTTGAGCTCTAGGACAAAGAAAGATAGCGTGGTCATCAGTCTCCTCCTCCAGCCGACAAAAAGAACAGTTCGGCTGAATAGATAGACCCCTCCTAGAGAGAAGAGCAGACGTAGGAAGGCAGCCCCAAAGAAGCTTCCAAATAAAAAGCTGAATCCTAGGAATGGTTGGAAGCTTCCAAATCCAAGCAGCATCCTTAGTGCGCCGGGACTGAGGCCTGAAAATCCTCATAAGATCCTTGGAGGGAGCCCTAGAGAGACACGATCTCTGCCAAAGCCTAGAATCACCATCATAGCCAGGCATAAGAGGCATAGATAGGATCCGCCGAGAAAGCTTCTCCCGAATAACCATGACACCGTGGGGATATGCCAAGCGTGGGAATCCCTGAAAATCAGATCCTTAACCCTTAAACTGGAGGGGGCGTCCATATTAATAAAGGAGGGCCATCTCGAAAGGGGAACTCTGAAATCCAAGTATCTTGGATAACATCGATCAAATAACCATCTCCTATACTCCATGAAACATTCTCCAGGATAAGCTGATCATATCTGCAAATCTCCTTCTAAAAGTAGGATGATCCGCGGATCGGCAAAATAGGCAAGCTGGATGTCCATTCTCCATACCTCGCTTGTATCAGAGAGCTCTACAGACACTGTGGTTTCAAGAAAAATCGTGAAGCATGTCTAACAAATAAAGCTTCTCTTCTAACAATCAGAGAATGAACTGTTCAGATAGTCCTTTGAAACAAGAACATTTGAACGGTTGAACTAATAAAAGTATCTAATAAAAAAATGTTTTAGAATGTCCAAAAGAACAGTGACAACGCTGGTCAGCGAATTCTATATTCATGCAATGGAATTGATAAAAATTGTCGTCGCATTGAAGCGTTGATGGACTTCCTGCATTTTATATCCGTACATCAACAAAAGTTACAGCCTTTTGCATTTTTATTTATTTATTTATTTGGTGGGATATAACGAGCCTTTTGCAATGGTTCCCGTCAACTTAATTAATGTTGCTAATTTCCAGCACGCCGCTATGATGGACTCGCCAGGCAACCATAGGGACTGGACCGGGCCACGGCGGCGGCGGGGTCGACGCCGAGTTCCCGGGCCCCGTTCACGTAGATCTTCTTCACATTGCGCCGCTGCTGGTCCAGCAGCCGAACCAAGCTCCGCTTGGCGTTGGACCGGAAGGGGCGGCCCCTCCCCATGAACCCGTCCACCAGGTGGAGGTACGCCTCCAGGTCGTGGCTGCAGTCTGGCCCAGCGTCCGGCCGGAGGTATGGCGAGTCCCGGCTGTCCACCCTCAGCTCGCTCCCCACGTGCACGTACCCCACCCTCGCGTGCGGCAGCGGAACTGCTGCGGGAACCTTCGTAATGACGTCGTGGGCGTTGACTATTCTCAGCACCTTCACCCCGCGCTTCCTCTCGACCCGGTGAGCGAAGCCCTGGTTCCCGACGCGCGGCCCGCCGAAGGAGACCACGGCGATGGGCGGCATTTGCGGGTCGCTCCTGCTGAGCTCGTCGGCGACGAGGAGGGCCAGCGCCCCCCCGAGGCTGTGCCCCGTCACCGTGATGCTGAGTTCCTCTCCTTTGTAGACCTCCATAAGGCGGCGCACCTCCTCCACCACCGCCGCCGAGAGGCTTGGCACCTCCTCGCCGGCGGTCTTGTAGAGGCTCCAGAATCCCCGCGCCACCTTCGGCACGTTGTCACCATCGCCGGCGTCGGAGGAGGGGTTATCGGGGTCGATGGGGACGAGGGAAGCGCGGAGATTCTCGGCCCACTCGAGGCAGGTGGCGGTGCCGCGGAGGGCGATGACGATGTCCCGCCGCCCCATGCGGCGGACCTCGCGGTCGGAGTCGCAGACCGCGACGTAGCCGATCCAGCTGGAGCGCTGGGTCATCCAGGCGGGAGCGGAGGACGGGATGCTGAGAGAGGAAGTGGCGAAGAGGGACTTGGTGGCGCGGTAGGAGCGGTCGGGGAGGAGGGGTTGGCGGTGGCGGGAGGGGGAGGAGACGGCGGGGCGGGAGTGGAAGGCGTGATAGGCGACCTGGACGAGGTCGCCGTAGCGGAGGAGCTCGCGGCGGAGGTTCTCGTCGAGGGGGTCGAGGAGGCCAGACCAGTCGTCGGCGCCGTGGTAGAGGCGCCACTGGGAGGCGATAGAGCTCTTCGGGGAGGGACGTGGGGAATCGGATAGGAGGCGCTGGAGTTGGGTCAGGCTGCGGGGGGACATCTCCTCGGCCGTTGGCTTTCTTAAGAAAGGAATGAGGGAGGGGAGGTTGAGGGAGTTGAGGAGCCCAATTCGCGCTCCACCTTTGGTGGCGGCGGCGTCGCCGAGGTGAGGGTTGGGTGTAGCGTTGTCTCGGAAATGGTTGTGGGTGAGGTGGGGCGGCTCCGGTGATGGTTGCTTGATGAGAACGCGGTTGAGGTTGGAGAGGTGGGTCTTGGTGGAGACGGAGGCGGAGATGAGGGTGGTTTTGCGTTTGAGGTCGCGGGGGCTCGAGTGGGGGTTTAGTTGGGATCCATGGCGAGGGGGGAAGGAGGTCCGGGAGGGAGGGACGAGCTGGGCTGGGACTGAGGCGACGGTACCGATTGGTGGCATGAGAGAGAGAGAGGAGCCAACGCTGCTTCAACTGGAAGCTCGGATATCGTACCTTTGTTTCTGCTGGAGGCTCGGATATCGTATCTTTGATTCAACCGGAAGCTCGGATGTCCTTCCTTTCTCCGGCTTGAGCTGGAGATGGTGGTGGTTAGGAAAGTCGGGGCGGGGTTTTAATAGTGGAGGGAATCCAGCCCCACGGCCCGCGTCGGGAGTGCGACGCCGTGGCTCCGATGCGCGGGCACGCGTCAAGAACGCGTGGGTGAGAAGCGCTGATCTTAGTGTTTTATTTTTTTTTTTCAAAAAAAAATCAACTGACGCTACCTCCAGTCTTTCCGGCATTAGTTATTCAAACTGACATGCAACACATTTTAAATGACCTAGCCCCAGTTCAAACTATTGAAACTGAAATTCTAAATTATTAAATATCGTAACTAAAATTCATGCATTATAGCAACTCTGATGTAATTAGGGGTGCAACTTGGGCTCATGAAATTTGAGTTTTTTTAATTCTAATTCTAATCCTATTTATAAAATATCAACCCTAATCTTAACCCTAACCCTATTTGTAAAACCTTAATCCTAATCCTATTTTTAAAAATTAGATTCGGATTGAAATTCGGATTGATAGAATATAATATATATATATATATATATATATATATATATATATATATATATATATATATATATATATATATATAATCTGAAACAAACAAGCTTAACATTGCACAAATAAGCTAAAGTTTGAAACAAATAAGCTTTACATTGTACAAACAAGCTTCACATTTCAAATTACATGTCTAAAAATACATCTTTTACATAAGACTAAATAAAAAAAAGTACATTCTTAAACCAAAATATATCCAAAGTAATCCAAATGTTGCATAACATTTCAATAGCCACTATACGCATTGATGAAGTCACCTTTATCCTTCGAAAGCGAAAATATTGAGACGATATAAAGAGCCAGTTAGAAGACCACATAAGTCTAGTATGAGAAATATTTTTCAAGTAGTGAGACTGCATTCGTCATCCAAAGCTCTCTAATTTTTTACTCATCACCCCTTTCCCAGATGTTTTAGTTTTCTGCTCATCACCTCTTTCCATATGCTTTCATAAAATTTTAGCAAACTTCATATTAGAAGTTACAAATGTCTCAAAGGAGATAATTAAAAAAAAAATAAAGATACCAGTTTGGCCCACCAACATTATGATAAAATGCAATGGTTAAATTTATATTGCTCATTTTAAAAGATAATGAAGGTTCTGGTGGAATGTTCATACCAAGAATTATCACTTTCACAAAACTATTGTCAGATCTACATATTTTAAACTAACAAATAAGGCTAAATCATCACTTCCACAACACCAATGGGCCTGCTGCTTGTGGCTTTGTGGGTTCGGATTTTCTCGGGTTCGGATTGATTGCAACCCTAACCCAGCCCAAGTTCCAAATCGGTCCGGGTTCAACTCAGATCCTTTGGGTTTGGGTTAAGCAAACTAGAGTTTGAGTACTGTTGCAAATTGGGTTCCGCGGACCGGGTTCGGATTGAACCCGGCCCAAGTTGCACCCCTAGATGTAATTAGCAGATAAAATATCAAAATAAATATATATAAAAAATAATATTATATTTCACTACCATCTCACGATCAAAATTTAAATCTGCCATGTTTTATGTTGACTAAATTATAATATATAGTATAAATTTAATTTATGTACTACTGCATGCTCATTCTTATTTTAATTCGATGCATATGTACGTTAATGAAGCTCAAAAAATATATAAATTTTATTTTTTTAAATATTTTTATAATACGATCATATATAATATTTGGAATCTAGTTTGAACAATCTATTATAACAGACAAATTAAAGTCCGGTCTTTTAGTCATGTAATTTATTTGAAGACAACAACCTTCCTATCAGTGATTGTCTAAAGTTGAGCCCATAAAAAAAAAAAAAAAAAGACTAAACATCAATTAAGTCTTAATATTTGAATGATGAGAATCATCAGGTGCAAGCCGGTAGCTCAGTTTGGAGACAAATGCATGAATCCGTATCTACGTCAGCGCAAGCAACCGTATCTCGCCCTACGCAAGTAGTGCGAATCCACTGTAACCAACTTCGTGCAATCACGCGATCCAGGGCGGCCCGGGCGGGGGAGGCCACACTAGTTTAGTGGGATGTCAGGCTAACGTACGCCCTGTAGAAAATTCCTACAATATAGAACGCATGTTAATGCTGGTTTTCTTGTTACTTGAAATCAAAATATATATATATATATATATATGAAGCTAATGTTCATCGTGGACTAGGAACATCGTTTGATCAAAATTTCGTGCCTACGGTTCAATTTGGACCATGTTTCTTACTAGGTCTAATGCTTGCTTCCTGATGCTGCATCCACACACCATGAGGACCTCACTCCGGTCCAGGCTCTCCAGGTCTAATGCTAACCATTCAATCAAATAGATAGGATGCTTCGCCTCTAATCCTTTAAGGCCACCTCGAGAGGTTCCCTTGTTGATCTTTTGCCAGACCTCCGGCAATGGAATTCCTGTTCACGAACGGAAACGTCTAACTCGAAACATATATTCCGGCTTGTCAGTCTAAGTAGAGAGGTGGTGGCTTATGATGTCAATGTTAATAACCTCCAACTCGTTTAATTACCGCATTCTCTCTTAATTTGATGTTCACACGGATGAAACCAGTTCACTGAATTTATGTTACCAATCACAAACAGTCAAAAAGCATTGCAGAATTTTTCTTTTCTTTTTTCTTTTTTTGGCTAAGCAAAAAGGACTGAAAAACGTTTAGCCAAGCACGCGCGCTAAATCGAGCACTTCAAGTTGATGGAATCTTGCAAACTTTCTCTCGCGCACTCATCCGGTTTGTGCGCGCTTCTGATCGGCGCACTAGCGTGCGTGCAAATTCCCATGTGGGATTCGATTTTTACGCGAGTCAACCGCACGTTTAATTTCACTCGTTTGTGGGCAATTCAGAACGCAAAACAATGCTAGTCCAAAAGGCAAACCAGCCCCTGACTTTTGTTATTTTACTTTTTCTATTTATTTTTGGGCAACAGGGCTTGGAAAGCAGGCGGAAGGGAGGTGATCAACCTCAGCTCCATTCAACCACTTCTCACAAGAAAAATACTAGCGAAGAAAGATTATTTGATCTCATTGCCTTTATATAAGTATTCAATTTCCATTGAACCAAAGGTCTGCATCAAAATTTATATTTCAATTTAATCATAAATATATAGAATTTATTTTACAATTTCTTCTAATTCATATGGGGTCATGAGATAGTTTTGCTTTGATTTTATTTGTAACATCTTAGAATTTCATCCAAAAAGTTAACTAAGAATGTATTATTTTGATTCTTTATTTTTACATAAAATATGTAATATTTTTTAAATATGTGTAAAATAAATACTCGTTGTTGATGTTGGATCACCAGATTTCTTTCTTGTTATGAGATCTCTTTCTGAAGGAAGAAGAAGGTCCCCCTACCGCCTCTCCCCTCTCTATTATCCTTTCCTTTTTTCTCTTTTTTCTTTTTTTTAGTTCAGGAGGTCCACGCGTAGGGTGAACATTCGTCCTCCATTCACCTCTGCTACGTGGTCATTCATCGATAATTAATAATAAAGGTATTAAGAAACTTGCTCATGAAGATAAGGGTTTTCATGATGACCTTGGTTATCCCAAGGGAATGTCAGGTTTAGTGGGGATGTCAGAGTCAGAGAAAAGGTATCTGGCTCTAAAATAGGAGTTCAGTATCTCTTTTTTCTAGATAGACGGCGGTGTTTCAATGTTTGTCTTATTCGAATCATTTAAAGCGTCATGATGCTTAATGATCCTCGGTTTCTGTTCTGAATATGACGGTTTATCATGTTTAGTGGTTATGATATAAGAATCATTCTAAAATTGGGGGCCGTCTAGGTCTAGGGGCCACCTAGGACCAGGAGACCGCTTAGGACTGGGGGCCGCCCAGACTCTGGGGGTCGCCTAGGACTAGGGGTCGCCCAGGACTGGGGGCCGCCCAGACTCTGGTGGCCGTCCAGGACTAGGGGCCGTCCAGATCCTGGGAGGCCGTCCAGGATTAGGGGCCATCCAGATCTTGGGAGGCCGCCCAGGAATAGGGGCCACCCAGATCTAGGGGCTGTCCAGGACTGGGGGCCGCCCGGACTCTGGGGCTGCCCAGGACTGGGGGCCGTCCAGGACTAGGGGCCGTCCAGAACTGGGGCCGCCCGGACTCTGGGGGCCGTCCAGGACTGGGGGCCGCCCGGACTCTGAGGGCCGCCCAGACTCTGGGGCCGTCCAGGACTAGGGACCGTCTAGAATTGGGGGCCGCCTAGGACTGGGGGCCGCCCAGACTCTGGGGGCCGTAGGACTGGGGGCCGCCCAGACTCTGGGGGCCGTCCAGGACTAGGGACCGTCCAGAACTGGGGGCCGCCTAGGCTATGGGGGCCGCCTAGGACTGGGGGCCGCCTAGGGATGGGGCCACCCAGACTCTGGGGGCCGTCCAGGACTGGGGGTCGCCCAGACTCTGGGGGCCGCCCAGGACTAGGGCTTTTTATTTTCTAACTGTATTATTTATTAACTATTTTATTTATCTATATCATATGCCCCCTCGCCCATGTTCCTTGTATTCAGGTGTGTTGCGCACGTGCAAGGGAGAAGGGCGGAAAAATTCGAATTTCAAAAATTCAGCATATGATAAGTGTCGTTTCGAGAAAAGGAAGAAAGAGGGGAGGCACATATCTCTAAGAGGATAGTGTCTTTTCGTTTGTCCGGCTCCACTGGGGGACTGCCACGTGTCTTTGCGGTGCTCGAGGCGTTGCGTCCGATATATAATAAAAAAGGGGGGGGGGGGTCGTCCCCTCCATCCCTTAATCTTTTATTTTGTGTATCCTTCTGCGATTTTATCTCTTCAAGCCCAGGTTAGTCGACTTCTTCTTCTCCCTTTCTCTCTTTTATGGATCCTTCCCAAGATAGGAAAGGTAAGGGCCCCATGGTTGAGTCCCTCCGAGAGGAGATTCTTCAAGCGCGTCGACAGGCCCTCGGAGGGGTAGTCATCCGTGGGGACCAACCTGTTGCTCGGTCCGTGCAGCCTGTGCCTAGGTTGTTATCCCAGTCCCCTAGGGTTTCCTCCTCGTCTACCAGTCGTGAGGTAGGGCCTCCCGTGATTGCTTCCAAATCGGCCAGGCCGGTAGATGTCGCCTCTGTTATATCCTCCCAAGATCTTAGGAACCTTAGGGCTTAGTTCGAGATCCCTAGTGACATTCGGCTCTCTGTTCCCCTCCCCGAGGATAGGGTCACCCTAGCGCGACCAGGAAAGGTCGCGTTGTATGAAGAGTTTTTCAAGGGCGGTCTACGGCTGCCCTTACATCCTTTTTTCGTAAACTTATTGAACATATATCACCTTATTCCCGCACAGCTTACCCCTAATTCTATTCGTATCATTTTTTCATTTCTAGTACTTTGTTCCTTTCATGGAGCTTCCGCTCGACTTTCTTTATTTAGGGCATTATATAGATTCGAAATCCGGTTAGGGATGGGTGGTGGAGCTTCGCATCGAGGCCCAAAAGGGTCCTTAGGCTTAACCTTCCTTCTAAAATTAAAGGGTGGAAGTCTCGATTTTTTTACGCACACTTGGAGGGACTGGGTGTAGATTGGGGTATTCCGGATACCAGTTCTAACCAGAACTCGAGTGTTGATGAGAGAGACCGTGAGCTTTTCAACACTCTGATTTCTACTATCATTCCTCCCAGTAAGGAATTGCTATCGGAGGATAATCTCCGGGAGATTGCGTTCGTGCTGGTGTCGCTGGCTGCAGTGCCCGGTGAGCCCCAAAGAATTTTTCTTTTTTCTTATTGTTATATTTGCAGCTAATATATTTGGTGTCTTCTTTTAGCTAACCATATGCTCACTACATTGCAGCAATGAAGTTTTCTCAAGACTCACTGATATCGGGCCTTCGAAATAGAGAAGGGAGCGATCGTGGCGCGGCAGGGAATGAGCCTAAAAGGCCCCGCCAGTCAGAATCGGATTATCGGGCCCAGCCTCCCGCGGCTCTTCCCGAAGCAACCATGATAGAAGACAGCGAGAGAGAGATAAGTCCTCCAAAGGGGATCCCGATAGGAGATCCCATTGAGGGGGGCCTTTCGGCAGTCGCCCCATCTTTCACTAAGGGCGCTGGGGGATCGGTAGGGAGCATGGAAGCAGTCGAAATTGATTTGCCAGGCCCATCATCGTTAAAGGAAGCAGGCGTTCTTGCCCCCGCTCCCTCAGATGCTTTGAGAAGTCCATCTCCACCTTCTCAACCGCCTAACTTGGGCGCTGGATATAAAAGTTGCCTATCGGAGACCATTCTCAAACTTTCAATCCTGTTCAGGTTTCAGGAAAAAATGAGGAAGATATCACAAGAGGAGTCATTTGACACTATGTTCACAGCCGCGCTTCAGGTAGAGCTACGACCCTTTCCTTTTGTGATTATCGAGTTCGGGTATTCACCGAATGTATTTTGCAGCTGTCTAAAGGCCTTTTTGTGCTGCGCGAAGACCTGAACAAGGCCAAGTCTCGCAGTGTGAGCATGGACAAAGAGTTGGTGGAGACGAAGGCCCGAGAGTCGAAAGCACTACATGACCTTCGGGTCATCCAGGAGGATTATCGGACCTGGCGGGGAAGGGCGGAAAAGGAGCTACGGAGCTTAGATGCCCAACTATCTGAGGTCCGGGCGAAATTGCTGCCAACAGAAGAAAGGTTGAAGGAGACCACTCTCAGGCTAGAACATACTGAAAATCGAGCAGACAACGCGGAAGCTGCGGCTCGCGATGCTGTAGAAAAATTGGTTCTAGCCGAGAGAGACGCTAAGGAAGCTCTGGACAGGGTCGCAACAGTGATGATGGAGGCCCGGGAGAGGATAACTGCGGCCGAGGCCAAAGCTCAATAAAAAGTGGCCGCGGCCGAAGCCAAAGCCCAAGAAAAGGTGGCCGCGGCCGAAGCCAAAGTCCGGGAGGCTATCAAGGAGTACAAGGACTCTTCAGACTTTGCGTCGGAGCTTCACGAGGCCGCCCTGGACGCCTTTATTCAGGGTTTTGAAAGGTGTAAACGGAGGTTAGCCCGGCATTTTAACTTAGAAAACCTTGAACGTTTCCGACCCGCGGATGACGAAGAGACCTCTGATATGGAGGTCGAAGGTGTGGCGGATGGAGTGGTGACGATCAGAGATTCCGCTGCAGAGATGTCCATCGCTGAGGAGCCGGCTTCTGATCCAATCACTGAGAAGGAGCATCCCGAAGACTGATAGAGGATGTCTAGGTTCATCTTGATTTTAGCTTGGCTTTTCTGTTCTTGACTTGGTCCTTTAAAGGACTTCTTTTTGTAACTAATATCAGTTCATTGTCGATACCTTATAAAATTTTATAGTGAATTGACTTTGAATGAGTAGATGCCACTTTTTGTTTATTTGATGTTACTTAATGTTCCATCTGCTTGATTCCTGATTCCTACCTATGGATTAGGAGATCCGTCCATGAGTTGACATTAAGTCCAAATCTCGGGGTCGCTTTCTGGTGTGTCGTATCAGGATGTAAGTCCTAAAACTTCGCTAAGGTAGTTTAGGGGCCCCTGCGGGAGAGCTAATCCTGGGTTCGAGGAGGCACGATGCCCTTAGGATTGTGGGGCCATTTGGCCCTTTTGCAGAATTGTATCTCGAGGGTAACCGAGTATCTGCCTATGGACGTGACTCAAAACCGTCTAAGTCGAGGCCGCTTGAGTCAAGGACTTAAACCTCCTCAGGAGTAAGTTATACCGGCTTGGGGGTGTCCTTTGGACTGTAGGGCCGCCGAGCTGCCTATTCGCTGGGGAACGTGATTCGGGGCCGCTTAAGTCATGGACTTAAACCTCCTCAGGGTAGGTTATACCGGCCTGGGGATCCTTTGGACTGTAGGGCCGCCGAGCTGCTTACCCGTTGGGGAACGTGATTTGGGGCCGCTTAAGTCATGGACTTGAACCTCCTCAGGGGTAGGTTATATCGGCCTGGGGTGTCCTTTGGACTGTAGGGCCGCCGAGCTGCTTACCCGCTGGGGAACGTGATTCGGGGCCGCTTAAGTCATGGACTTGAACCTCCTCAGGGGTAGGTTATACCGGCCTGGGGGTGTCCTTTGGACTGTAGGGCCGCCGAGCTGCTTACCCGCTGGGGAACGTGATTCGGGGCCGTTTAAGTCATGGACTTAAACCTCCTCAGGGGTAGGTTATACCGGCCTGGGTGTCCTTTGGACTGTAGGGCCGCCGAGCTGCTTACCCGCTGGGGAACGTGATTTGGGGCCGCTTAAGTCATGGACTTGAACCTCCTCAGGGGTAGGTTATACCGGCCTGGGGGTGTCCTTTGGACTGTAGGGCCGCCGAGCTGCTTACCCGCTGGGGAACGTGATTCGGGGCCGCTTAAGTCATGGACTTGAACCTCCTTAGGGTAGTTATACCGGTCTGGGGGTGTCCTTTGGACTGTAGGGCCGCCGAGTTGCTTACCCGCTGGGGAACGTGATTCGGGGCCGTTTAAGTCACGGACTTGAACCTCCTCAGGGGTAGGTTATACCGGCCTGGGGGTGTCCTTTGGACTGTAGGGCCGCCGAGCTGCTTACCCGCTGGGGAACGTGATTCGGGGCCGCTTAAGTCATGGACTTGAACCTCTCAGGGGTAGGTTATACCGGCCTGGGGGTGTCCTTTGGACTGTAGGGCCGCCGAGCTGCTTACCCGTTGGGGAACGTGATTCGGGGCCGCTTAAGTCATGGACTTGAACCTCCTCAGGGGTAGGTTATACCGGCCTAGGGGTGTCCTTTGGACTGTAGGGCCGCCGAGCTGCTTACCCGTTGTGATTGGGGCCGTTTAAGTCACGGACTTAAACCTCCTCAGGGGTAGGTTATACCGCCTGGGGGTGTCCTTTGGACTGTAGGGCCGCCGAGCTGCTTACCTGCTGGGGAACATGATTCGGGGCCGCTTAAGTCATGGACTTGAACCTCCTCAGGGGTAGGTTATACCGGCCTGGGGTGTCCTTTGGACTGTAGGGCCACCGAGCTGCTTAAACGTGATTCGGGGCCGCTTAAGTCACGGACTTGAACCTCCTCAGGGTAGGTTATACCGGCCTGGGGGTGTCCTTTGGACTGTAGGGCCGCCGAGCTGCTTTGAAGAATCGTCTACAAAAAATACGCGTTCAAATATGCAGCTTATTTAATATTTGGGTAAATACATTACATTATTGGTAGTATGGCCGAAGATTATCTGCATTCCACGTTCGGGGGATTAGTTGTCCATTTAGATCTTCAAGTCGGTATGCTCCACGGTGAAGGACTTCTCCTATCCGGTAGGGCCCTTCCCAGTTCGGAGACAATTTGCCCCCTTCTGTTGGTTTAGACACCGAAGCTTTCTCAGAACCAAATCTCCCTGACGGAAGCTCTTCGAGCGGACGCGGGTATTATAATACCTCGCCACCCGCTGCTGGTAGGCCGCCATCTTAATTCGAGCTCGATCTCTTGCTTCATCAATGAGGTCAAGATTGGCTCTTAAATTAGGGAGGTTGTCTGCTTCGTTGTATGTTTCTACTCGACTACTCGGTAAGCCAATTTCGACGGGAATAACAGCTTCGAACCGAAAACCAGATTGAACGGCGTTTCTCCTGTTGGTGTTCTGGGAGTTGTGTGGTATGCCCAGAGTACACTCGGGAGCTCTTCCACCCACCTTCCTTTGGACGTATCCAGTCTGGTCCTTAGTCCCCGCAATATCATGCGATTTGTAACCTCAGCCTCTCCATTAGATTGTGGATGGCCGACGGAGGCGAATCGTTGCGTGATGCCGAGATCAGCACAAAAAGTCCGGAAGGTGTTGTTGTCGAACTGTCGGCCGTTGTCAGTGATAAGAGTATGTGGTATGCCGTATCGACAAATAATGGCTTTCCAGAAAAAGGTTTTGACCTTGGCTTCAGTAATCCTAGCGAGTGCTTCAGCTTCGACCCATTTAGTGAAATAATCAACGGCTACTAGTAGGAATTTTCGCTGTCCTGACGCCGGAGGGAAAGGGCCGAGGATGTCCATGCCCCACTGAGCGAAAGGCCAGGGAGCAGAAAGAGAGTTTAACTGGGAAGATGGTTGCCGCTGAATGCAGGCGTACCGTTGGCATTGATCACATCTTTTCACTAGTTCGGTTGCATCCTCTTGCATGGTGAGCCAATAATATCCTTGTCGGAGGGCCTTGCGTGCTAGAGATCGGCCTCCTGAGTGATTCCCACAGATGCCTTCATGAATTTCCTAAGGATATAATCCGCATCGACCGAATTAACACATTTGAGGAGAGGCTGAGAGAAGGATCTTTGTAGAGTTGGCCTTCTAGCAGTACAAATTTAGAAGCCCTCCGCTTGAGCAGCTTAGCTTCCTCATGATCAACTGGGAGAACGCCGTCCTTCAAATACCGGATATAGGATTCCATCCAGGTTTCTTCTTGGATAATGGGCAAAGCTTCTTCAGCAGCTTCGATACTAGGTGTTCCAGGTACTCGATGTAGGTTTTGCCCATGGCGCTATCCACTGAGGTAGCAAGTCGGGCTAACATATCGCCCTAGCATTTTCACCTCTGGGTATATAGCTGATGGTGAAGTGATCTAACAAGGGAATTAATAGTTGACCTTGTTCAGATATTGGGACATGATAGGGTCCGAGCTTCATACTCCCCTGCCACCTGGGCGGAAATAAGCTGCGAGTCAGTGAAAGCTCGGAGATTCTTGATTCCCATCCCATGCGCTAGTTTGATTCCGGTCAGTAAAGCTTCATATTCAGCTTGATTGTTGGTGGCTTCAAAGAGGAAACGAAGAGCATACTCTAGTACCGCGCCTTCTGGGCTAGCGAGAATGAGACCAGCTCCGCTCCCCTGTGAGTTAGAGGCTCCGTCGACGTGGAGGACCCATGCTTTATCATCCTCCTCATCAGCATCTAAAAGGATCCGGGGGAATTCTTCTTGATGTTCCTCAGACCAGGTGCACTCTACTAGAAATCAGCCAAGACCTGGGATTTCAAAGATGCTCTGGGCTGAAATGATAAGTCGAATTCCCCTAATTTGATGGCCCACTTGGCTAACCGGCCAGAAGTGTCTGGTCGTGACAAAATGGCTCTGAGAGGTTGATCAGTGAGGACGACTATAGGATGGGCTTGGAAGTAGGGTCTAAGTCGTCGGGCGGAAACGAATAAAGCAAAAATGACTTTCTCCGTTTTGGAATACCTCTCTTCTGCACCATGAAGTACTTTGCTGGTATAATATACAGGTCTTTGAATGGCATGGTCGCCGACACGCACCAGAACGGAACTAACGGCCTCTGAGGAAGCCGCAAGATAGAGGAAGAGCTTCTCTCCTTCTTCCGGTTTAGACAACAGGGGCGGTGTGGACAAGAACTCCTTAAGTTCTTCAAAAGCTTGTTGACAGTCTT